>BSBK01000088.1:2735000-3057500 GCA_027943335.1 Chamaecyparis obtusa | reverse complement strand
CAATGCAAAAGCCTTATGAATGCTAGAGGCCACGTGAAGAAACAAATGTAGATGTGAGGTGAATAATTAAACTCCACGACATATAATTCAAAAATAGAGCCAGAAGTAGTTCAAGCAAGCTAGAGATAGGATGATGCCATGTAATAAGTGAAGTACATGGGGGGCGTCATGTAAATCATTATTAGTACCTTAACAAGCTCGATCTAAATTTATCGGAATATGCTTTTGGTCTTGCTTAATTAAGTCTTGAATCTCTCTATTTAATAGCATCAAATCTGTCGGCTCTAGATATTCAAGGTTCAATCCATCACACCCTAAATTGGCAAGATAGTCTGCTAACATATTTCCTTCCTGTAGAGTATGAGAAAGATGAATTTCTCTGAATGAATCGAGAAGCCACCATATTTGTTGTAGAATATATGAAATTTTCCAGTTATAAGACTCTCGTTTAATGCATGAGTTAATGATCACCATAGAGTCACCTTCTACATGAATATATTGAAAACCACATTTTTTTTCCGAAGCTAACCCTACAAATAATGCATATGCCTCAGCCATGTTATTTGTACCTGTCAGAATAGGAGCAATTTTGATAGCAAGAACATGACCTCGTTGATCCCTGATACAAGCTCCAATCCTAGATTTACTCGGGTTACCTCAAGATGAACCATCAAAATTGAGTTTAACTGATCCAAGAGAAAGGGGAAGCTAGTGAATTTTATACCTTTTAACTGGTGAATTATTATGATTGCGATGAAGCTAGCCAATAGCAATGTGAATATCTTTCCATTCTTGAATGACAGAGTTGTCCCAAATGGACAGCACTAGATTACATTTGACTCTATGGTGGCTAGCATTGATAACTTTTGAGATTGATTTCTCAATACCAACTAGAACAACACTGAGTGAGGAAGGAGTCCTACAGAAGATCCTTTTATTTCTTTCCCACCAAATTGCCCAGACTACAATTACAGGAATACATTTCCATAGGCCATGAAAAAGTGACGATGCATGAAGCTCTATCCAAGTCTACAAAAGATCCCAAAGAGTATTCGGGAGAGGAGTTGGAAAATGGAGTTTGTTGAGTACAAAAGCCCAGCAATGATAAGAAAAGGAACATTTCAAAAAGAGGTGATCTACATCTTCCACCTCATGATCACACAAAACACAGTTGAAGGGTTGGGCAATGTTGAATTTAGTAAGGTGGTCACTTGTAAGAATTCTCTTTTTTAGAGCTAGCCAAGCAAAACAACCTACTTTTGGAAGAGTAGCAAACTTCCAGCAGAAAGAAAAGGCATGACTAGAATTGATATTAAATGTCTGTTGTTGAATGATCATATAGCCCTCTTTAATGGTATATAACCCTAATTTACCTAGAGCCCAAAAGTAGTTTATCTTCCTTACCTGATAGAAAAATCTCTCTTTCTGACAAAACTTTCAAAAAGTTGGCTTTACCTTGAATAGTGAGTGGAATCTCATCCGGATCTTTCCAAATAATCTTTCTAGAAAACAAAAAAATTGCAGAAACATAATCTACAAGTGATTTACCCCATATTGCTTCAGAAGAAGTCACCACTTCAGCCAGAGAGGGTGAATGAATGAGAGGAGGCAACCCACTCCAAGAGTCACACCAAAAGCTAATATTAACACCACTATTCACCTCCCAAGTAATGTATTGTGTAACAATGTCTCTAGATTCCATCATAAAATTCCATATGGCAGACCCGTTAGGAGGATTTTGGATGGAGAAGACTCTCGTAGGGCAAGGAAAATCAAGATACTTTTTCTGCATAATCTGGCACCACTTGGAATTTGGTTTAGAATACATCTACCAAACTAGTTTCCCTCCAAAGGCTTTATTTCTCTTAGCCATGTCATGTAAACTAGCACCCCTTGAATCTTTGCCTTGAGACATCTCTTGAAGAGAGATCAAGGGAATTTTCTTGTCTCCAGAAATGTTCCCCACCCATAAAAAAATCTCTCAATTTTTTTTGAATGGATTGTATCACTAATGTAGGGGCTTTGAGAACTGAAATATAATAATTGGGAATTGTTGCAAGCACTATTTTGATGAGAAGGATTTTTCCTACAAAAGAGAGCCATCTAGCTTTCCATGCCACTATCCTTGTCTTAATCCTCTCAATGATAGGCAACCAGTATGCAATTTTGTTAACTCCTATAAAAAAGGGGATGCCAAGATATACTGAAGGAAGAGAGTCTTCTAAGAAACCCAGAATTGATACAGTTCTATTGGTGGTAACCTGATCAGAATTGAATACATAAACCTTTGATTTATGAGGATTGATCTTTTGACCTGAAGCTGCTGAATATAGATCTAGTGTTAACTTAATCTATTTAGCCTCGAAAACATTGGCAATTCCAAATAGGAGAGTGTCATCTGCAAATAGAGAATGAGTAACTGAAATGTTTGTATCCCCTAGTAGTGCTCCTTTCCATAAGCCAAGTTCATGTGTACGTTGAATGAGTTTACTAAAAGCTTCAGCCATTAAGATAAAAAGGACCAGGGATAGGGGGTCACCTTGTCTGATCCCTTGGGATGACTTGAAGAAGCCAGCAGGGGATCCATTAATTATAACAGAGAAGGTCATCCCAGTTATACATGCTCAAATCCATTTACACCAACTTTTGGCAAAACCAAATTTTTGAAGAACTTTAAAAAGGAACTCCCAGCAAACTCTATCATAAGCTTTCATCATGTCCAGTTTAATGATGAAACTTGGAGACTTGTATGTGTCAATAGAATGGAGAGTCTCATGTGCAACTAGGGCACCTTCCATATTTTCTCTACCTGGTACAAATCCTCCTTGCTCTGGGGACACAATGCTAGAGATCAGATGTTGAAGCCTCAAGTAGATTGCTTTAGTAATGATCTTATATATTGTGTTACAAAGAGAGATAGGCCTAAAATCTAAAAATGATCTAGGGGTTTTAGTCTTTGGAATGATGGCAATGTGTGTTGTGTTAAAGATTTTAAGCATTGATCTACTTTTCCTTGACTCTTCAAGAACACCCAATAGTTCCCACCCAAGAAAATCCCAACATGATTGATAAAATGTAGCCAAAAATCCATTTGGACTAGGAGACTTATCAGGATTCAGTGAGAAGACCACCTTTTTTACTTCAAAGATTGTGAAAGGAGCCATCATATTCGCATTATCAGCTTCTGAAATAATGGTGGGGATAGCTTGAAGAATATCTTGTACTTGGGATGCTGAGGGTTTTGGTTGGTTTGATGATGCTAGAAGGTCTTTAAATAATCTAATCCCTTCCTGATGAATGCCCTGTGCATTAGTAATTAAGAGTCCAGACTATGCATTATGAATTGAAAAAATCCTACTAGCAGCACGTTTTTGTTTTGTTGAAGCATGAAAATATTGTGTATTTTTGTCTCCCTCTCTTAACCAAAGTTCCTGTGATTTTTGCCGCTAGTATATCTCTTCACGAGAACATAATTCTTCCTAATCTGCTTGTAATTTTTCTATCTGTAAAAATCCTCCTTATTTAAACCATGGTTAATAGTTTTGTCCAGAATATCCAAAAGTTGTTGTTTGACCTGATCTTTCTCCTTAAAAATATTTCTGAAAGATACCTCATTCCACTTTTTAATTTCTATCTTAATGAATTTAAGTTTATGGGCAAATTGATACATTTTAGACCCATCACATGGAGGAGCATTCACCCACCATTGGTTCATTATAGGAAGAAATTGTGGATGTCTTAGCCACATCTTCTCAAACTTGAAAGAAGGTTGATGTTGGGGTCCTGCAGTGAGCGAGGGCAGAGTAAGCTGTAAAGTGATAGGAAAATGGTCTGGTCATGGACATGCTAAGATCTTTGATTGGAAAGTGATGGAAATGAGCTTCCAATCAATAGTTATTAGAAACCGGTCCAACCTAATTGCAATCTGAGAAAAATCTGCTCTTTTATTTGTCCATGTGAAGGAGCCCGTGACAGGCTCAATATCCATGAGTTTGTTATCTTCCACAAAATTGGAGAAATCTGTGATGGTTTTAATTGGAGGAGAGATGCCCCCAGTCTTCTCAGAGGTCTTTAAGATTGCATTAAAATCTCCCCCCCCCACAATAATATGCTGGTTGGTTTGTGACTGAATAAGATCCATCAGTTCCAGCCAAAGAGATTGCTTATCACTTATTGCACTAGGATTGTACACATTAATCAGAATAAAAGACAAGTAAAAAATAGTAACATTTAACATTTGATAGTTATCAACCTATGCTACGGAATGTGCTTGAACAATTTTAGGATCCCATAATATGGCCAGGCCTCCTAATGCACCATTGCCCTGCTGCTGAACGGACTACCAGGAGCTCCACTTCCCTACTGTCTTATCAAAAGCCTCTTGATACATTTTTGTTTCTTGTAATAAAATGATGTCAACCTTCATAGAATCTAACTCTTGCTTGATTCTATCTCTCTTGTCAGAGGCATTCAAGCCTCTGACATTCCATGAAGCAATCTTCATTATGGACAAGGAGAACACTTAGTCCTCCTCATCTCTCATTTTGATGGTGGAAACTTTCCATCCAGTGTTGACTGAATACCAACATCTATTTTCACCTTAGTCTAGGCATTCTTCGGCTTCATGCCCCGCTTCTTCGGAGTCAGAGGCAGAAAAATATTTTGATTCAGAGTTTGTTCAATTGATAACAAGATTTGATGATAAAAAACTCCACCCATAGGACTCCTATCCACAGGTGGGGAACGGTGATCTGGGTATTCAACTTGGTTTGACTTGTCAATCGATTCATGGGATAGCTGATTATATTCAACTACAACTGAATGGAGTTGATTTTCCCTGTGTAAACCATCATTTTGATTGCTTAATGGGCACTGAGCCATGTGAGGTTCACTGTTATAAATCTCTCGAAGCATCCTAAGTTCTGAATGAGGCTCTTCCTATAATGAAGGATCTAATGTTACATTATTTGAAAGTAGCATCGAGTTGGCCTGATGAGAAAAATCTAAATCCATATGTTGCTTGAAATCTTCATGGAAAATAACACCCTCCTCATTTGCAATTTCATAGATGATTTTAGTAGCCAACTCTGTCAATAACTATTCTGAAAGCTTTTGAGCTCTAAGATTGACTAATGCATCTTTGTTGAGCACATCTTGTGAAATGGGCATCTTAATAGGTGAAGCTTGGTACATAAGGTGATGAACTAAACTATCAGCCTCTTGATTAGGCACATCTGCCAAATCCCATCCTATGGTTTGGACCTTTGTAGAATACTTCTGAAGCATAAGAACATAACTCACTGCAAACATGAAGAAAATGGAGGACTTGTAAACTTGAGAGAAATCTTGATTTGGCAACTGAATGATGGGCTTAATCATCTCTGCAAAAGGGGATTGAGTTTGCTCCTGCCTCTGATGAGCATGATAAGATGAGCATTTGAGCAGATTTGTACAATGATCCTCATAAGCCATCATGATTGAATTACCCAAATTATTACACTGTGATGTGAAATGGCCTAACTGATGTTGAAACTTATGAACTGAAGCCTCATTTTGATGAACAATGGACTGATCCCAAGAGCCCTATTTGGATTTCAAAGTAATGAAGCTAGGGAACTCCTTAGCTGGATCAAAAGGAATACATACTCTGGTGTCTCACAGAGGAAGCTCAAAAGGTACAAGATCATGTTTAATGAAGATGTCAATCCTATTGGCAATAATTTCCATGATTTCAAGCTCCTTGTATTCCAAAGGCAGTTTTGGCAGGCCTATCCAAATGGGAAAAAATAAGGGAAAATGTTATCTAATTTTAGGTTTGGGGTTCAAAGTGAAGTAAAAAGACTTGACCCATTACAAATCTAGCTTTTGACCTTATGAATATCATCCCTCTCAACTAAAGATACAAACTTAGCCATAAAGAAACCCAATTCATCATCCAAACAAAAAATGTCTGATAATCCCACCCAGTTCTGAAAGGCCCAAACCTTAATATTAGTAAATGAGAGGGCATTATTGGAGAACTTACCAATGATAGCCATTTCCCAAAGATGATCAATTTGATCCTGAAGTAAGTTTTCTGGTAAAATAATGTCGAGCCTATTAAAAGTGTGGTTGCCAAAAGGAGAAATCACTTAATCTGCAGGGATCTACGGGAATTTAGTTTGCTAGACTTGATAAGACTTCTTTGGATTGAAGGATGCTCTAAAATCCACTTGCTAAAAGGAATGAACTCTATCCCCTCCTAAATTCTACTTAACATTGGTGAAACCATCCTGATCTATCCTAGGACTAGGAGAATTATGGATAATAACAAGTGAGCTAGGTGGTGTGCCTTCACAAATGTCAAAAATTAGTTGGGGTTGAGGATACTGAGCATGACCTTTTCTATTTCACCCATGAAATGGTGTTCACTTACTCCAAAAGGTGCGATGCTGATTCAAAAAAATTTCTCACCCAAATTGAGATTTGAACTGGGAATGCCGAGAGAGGTTTTTAACAGTGGGTTTAATCAGGGCAGATCGCCTTGCAGCTTGGGTGGAAGATTCCTCTTTTTCGAATGTGGAGGAAATAGGAGGATCTATGGAAATAGGAAGATTCCCCTTTTTCAAATGAAGAGGACCCTGCACATGACGGGATGAAGGGGGGGCGAAGTTTTAAAATGAAACCTAGGGTTAACAAAGAAGGGCTTCACTAGTTGGACAATGGCTTTCCCTCAAAAAATATTGGAAACAACAGAGGCATCAGTTTGGTATAGAGGGTCCGAAACCTGATGCCCAAAGAACTTCTACTGAAAGGGACAAGACTGAAAGCCCTGAAGGATTTGATTGGATCTCCGGGGTATAGCAGGTTAGACAGTAGGAGGACCTCGAAATAGATTTACAATTTCTTGAAAAGAAGGGGAACCCTATACCTGATGTTGACCACACTTGCTCTGACTATTGGAGCCCTCTCTGCCAAGATAGAACTGGTGGAACATATGACTCTGAGACTATAAAGGACATCTTCTATCGTGCATTTTCCATTCCTGTTCTCCATTCGCAAATCACCCTTCCTGCTCATTGGTCGCCATTTTTCAATAAAAAATAGAGAGTCTATCATTAAATTTTATTTAACCATACACACCTCATTTTCCAGATAATTCAATCACTATATGTGTGTGTGTGTGTGTGTACATATAAAAAAAATTATTATTTAAAAATTGGGGTGGAGGCGGGGTATTACCCCCACCCCCACCTAGCAACCAGGGTTGTTGATGATAGCCATGTCTGTCATGACAACTAAGTTGCCACGAAAACCATGCTGCCGACAGTAGCATGGGTTGCAAGTGGTAGCCCAATGGTTATGCGGGTTTCGTTTTATAATTTTTTATATATATATTTATTATATTTTTATATAAACATGAAAATATATATGTATAATATATTAAATAAAAATAATATAAATAAATATACATATAAATAAAATAATGATAATAAATAAATAAATAATATAACCATAGTAGATGTTGGAAATGTACACACACACACACACACACACACATATATATATATATATATAATGTATTATTTCTTTTAGAGTACTTTATAATTTTGCACCATATTATTTGATAATTTCTGATAAATGATAATGTAGAGGAATGAGTCTATTATTATTAGTTAACATATTTATTGATTAATAAGTAAGGACACTTATTTTAATTCCTAAATTGAAATTTTTTATGAAATTATATTATTTTAGTAATTATTAAATTTGGAATCAATTTTTTTCAAATAACATTATAAATTGATTTGCTTAGTATTAGAATTTAATTCGATAATGTAATTATAGTTTTGTTAGTGATTATTTAATAAATTAATTTGTGTAATAGTAATTTACAAAATAATTTACTATTATTAAATTCTTATGAATGTTTTTCCTTCTGCATTTTTGGGTTAGGAGGGAATCCTTTTATGTCATCCTTTTAGGATTGTTACCAGAGGCAGGGTTAAAGTTATTGTGTTATGTTTGTTTGCCTTGCATACTCCTATGACATTTGATTTTGTTATAACCCAACCTTATGGAAGCTTGATTTTATCATGATGAAAATTGTCTATGTATGTTCCCGTGATACTTTAGAATCAGGTTTTGATGTTATGATTCATGATGACCTACGAGATATGTTTTGAGATTTATTAACTTAGGGTAGGTTATCTAGGTGTTAAAAGGGGAAGTAAATTGCTTTGGAGGCACGAGAGCCCAGAAGTGGCTACCTGGATATCCTTAGTAGGTTACTTAAATAAGTGATAATACAATACATTAAATGAGGTTTTAAAATGAATTAATAAGATAATTGATTCCTCGCCCATGCATTGAGTGCTAGTATAAGATAAGGATGAGAGTGAGAGAAGATGTTTTCCCGTCTAGTAGTGGCGGTGAGTTCTGCCATGATTGGTTATCCTTGTCTACATGAGAGGATATCAGGTTTTGCATATGATCACACTTGGGAGTCAGAGTCCAGTGAAATTGTTCCAAGGGGTTGACATATGTGATGACACTTCTATGATTTCATCACAGGTTTCCTACGTGTGTTGGTGGCCTCTAGATTAGTATGTGTACATTTGAGTTATTGAGTTGTACCCTTAAGATAGGAACTTATAGGACCCTTGCTTAGTTTTACCTGATGATTGATTTTGGTATTGTTATCTCAGTGGGGTCTGATGTTATCTCCTCAGCATGGTGGGAGTGGAACCATAGGTTTCCACAAGGTCGAGAGGTAGTGATTCTTTTACCATTTGAGACTTCGACGTTCCTGTACCAGTGCTGGATGATCCTTGTTGTGATTGTTTCTTATCCTATCTTTCCTAGAGATTCATTCCTATTATTTCTTTATTTGTACTTTGTACTTATTTGTATTTACATACCTTGTGACTTGTGCAATGGATGTGGGTTTTTATGTATACTTTATAGTTTAGATGTGTTTGTTTATTTATGAGATAATGTACTATGTAGAAGATTTAGATGATTGACTAACTTAATAGATTAAATTATATTTACGAAATTCTATGTCAAGGAACCCTTGAGATTTCAAATCTATAATTGAGATTGTGTTTATGAGTATATATGGACTTTATGTTTTACTTCCACTTTTTTATTCAGTACTGTTTGTAAACTTTTAAGAAAAAAATTATTTTATAAACTTAGTAACATGTTTTAGGTTAATATCTCCTAGGTTCCCTAGCGGGGCATTACGAGAACTTTACCAGGTGTTTTCCTTGGTTTTGGGCATCATGGAAGCTCATAAGGAGTATTGGCATTTTTGGGGGCCAATTGACTTTTAGCCTTGAGTTATGCATGTAGCTTACATAGAAAATGAAAGTTGAAGGGATCATATATGTATATCTATAATCAACCTTTCATTAAGAAGCACTAGCTACCCGAGGCAAGTACTCTTTGATTTTTCCACAAATCACAGTGTTTAATTAGAGGATTGTTTTACTAAGGTTTTGTACTTTCTATCAAGCTATTTTTTGTCCACTTTGGTGGATTTTTTGCTTACTTTGGTGGGTCTTGAGCTGAATCGACTTAGTTATAAACAAAGTGCTTGATTGGTGAGTTCAGTAAGATCTTATCCCCATTGTTTACTATCAATCAATATGAGCATCTGTATTATTTCATTTCAAGGGATCACTGCATATTACTTGGTAGATCTTTATATTTAAGGGAAAAATATGTTTAATTATCTCCCATAAAAGTTGTGAGGAGTTGTAGGAGCAAAGAATCAACTAAGAGGAGCCATTTATGTCAGTCTATTACATGATTTAGAATTGTAGCGTTTGTAAAATTCATCTTTTTCAAACAATTCATGGGAATGAAGTATTCTTTATTGAGCTTAAGTTATGTGGTATTTTTTTAATTTTAATGATTTCAGCTTTGGAAGGAAAGACTGTTAGGCCATTTTCCTATCATAGCCAAAATCCAATGAAAATGGTCTATTCCTACAAAACCCTAAGGAAGTTGTCATGTCCTGCTACAAAATTATTTTGATCTGCAAAGAATTATAAGGTTTTATAGCATGTGAGCTTAACCATGGATAGTCCAAGATGTATGCAAGTTCCATTCCAGATCGCATGGCCTAATGTGCAAAAATTAGAAAGATATTGCAGTTTGAAGGTCTAAGAAGTAGGTCTTTTCCATGATTAAGGGTTTCAAAAATTGCCTGAGTCCAAGAAACCCTACCCTTGTTCTTTTTTCTCATTACCTTTTCGGGTCACTTAAAGTCCCCCTTCTACACATGTTCTTTTTCCTTGCCCAGGCAGGTTAAGTTTCTATTCAGCGATTGCACGACCGAGTGTTTGTGTATTCTCCAAGTCTTGGCGGTTAGGCACTAAACATCTAGCAACCTAGTGAGTGGTTTATTTTCCCTTCAGTCGATGAATCTCCTGATAAAGAAACTAAGTCATGAAACATTTCAAGATTCAGTGAGGACCATGGATGGTGAACAAGGTCAACAGCTGGCACTTGATCTCATGATTTATTTGAGGTTAGGTAAAGAATATGGTGACTTGGCGAATAAAGGCTATTGCGTGTTCTCCGAATGTAACCAAGGTTAAGAGAAATGTTCTGAGATCTAGCGAATACTTTAGTCACATGATCTCATGATCTAGGTTGAGTTAAGACAAGGTTTTGAGGATTCAATCTGCTCCGTCGATGCAATCAAGATCTAACAGTTGGCACTAGATCTCTAGATTAAACCCAGAGTAAAGAAAAGACTCAGTGACCATGTGAATGCCTTTGTTTGCATAATATCTAGACATGACTCGGGTTAAGTAAAGTGTTCAAAAATCTAGCGATTACCTCAATCACGTGATCTCATGATAAAGGATGAGTTAAGTTAAAAGACTTGGAGACTTAGCGTGGACCGTTGATGTAAGTGAAATCAGGTGGTTGTAGTTGGTTCTTTTGATGAAACCTAAGTTAAGGGAAATTTTCAGTGACCTAACAAATGTCATTGTCATGTATTCTCCAGATCCAACTCGAGTCAAAGATAACCTTCAGCAACTTGGAGAATGCTTCATTCGCTAAATCACCAGAAAAGATAAAGGTTATAAAATTTAACATGAGTCGTAGATGCAGTCATGATCAGATGATAGTTGTGTATTCTCTAAATGATACTCAGGGTTAAAGAAATATTCAGTGATCATGAGAATAGCTTTGTTCACATGATCTCCAGACCAGACCAAGGTTAGATAAATTATTCAGCGACTTGGAGATTGCCTTCAGTCGCGTGTTCACCAGATCTAGTGGGGTTAAAGGAGCTTTCCATGGTTAAAAGATAAAGAAAACGCAAGTCCAAGTCAATTCAGTGGTTGTTGCATTGCCGAGAAGAAAAGATGCTTGAAAGTTTGTGCTTGTGGCATTGTGACAACCGTCAATTTGGTATCAAGGCCATGAGAGGAAGACACTAGGTCCTCAATGTCAGGTTGATCTAATGTGCCTGTTCCTGATTGGTTGTTGGTAAGGTTAACGTAGCTAAGTGTTTTAAAAGAGGATAATTGATTGTTTGTCAATTAACAAGAGCCACCTGATGTACCGGGAAAAGAACAGGATCAACGACCGTGTTTTAAACTTGATTGATTAACCGTTGTCTTTCAAATTTTAAATCTTCTGCTAGGGTTTCTTGTCTAGGTTTTGAATGGTGAACCATAAGCGACAAGTTTAAATTAGTTTTATTTTCCAAGGATAGTTGTAGGTAAAGAATTGATGAACAAGATATTAGGTAGCTGCTCAGATCAGAGTTGTTTTCCTAAAATGCCATAACAGTTAAATACAAAAGGACTGGTACTTTGAGAAAGGTAGCTAAGGGTATTGTTTGGGGATCTTGAATAAGGAAGTTTGATAGGAAGAGGCTGATTGGGACATTTTGGCAACACCTGGCAGAATTATAACTATTTTTGGAAATTGTTGCAGAAGACTTGGCGCTCAAATTAACCTACACTTTTGAAAACTACAATTGAGTGCAATCTTGGTGCGCTTTGTGTCCTTTGTCTTATCTCTGGTGTTCTTTGTTTTGTTCCTAAGTGATCAATAGCTTGTTTCATCCTTTTTTCAAGGATTCCAAGATGGTTTTTTCTATATATAGTGAGTTTTACAAATTTTGAAGAGGTGGTGAATTATTCAGTGTAATAGGAGTTTTTGCATTAGTATTTTGATTCTAAGGAATCTCAGTTTCTGAATGTATTGATACAGAAGATTGGTTGATGAAAATATATTGAAATTCCCTGTATATGTTTTGTTATCTTCATGTATGAATTTGATTTCTTTGTGCATTTAATATGTAAGGTAGTTTTAAATACATCATTCTATAAGGTAGATAGTGGGGTTGAATCTTAAGTTCCTTTCAAGGAAGGGGTAAATCTTAAGTGAGGTCTCAGAGATTTCAATATCTGTGCATTGAATTTGATGAATTAATGTATACATGAGAGGGTAATTTGTAAGGCATTTTATCTAGGGTTTGGGGTTATTTGAATTGCAGAGTCTTCTGTAGATGTATGTTTGTTGACTCTAATGCCCTAGGATTTGGCATTGGTCATTGCTTAGGTTGCACTGTTTCACCATCAAACCAAAATGAATAATGTTTTACTTTAAGTTTTGCTAGAATTTATATGTTTACATCTGTATCAAGTATACATATAACATTTGTGATATTTGAAGAATTAAATCTGATAGGTATACCTGCCTGTAGCTTAGAGCTCAAAGTGAAGAAGGATTTGAAATCATTAATACCTTAGTGTTTATTACTGATAGATGCATTTATTGAGACTACAAGAGTTAAGAATCAGAGGCTTTCTGATTAGTTTTGATCATATGTAGTTTTAGGTGCTAACAAAATTGGCGACTATGCTGGGGATTTTAAAATATTTCTGCAATAAAGCTTGTTACAGTTTTATGTTGACTATTTATTGTTGTATTTGAAGACCAGTTTATAAATCTATCCCTACAAGTGTGTGGGTGGCAACTTTGAAATCTATGTTTACCAGTTGCTGGTTAAGCATAAAGAAATTTATTTATCTTGTCAAAGTTACTATGAGTAGACAAAGAAACACTAGGTCATACTAAAGGGATCACCCAGAAAGAAATATGGGTGATGAATTGCATACATCTAGTAGAATGTAGTGGTCTAAGAGAGGAGTATTTAGCCATAACTCTCCTAGGCCAGCTAAAGAGCATGTTCCAATACCCGTCCAAAAGGAAGTCCTGTCTTTTTCTAAAAATCCTGAACTCCTTAGAAGAATGAACCTTGAGTCAATAAGTCCTCCTAAAGAAGATGAATTCATAGATATAGGATATTTTTCCTGCGAGTGAAAATTTAGACCAAAATGAAGAGACTTTTGGTGCTGAAAATACTTCATGTGATCCTGAGAAGTTATGGGATAAAGTCATAACTTTGAGAAAAAAGGACCGGGAAACATTGATAGAAAATGCTAAAAGGAGAGAAGAACGGGAACGGGAAAATTATGATTTGCTTATGGAAAGACAAGAGCTCATAAGAAAGACAAAGAAAAATGGACTTGGGGTTGAAAGTTTGAATCAAAGATCTAAGGGTTTAGACTTTGAGCTATTTGGTGACATGGAAGTTCTGAGAAAAAAGGCTAATATAAATGGGCCTAATCCTAATAAGGATGAATTTGAGGGTGAATGCCCTGTCTTGAGATAGTTGCATCCATTAGAGATCAAAAGAAATGAAGATCTCAGAAATAATGTGAAAAATGCATCTAACAAGGGAAAGCAAAAGATAATTGGGATCAACATAAATGAACCCAAAAGGAATGATACTTTTCCCTATACAATATCTCAGGATAGCTTAGAATTAGAAAAGGCTAGAAAGGCCAAGGAAGACTTGGCTATCCAACTAGAAAAATTAGAGTTAGAAGTTGTTGTAGATGAAATGAAAAGAAAAATAGCTTTCTTACATACAAATATGAATATAGCTCCTAGTAGTTCAATCCATGTTACTAGTGGGACAATACCACAGATCCAGCCACGTGGTCCTATGCCAAATCTCCAAGCTTCAGGCCCCAATCAAATGGTCCAAGGACTAGTTCAAAATATAAATCCAATAGTCCCCTTAGTTAGTGGTCTTGCTGGGAATACTTTGCATCAGAATGCTGGAGGAGTGGGAGCACAAGTTCCACCAAAATTTCAAAGGAGATCAGTTTGCCTAGATAGATGTCCACCATTGTTCTTTGATGGTATCCCTAGTTAGCTAAATGCTATCCCTAATGAGGCATGAGACAAGATCCCTAAATTCACTAGAAATAATGTAGTTAAATGTGAAGAGCATCTTAAATTTTGTTCAAATAAGATAAATGACTATGAAATTGAAAATGAAGATGTGATAATGAAACTCTTTGTTCAGTCATTAGAGGAAGATGCTAGGGATTGGTATAGAGGTTTGCCTCAAAATAGTATTGCTTCGTGGGAAGATTTTGTAAAAGGTTTTAAAGAAAAGTATACCGAACATGTAAATTCTAGTTATATGCTTAATGAGTTCAATAACATTAAGAAGCATTTAAATGAGAACATGTCAGATTTCAATGCTAGATTTCAAAAGGCTATGTACAAATTGTTCCGAGTTTTGAGACTAGATGATGAGGTTTGTTTGACCACATACTTCAATGTCGTGGAGGGAAAAATGTCTTACCTTTTGAGAGACAAAAGCCCACATACTTTGAGAGATGCTTTCAAGTTAGCCATAAATATTGAAAGTAATAGAAAAGCATCTGGTCAAATGTACAAAAGGGATGAAGGGAGTTTATGGAAAGAAACCAAACCACATGGTGTAAAACCTACCAAAGAAGATGACAAGGTTGACAAATTGGCCAATATTGTCAAAGATCTTTCTGCTAGATTTGAAAAGAGTGGGAAAAATTTTCAAGATAATAAACCACCATATCAAAGGTAGGAAAGATTTCCTAGATTAAATGATCAACCATACAAAACAAATTGGAAGGATAGGAAACCTATTTTTGATAGCCATGAGCCACAAAAAGGCGGGGATACTCCTGACCCTTTGAAGAAATATACAACATGTAATGTGGAAAATATCCCATGGTGTGTGGACTGTGACATGCCTCACTCACCTTACCAATGTGTTGTAGCCCAATCTCTAGGAGATGAGCCAGAGGACCCACTTGCAAGAGACCATGAATGATCTGAAAAGCTTGTAGTACATATTTTTACCACTGAAAAGGTGGAAGAACTTTCCTCTTCAGAAGATGAAGAGATATTATTTGATGTTGATCATAGAAGGAGAATTCTCCCATTTTATAAGAAACAAATATTTTCCCATTATGATCCTGAGGAATCTAATGATGACACTTGTCAGACAAATATGATCAGACCAGAGATGGATGGTACTCACTAGAGAAGGCCCAGTCAAGAAGAAATCAGGACTATGACTGTGGCTGCAATTTCTCAGGCTAGATCCTCATATAACTTGAGAAATAGAAAATTTGATGCTCAAGGAGTCCCAAGGTTAGTCTTTGTTAAGGATGATTCTCAAAGTAAGGATTACCCTAAACCAAGTGCTTTCCCAAGCAAAAGTAACAACAACAAGCAAGAACCTATTGTGGTTCAAAGTGATAAGAAGAATGAGGAAAATACTATAGAAAAGAGAAACAAAAGGGTCAGTGGAAGAAAAGACTTATCTGATCTTTCTATTGAGGCTCCAACTTTTGACATGAGACATGCTTTGTCTCAAATGAAGGTGTCAATCCCTTTATTAGAAATGTTGAAAATAAAAGAGCATAAGGCAGCGACTTTGGCTTTGATAAATGAACAAGAAGACATTCCTATTGTGTCAAAAAAGGTAAAGCCAATGGCATGATCTGAGATAACCAAAGACAATTCCAAATTTTGTGTTGGAAATATTGTGACCCAAGAGCCATCCTCCATTGATCCATTTTATGTCACTTTGGTTGTAAATAACTTATTGCTAAAAAATTGTATGATAAGACTCTGGTGTTGTAGCTACAGTGATGCCTTATCATGTCATGAAGGAGCTAGGGCTTCAAGTTGATACATCCAATGGCATATGTTATGCCATGGATAATAGAGTAGTTCTTGCGGTAGGAACTTTGATTGGAATAGAGGTAAAAATTACAACATTTCATAAGGCTACTTACAAAATGGATGTGGTAGTAGTTGATACCAAACCTCACTATGGTATGCTACTATCAAGACAATGGGCATCAGGAGTGGGTGGAAAGCTGCAACTAGACCTGTCATATGCTACCATACCCATAAATGGTACTGAGGTAAAGTTGTACAAAGAGCCTCACTCTTCAGTCATGATTGAGATGGTAGCACCTGAGGATTTGAATTATTATGTTGACATAGACATGGAAAACTTCATGGTTGAAGAAATAGTGCCACAACTTAGAAATACTGATCCAATTGTTGATGAACTATTATTGCAACAAGATGGACTATGGCAGTTGTACTTTGATGGAGGATGCTCTAAGGAAGGCTCAGGAGCTAGTGTTCTACTTATATCCCCATTAGGTACTACTTTTAAGTACTCTTTTTCTATTAACCTTCCAATGCACAAATAACACTGCTGAATATGAGGCTTTGATACTGGGATTAGATATTGCAATAAAGCATGGTATAAAATGTTTAAAAGTTTATGGAGATTCCTTGTTAATCATTTCTCAGATTAGATCATAATATGTTGCAATGGATGTAGCATTTAAAGACCTTATTAATGTTCTCATGGTAGTATATCAAGATGACCTGACTGCATATTCTAAAAAGGACGAGGATCATTGCAATCACCTAGAGAAAGTTTTGATCAAAGCCTTGGAGTTTGGCATATCTTTAAATCCTAAGAAATGCCATTTTGTTGTCACTAAAGGGAATATACTAGGGCATATAGTGTCCAAAGAAGGAGTGATGATTGATCCTGAAAGAGTTGAAGCTATTAAGAAGGTCCCTGCTCCTAAAAACCTCAAAGGTGTCTAGTCTTTCCTTGGACAAATTAATTTTGTTAGAAGATTCATTGCCAACTTTGTAAAATTGGTCAAGCCTATTGTCAAGCTACTAAAAAAGGATGTGAAGTTTGATTGGAGTCAAGAAGAAAAAGAGACCTTTGAGAAAATCAAGCAAACAATCCAAGAAGCACCAGTCTTGGTATTCCCTGATTATTCCTGTTAGAATATGTAATCTTTCCTTGGTGAAATATATTATAAACCAAGGTAGTTTAGTTTATTTATTATGTAAGTAGGAGATTCCTATAGAATCCCTACATGAATGCATGTCCTCTTGTCCATGTGTGAGGACATAATATTTATTTGTAATTTCTTTTTATTCTAGATTCCTCCTTAAGAGGAAATAGCACAAGTGGCACACACATTTTGAATGTGGCTCACATGCACATGGGAGTTACATTCAACTCCTTTCTTCTCATCTCTACATAAGAGATGCTTCTTTTCTCATTCTTAGACATTCACTTGCAACACTTAGTTTCTCATTCTACATTCTCTTGAAGTATTGTATGAGCATTTTGCTCTCATTCTCTTTCTCTCTCTCTTAGGCCTTTTTTTTGGCCCATTCATAATAATATCACGGGGTTTTTTTACACTTTTCCCCCTTCAAAACATTTTCTCATATTGTATGGTGAATGCTTCTTGACTTGGTTTATTTCATGGTATGCATTTCCACACACCTTGCTCATTAGATTAAACAAGATCATTTTTTGCTCTTCCTTATCATTTCTTACAATTCCAAACCCTTTTCTCTGTTCTCTTTTGCATCTTTCCACACCATTGCGGCAGTCTTGTTACAAAAGGATGGGGAGGGATTTGAGCATCCCATTGCTTTCTTCAGCAAATCATTATAGTTAGTTGAGTTGAACTATGAGCTGATGGAAAAATAGGCCTATGCTTTGGTAAAAGCAATCAAAGCATTCAGACCTTATCTAGTTTGTGCTAAAGTAAATGCATATGTTCCTCATGCTATAGTTAAATATATTCTAGTGGAAAGTGAGGTCACAGGTAAAAGATGCAAGTGGATTAACAGAATCCAAGAGTTTGATCTAGAGCATCACATTACTGAGCTTGTTAGAGGTCTAGGACTTGCAAAGTTAATGACAAAAGAAAATATGGACCCAATTCAAATAAATAATGTTGAGATGAATGAAGGAACTGCCACTAGCATTGAAATGCAACCCTGGTATACCAATATTGTATTTTTTCTTAAAAATGCTAGTTGCCCAAAAGGCCTGAATGACAATCAGAGGAGAAGCCTTAAATTGTAGATCCAAAGGTATATATTGTTACAAGGTTACTTGTATTGGAAAGATAACGATGGGATTTTGCTCTTATGTCTGGATAAGGGGAAATCAGAGAGGATTTTAAAAGAAATACATTCTGGACTGTGTGGAGGACATCATTCAGCCAGGGCAATTGCTTACAAAATTTTAAGAGCTAGTTATTATTGGCTTGTATTATTCAAAGATACTCATACATTTGTCAAGAAGTGTGAACCATGCCAGAGGTTCTCAAATAAGCTAAAGTTTTCAGGAGCATTGATGTTAAACCCCGTGGTTATAGAGGCTCCTTTTGCTATGTGGGGTATTGACTTTATTGGGGAGTTTACTAAAAAATCCAGTGGAGGACACAGTTCGATACTTGTGGCCACTGATTACTTCACTAAGTGGATTGAAGCAATCCCAACAAAAAAGGCTACAAGTACAGTAGTTTTTGAATTTTTGATAGACAACATAATTACAAAGTTTGGTGTTCCTATCAAATTAATAATGGATAATCCCATGTGTTTCAGATCACAAGAATTCACTGACTTCTGTTCAGAGATGGGCATAATATTATCATATTCATCCCCATATCACCCATAGACTATTGGACAAGTAGAATCAAGCAATAAAAGCATTCTACAAATTCTGAAGAAAACTTTGGGAAAAGAACAAAAGAACTTGGTATGCAAAGTTGAAATTAGCTTTGTGGGTGGATAGAATCACAGAAAAAAGAGCTATAGGAAAGTCTCCTTTTGAGCTAGTTTATGGTGTAAAATCTAGGCTACTTGTGAATAATTTGCTGCCTATTTACAAGTTTATGCAAGAGGAAGAATTAGAAATATGTGATCCTTTGCAAAATAGGATGATCCAACTAGTTGAACTAGATGATACAAGAAGAGAAGGTCAAAAGGAAAATATAAGACTACAACAAAAGATGAAATAACTTTTTGACGAGAACAACTGTCAGGAAATTTCAGCCTAAAGATTTGGTCCTCCAATGAAATGCAAGGAGTGAAGATAAGGGAAAGCATAAAAAATTTGAATCATTATACTTGGGTCCTTATATTATCCATCAAGCTCATGGAAAATATTCATATTATTTGAGAAATATGGATGATGAAGAACAGGAATTTCCAGTGCATGGATAATTTTTGAAGTTTTTCTTCAATTAAATTTCAAGCTTTTCCATGCACAGTAGCTTTGTAAATATGTATAGGTGTGTTTGTTTCTTGCAGTAGGTTAGTGTTAGGTGGTCTGCTTCTTCCAAAGATTCTAAGTTCTTGCTATGCCTGCAAGAGGCATACATCCCCAGACAGAGCCACTATTAGGCCATTTTCCTGTAATAGCCAAAATCCAATGAAATGGTCTACTCCTACAAAAACCTAAGGAAGTTGTCACATCCTGCTACAAAATTGTTTTGATTTGTGAAGAAGAAGTATAAGGTTTTAGAGCCTGCGAGATTAACCATGGATAGTCCAAGATGTATACAAGTTCCATTCCAGATCACATGGCCTAATGCGCAAAAAATAGAAAGATATTACAGTTTGAAGGTGTGAGAAGTAGGTCTTTTCCATGATTAAGGGTTTCAAAATTTGCCTAAGTCTAAGAAACCCTACCCTTGTTCTTTTTTCTCATTACCTTTTCGGGTCACTTAAAGTCCCCTTTATGCACATGTTCTTTTTCCTTGCCTGGGCAGTTAAATTTTTATTCAACGATTACGCGACTGAGTGTTCACATATTCTCCAAGTCTTGGTGGTTAGGCACTGACATCTAGCGACTTGGCGAGTGGTTTATTTTCCCTTCAGTTGCTGACTCTCCTGATAAAGCAACTAAGTCATGAAACATTTCAAGATTCAACGAGGACCGTGGATGGTGAACAAGATCAACGACTGGCACTTGATCTCATGATTTATCTAAGGTTAGGTAAAGAATCTGGTGACTTGGTGAATAAAGGCTATCGTGTGTTCTCCGAATGTAACCAGGGTTAAGAG
This sequence comes from Chamaecyparis obtusa, assembly GCA_027943335.1. Taxonomy (NCBI): domain Eukaryota; kingdom Viridiplantae; phylum Streptophyta; class Pinopsida; order Cupressales; family Cupressaceae; genus Chamaecyparis; species Chamaecyparis obtusa. The sequence goes on along the minus strand of BSBK01000088.1, from coordinate 3,037,217 downwards.
AAATGTTCTGAGATCTAGCGAATACTTCAGTCATGTGATCTCATGATCCAGGCTGAGTTAAGACAAGGTTTTAAGGATTCAATTTGCTCCATCGATGCAATCAAGATCTAATGGTTGGCGCTAGATCTCTAGATTAAACCCAGAGTAAAGAAAAAACTTAGCGACCATGTGAATGCCTTTGTTTGCATGATCTCCAGACATGACTTAGGTTAAGTAAAGTGTTCAGAGATCTAGCGATTACCTTAGTCGTGTGATCTTGTGATGAAGGATGAGTTAAGTTAAAAGACTTGGAGACTCAGCGTGGACCGTTGATGTAAGTGAAATCGGGTGGCTATCGCTGGTTCTCTTGATGAAACCTGAGTTAAGGGAAATGTTCAGCAACCTAGTGAATACCTTTATCGCATATTCTCTAGATCCAACCCGAGTCAAAGATAACCTTCAGTGACTTGGAGAATGCTTCATTTGTTGAATCGCCATAAAAGATAAAGGTTTTAAAACTTAACATGAGTCGTAGATGCAGTCATGATCGGACGGTGGTCACGTATTCTCCAAATGATACTCAGGGTTAAAGAAATATTCAATGATCACAAGAATAGCTTTGTTTGCATGATCTCTAGACCAGACCAAAGTTAGTTAAATTATTCAGCAGCTTGGAGATTGCCTTTAGTCATATGTTTTCCAGATCCAGTGGGTTTAAGGGAGCTTGCCATGGTTAAAAGATAAAGACAACACAAGTCCAAGTCAATTCGATGGTTGTCGCATTGCCGAGAAGAAAAGATGCTTGAAAGTTTGTGCTTGTGGCATTGTGACAACTGTCGATTTGGTATCAAGGCCATGAGATGAAGATAGTGGGTCCTCAGTGCTAGGTTGATCCAATGTGCCTATTCCTGATTGGTTGCTGGTAAGGTTGATGTGGCTAAGTGTTTTAAAAGAGGATAATTGATTGTTTGTCAATTAAAAAGAGCCACTTGATGTGGCAGGAAAATAATAGGATCAACGACCGTGTTTTAAACCTGATTGATTAATCTTTATTTTTCAAATTTTAAATCTTCTACTAGGGTTTATTGTCAGGGTTTTGAATGGTGAACCAGAAGTGACAAGTTTGAATCAGTTTTATTTTCCAAGGATGGTTGCAAATAAAGAATTGATGAACAAGATATCAGGTAGCCGCCCGGATCAGAGTTATTGTCCTAAAATGCCATAACAGTTAAATACAAAAGGATTGGTACTTTGAGAAAGGTAGCTAAGGGTATTGTTTACAGATCTTGAATAAGGAAGTTCGATAGGAAGAGGCTGATTGGGACATTTTGGCAACACCTGACAAAATTATAAGTATTTTTGGAAACTGTTGCAGAAGACTTGGCGCTCAAATTAACCTACACTTTTGAAAACTGCAACTGAGTGCACTCTTGGTGTGCTTTGTGTCCTTTGTCTTATCTCTAGTGTTCTTTGTTTTGTTCCTAAGTGATCCATAACTTTTTGCATCCTTTTCTCAAGGATTCCAAGATGGCTTTTTCTATATATAGTGAGTTCTAGGAATTTTTAAGAGGTGGTGAATTATTCAGTGTAATAGGAGTTTTTGCATTAGTATTTTGATTCTAAGGAATCTCAGTTTCTGAATGTATTGATACAGAAGATTGGTTAATGAAAATATACTAAAATTCCCTGTATATGTTTTGTTATCTTCATGTATGAATTTGATTTCTTTGTGCATTTAATATGTAAGGTAGTTTTAAATACATCATTCTACAAGGTAGATAGTGGGGTTGAATCTTAAGTTCCTTTCAAGGAAGGGGTAAATCTTGAGTGAGGTCTCAGAGATTTCAATATTTGTGCATTGAATTTGATGAATTAATGTATATATGAGAGGGTAATTTGTAAGGCATTTTATCTGGGGTTTGGGGTTATTTGAATTGCAAAGTTTTATGTAGATGTATGTTTGTTGACTCTGATGCCCTAGGATTTGGCATTGGTCATTGTTTAGGTTGCACTGTTTCACCATCAAACCAAAATGAATAATGATTTACTTTAAAGTTTGCTAGAAGTTATATGTTTACATCTGTATCAAGCATACATATAACATTTGTGATATTTGAAGAATTACATCTGATAGGTATACCCACCTGTAGCTTAGAGCTCAAAGTGAAGAAGGATTTGAAATCCTTAATACCTTAGTGTTTATTACTGGCAGATGCATTTATTGGGACTACAAGAGTTAAGAATCAGAGGCTTTCTGATTAGTTTTGATCAACGACAGTTTTAGGTGCTAACAAAGACCTCAATTCAAATGATTAGAGGATAGTAATTAAAAGACTTTGGCATTCCTAAGACATGGACATAATTGGATTGATTTGTTGATAATTTAATAAATTGGCTTCTCCATGAATGAAACCCTTGATTGCTATTTGATGGTCTAATTTGATTTTGCTCTTCTACATTCTATCTTATTGTTTAATCTTTTCAATCACTTGTGATTAGGGTTATGTGTTTATGCCCTTTAATAGCATTAAATTGTAAAGATGATTGAGAGCTATCTATATATTTTATCACATATCACCTTCTCAAGATACCTAGTGAAAATAGCTCAAAATGATTCATAACAATTTAGAACCATTCTTTTCCTTCCTCTCATTTTTAAAATAATATTTCTTTCTATACAAACTCTCTTATATATTTCTCACTTGGCTCTCTTGCACTCTTAATCTCACACATAGCTTTCTACAACTTGTTACAACTTTATAAGTTACACTCTCACAACTTTCTTTTTTGTCTCTTTGTCTCTTGTCTTTATCAAGCCTTGCAAGTAACATTTCAATTGTTATCTAAATCGAGGAGAATCTTATGGATTTATCAGATACCTTATCAAATCATTTATCTTTTCTTCTTTCTATCTATATATATTGGCTATTTTGGAGGTGGAAACACCAAATTAGGGACTCAACAAGAATCTAGTCTCCAAACATCCACCAAAAAATCTTCCTCTCCTTCATGAGTACAAGTATTCTGAAGGCATTCATATGCACAAAGGTTGACATGCTCACAGTTAATGTTTTTCTTTTATTTAAATCATTTACAACTTGTTATTCAATTTATCTCTTTATATTAAATAATGGATATTATTTTTCTAATATTTTCTTATTTCTAGGTTTTATAAGTTAGCCAAAATGCTAAGTTGCGTCTTCACATTTTTTGTAAATTTCTTTTTACAATCCATACAAGATGACAATGCTATGCATGGATAGCCACAATACATGTTGGAGCCCTCAGTTGAGAGATCTAGATTTCAACAACACCTTGTTTGTTGTCAATATTTAAAAAGAACTTTTTAATTATATTTTTTCAATTATTTTCTCTAATCAAATTCTCTTTAGTCATTATTATAGTTTAATCTTATTTGAATATATATACTGAAGTTTACACTTGAAGGAACCTATTTTTCATTTCATTAGATTCAAATAGTATGCATTAGATGCTCTAATTACACAAATAGATAGTACTTATCATCTCAAAATGTGGATCCCAAAGCTTCACCCTATGAGAGCCAGGATTGAGAGTATTAATAGCCAAATATGCTCATGTTGAATCAACCTCACAAGGACTCGTAAAACAAAAGGCACACCCAACAAGTTCTATTAAAAAATATTCTAGATACAACAAGATCAACCACAACAAGGAAGACAACATCTTAAGATGTATATTTTGTGTTCATTCAACACTCCAAGGATATGATAGAATTATGTGAACTATTATAGTATACGACCATCAAGACATTAATGCCATATGTAGACATAAACACTTATATTTTTATTCACTAATCAATATTTATAATTATGGAAAGGTCCATAGTTTAACTAGTTATATTAATTATTAATTATTCATTTTTATCATATCTAGTGGTTTCTAATTTAGCTACTTGCATAAATAATTATTGGTTGATTATTATCACTATGTAAAAGTCCATATTCAACTACTTACATCCTTCTTTGTTAATATGCACTCCCACCCTTTGAGTATCTCATTAATCCTAGTATCTCTAAGATCAATTTTCACAAACTAGATGTTATGAAGGATAATTTGGGTTAAAAAAGTAGGTATACCCAAATACCCAAATATAATAATTTTCCTTATATCGTTTTATTTTATGAATATTCATAAAATAATATCCCAAACCTCATTCACAAATTTTAACATTTTACTTCAAAGATTACAATGAAGATGATTAAATACATGTGATGAAAATAGTGGTATTGAACAAATTATAAAAGTTCAAGCATAAAATGATGATATATTTCTTAATTACAAACATGTTTGTATGATGAGTGATCTTTGTCGAGCACAAACATATCATATATAATTCTTTAGAAACTTCCAGCAACAAAAAAACACAATACTTACTACCCTTATATTTTTTATACATAAAGACAACCTAAACGTATGGTTGTGTATGTAAAGTCAACTTCAGACAAAATTATCAATAAGAACAATAACCTAAGTATTTGTTTTGATTTTCATATCAATTAGATCAACTCCTAGCTATAAAAATAATATCACATCTAAAAACATTGACTTGAGTCAAACAATAAAACTGAATATATGTTCAATACAACGAAATTAATAATAAATTAATATATTCAATTATTATGAAGATGTTCATATTTCAACTACTTACGAGCTTCTTTGTTGATGGTCACTCCTAGCCTCTAAGCATCTCATTAACCCTGGTATGTGTAAGATCATTCACAAACTACTAGTTAGGAAGGATAAGCTGGGTTAAAATTAAAATAAAATAAAATTCATGGATATCTCTCAATCTGAAAACTATTACTTGCTACATCAAGTTACAAGTTATGATGGTTGTAAGAGAGATAAATATCAATCAAACAAGAAGTGGACATTCATATTTTACATCCACTATAGTAGATCCAAACTGACTCATTGTGTCAACATTACTCTATACTACATGCTACTTTATATTTACTGGCTCTTGCTATAGTGTACCACCAGGTCAATATCAAGATTGTATATGTAACATATTTTTCTACTTGCTTCAATAGTATCTAATCTTAATTAAATACAATATGTTATTACTGTCATGTTTTAACATTTGCTACTTTAACGTACCTCATGTTCAAAACTAAAACTTCAATCACTACAATTTATTACTCAACGTTGACAGGAACTTTGACGCTTTACGTCCTTGTTGTAAGCATAAAGATTTTAAGAAATTGAAGCAACCTTCAATTTCTTAAATTTTTTTTTTGGAACTATCAAAGACCTCCAATCTTTTTTCTATTTTTTATGTTTGGCTTACCTCATGTCCTCATGCAATTGCTTAAGTGCAATTTCTAGTGAAATTTAAGTAATTGAAGTGTTCTAATGCTAATTTTTAATTCCGAAAAAATGATAAATTGAAATCTTTTCCTACTTTTGTAGAGCAGCTATGCTTATAAATTGTGAAAAGAAAGGACACATGTCTTCACCATATTAAAAAAAGCCACACATTTTCACCATATTTTTTCCATCTCCTTCTTATTTACCTACAATTTTATTTTCAAATATATTTACAAGAAATATGATTAAAAGTTTAATTAAAAAATAAACTAAGCACCAAAAATTTCAATTCATGGGCCAACAGCTCCACAAATTGTTCCACAACAGCTGAGGCGGAGCATGGGACTTGCCCTCAGGAGCACTTACATTTTCTACTTGAACGTTACTGGGGTTTTCCATTTTTGTTGCTACTTTACAACGCTTTAATAATCAAATCAGGGAAAGGAGATCGAATGAACTTCAAAAAAAGACACCAGGGAGACATTCACTTACAGACAAAAGGAGGACGCGAAAATCCATCGGAGTTATACCAAGTAATTCACATGTATTCTATTTAAATTCCTGCTCAAGTATTAATGTCTGCAACTACATTTTAAGCATGAATTTTTTTAATGTTTATTCACAATTATTGAGAGTTGCATTATATTCATAACAGCGTAGCTCACGACATTGAAAATAATTTTACTGTTCAAGTGGAAGAGGTCACCTTATATATTTTAGAGATGAAGAAATCATGGATGAATCAATATTTAGTATTGGCGAAAGGGTTAAAATATTAAGTTGTGTGCTATAAAAATTTTTCCCCTCGTTTTTCAATAAATTACTTGGTCCAACGGATATGGGTTGAAGTGTTTGAAAGATTTGAATATTTGGGTTTTGAGAGGAATTCTGAGGGAATTTTGATTTCTTGGTCCAACGAATATGGGTTGAAGTGTTTGAAAGATTTTATATTTAGGTGTCGAGGAATTCTGAGGGAATTTTGGATCTTTTCTGCAGGTTTGTTTATGTGGGTAGTTGATTATGTGCATGCTATTCTAGTATTTAAAGAAATGGCCGTCAAAAGCAGAAGCTTTGTACGAAATTCTGCACCGGCAGGGCAGACATATGTAGCTGGCACGAAGTTGAGCGCCAATGGAGTTTCGCTCACGTCTACTGGATTTGCAGACCTCGATAATATCCTGCTCTATTATATGTCGATTTTTTCCCCGTATTTTTTGTTTGATTCTACTTTGTTACTGGTTAGAAGCTTTTGAAGCTTGAATGCTGTTTTCAATTTGGCGAAATGTATCATTCATATTTTTTTGCAATTTGCTGGTTGTGAAGGTTGCATTGCAATTGCTTTCAAGTAAAATCACGTATTACACTTAGTTTTGTCTAGCATCTACTTTTGGCGCCAGAGGCTTTATATCATCAGGTTGCATCCCCAAGTTCTGTATGAATTTAATACATCTCCAGAAACTGAGGGATCTGCCATCTCACTTGTACCTGGCCCACCTTGTTTGGTGCTTTAAAGCAATTGAACCTCGTTGGGCCTATAAGTCGTGCATCTTACTTGTCTGACTTCGCCTCTGGCAATTTTGGCACTTCGAATATTTTTTTTTATTACAAACAAATTCTGGAAACAGAAAAAAGGTACAGATGGTTTAAAAAAGTTGATATAAATATAATAGTAACTTCGTTCTCCAAAGAGTTTGTACCTTTCATGCTTCCAGGTATTTTGATGTTTGGATACCTTGTCTTCAGAAAATGTTACTGCTGCTCTGCTGTTTCTTGGATTACTTTTTTCTTTGTATTAGATATAATTGATTCAAATATACAAGATCAACTGTCAATCAGGTCTGCATATGACAATACAAAATATGATCAGTCTACGCTCATGAACAGCATAATCAGAGGACTATATATCTAATACAAAAAAACAACCAAGAGCCTACTCTCTGTCATCATGACGCTGTACATGTATGAGTATATCAAATAGTAAAAAGAACATGGAGACATGTCATTCATTGCCTTGCTTATCAACCCAAGACACCCATCCGAGGTGACCATCCATCCATCTAATAACTCTGTCCTCCTGTATCATCTGAGTGTATGGGTGTACAATCCTTTTTGCACAGGTACCTGGGCAAGTGCTGGTCGGATGGCAGCTAGGGGGATGGCTTCCACAGGTTCCTCCGCATCCTTGTTCTGTCTCTCTCTGAGTGTGCTCAGTTCTGCCACGAAGTTCTTAAAGCAATCTCGAACTGAGATCTCTCCTCTGTGCTCCTTACCTACCTATGTCCATGGGATATCTCCCATCTCCCTAGTCGGACCATGCCATACTTCAGAAGATCCTTGAACTTCTTCCCGTTCAATCTGATTGTGACAGACACTTACATTTCAATATTATACAAAATGAGTCTCCTTTGAGACTCAGTAAGAGATCTACTTCTACCATTAAAAAGTTGTCATTCCTAAACTTCCAAATAATCCATAGAATTTCCAAAGAAATACAAGATAAAAAAAAATATTACATGTTTTCCTAAGGCTCAGGACGTGACCAGTCAGCAACTCAAGAGTACTGATGTTACCATTGATAGAAAGTCCACATAGATTCCAGATTTCCTTGGCAAATATACATTCAAAAAATAAATGATTCACAGTTTCAGGTACTCTACATAAATTACAGATATTTAAGTCACCATTAGGCTGCTTAATATTGAGTTTGTGAAGCATAAGTCTCCACAGCAAGCATATTTTCTTGGGCTCCACCATTGTGTACCATATGGCATTAATATGTTTCTTCCACCATTCAATATTCAGATCATCCCCCCAGCAGGAGTTGATGTGAGTGATTATGTCCATGTCATCTGTTAAGAGGGAATAAATATACTTGGCTTTGACTTTGGCAAGAGATGTGCCATCAGGCCATCTGAAGGAGAGGAAACAGTCACTATGAGAGGTACATTGTCTAGGCAGGTTGAGTGTGTTACAGGCATCTTTGAGGATAGAATAGGTCCTCCATTGGGATTGGGGGAGATTGGCCTGTTGTTTCAGATCTTCCCACCCAATCAAGTTCCCATCTTGGATAACATCTTTCAACCAACTAATTCCTTTTTCTGTCCAGCTTTTGGCCGAACACCCTTGAATCTGGGCAAGGGGCTTACCTTTGTGGAGCAGGTTCCATCAGATGGATCTCTCCCTGCAGAGTACACCACCAAATGAAATCACATTAGTCTGAGTAATGAAGACTTTAACATGTTCTCAGCCTTTCCAAATGGCTTTAAAGACTTTAGAACCTCCAACTTTGATAGGGAAAGAACCAGTTATTAGATCTGCTAGATGCAGTTCTTTTCAAAAAGTACCTTTGGAAGGTGAGGCTCTTGAAATATTGCTTCTGATCAGAACTTTCCAAGGTTCCTGACCTTGTAGGGCCTTGACAACCCATTCACAGGCTAAGGAAATGCCTTGTTTTCTAATGTCCTTGAGACCCAGATCCCCTACTTGTTTGTTCATAGAGCACCATTGCCATTTTACCGAGTGTCTTTTCCTTTTACCCTTACCATTTGACCACAGATAATCCCTGACCATTTTCTGAATATGGTTGAACTGATATTTTAGGGAATAGCCATGCAGAAGCATAATAAATGTTGTAAGCAGAGAGAACCTATTGGCAGACCTGAACTCTCCCAGCAAATGAGAGATATTGATTGTACTGCTTAGTTAATTTTTTTATCAATCTTGCACCTAATCCATTCCCACATATTTTTCAAATCTGGTGAAACCTTATAGGGTATACCTAGGTACGTGATCTGGTGATTTCACACCCCTCCCCATGCAATTTGGTACTTTTTGAACCACTCAGGTGGGGTGTCATTCCACCCCAACATTATGGATTTGGGTAATGAAATTTTACTGCCAGAAGCTTTACAAAGCAAATCCAGTTTTCCCATAAGATTATCCACATTTTCTTCATTGCATTTCACTAGAACAGCCGTATCATCTGCAAACTGTACATTACATAGGTCATCCTCATTGGGAAGGGTTATGCCTTTAACCCTTGGAGAGAGAGTTGTCTCTAAGAAGATAAAACAGGGCATCAACAACAATGACAAATAGTGCGGGCGCTAAGGGACAACCCTTTCTTTTGGATCTAGATAGGACAATGCCTTCAGATCTACAACCATTTACTTCAACTCTAGCACTGGCATCAGCCATTAGGACTTTAACCATTTTTTGGAATTGACTAGGGAATCCCAAGCATTCCATCATTAGCCAGATGAACCCCCACTCAATCCTGTCATAAGCTTTTTCATAGTCAATCGACAACATACTTACTTCTTGCCCTGAACCTTTAGCCCAAACTAGCCCAAACTAGAGCTTCCCAGCATGTGAGCTGGTTCTCAAGTATATACCCGCCTTTAACAAATCCTGTCTGTGTTGGATGATAATATTAGGGAGAAGATCTTGTAATCTTTTGGCTAGTATCTTGGCCAAGATTTTATAAGAGACATTAAGTAGAGCAATAGGCCTCTAGTTTTTAATAAGAGTTTTGTCTCCATCTTTGGGGATAAGTTTCATAATTCCAGCATTGATGTCCCTACCAAGAGAGCCCTTTGAGATTGCCTCACTATACACCTGACTGAGCTCCTCTTCAATCCATACAATGTTACACTTATTGAATTCAGCAGGGAGCCCGTTAGGCCCAGGTGCCTTGTCACTGCCTGAAGCTCTAATGGCAGAGATAATCTCTTCTTTAGAGATATCTTTAGACAGATCAACTACCTCTTCCTCTCCTTTCTTTGGTTTGATACCTTTGATGTTTTCTCTGGCTAAATTCATGTCCAGGCCCCCTTCATCTGAGGAGAAGAGCTGAGAGTAGAAATTGGGAAAAGGCTTGGAGAATCTCTGCTTGGCTAGTAAGATTAGAGCCTCCATCCCATATAATGTCTATAGTTTCTTTCTTTTCTTTACTCTTCAGAAGCTGAAAAAAACTTTTCGAGCCTTTATCACCATGACAAACTCAATTGGCCCTAGCTCTCACCTTAGCCCCTTGAATCTTGACATTTTGAATCCTTCTAAGAGAGTCTCTAGCCAGTGCAACTGCCTCTATTGTATGCTGATCCTGAGGATAATTTTGAATCCAGTCTTCTGCAACCAACAATCTGTTATGGAGGTCCAATTCTTCAGCTCTAGCATCCTTGGCTAGCGTCTTGCCTACTGTTTGGAAGAGAGCCCTCCAGCTAACCGTATTTTGGGTCCACTTAGCAATGTAGCTATCATGGGAGCAGGACCAGGTGTTAAACTGATTCATGAAGTGGACAGCTTCTCTAATGGCATCATCTTCCAACAACCTGATATTAAGAAAAAAAGAGTGCTTCTTTTTTACATCTCTAACTGTGCTTGATTCAGTAAAAACCTCTGTAATTACGGGATGATGATCAGAGAGGGTGTAGGGGATTACTCTGACTATTGCACCCCCCCCGCCCCCCGCCATCCCTTCTAAATCTGAAAACTGACTTATCAGCATAAAATCTGTCCAGCCTGCTGTAGATCCTCTTACCACCCTTTTGGTAGTTACACCAAGTATACCAAATGCCTTGATTATCTCCCTTCCCACCAGCTAAGGGGTCAACAATGTTCAGTTTGTTAACCATCTTATGCCAAAAAAATTCATCATCCCCCTTCCTTTCAAATCTGTTGCCTCCTTGCTTATCTTGGGATCCTTCAATCATATTAAAATCTCCCCCTACTATCCAAGGTATGTCCTCTAAAAGACACATCCATTTCCAAACTTCTATCCTTTTCTCTGTATTCATTAGGTGCATACACCGAGCAAATCCCAAATTCCTTATCATTGTCTTTAAAGATCGCCCACATAACCCTGTTACACGGAGAATATCCCCATCTAACAACCGATTCTTTCCACTTTCAACCAACAAGAATAACAGCACCTCCTTTGCCTTTGCTATGATTGGTGGTAAAATATTTGGCATCCCTCCAAATGCACTTCAGGTTGATGTCAAGATTGAAATGAGTGGCTTTCACTTCTTAAAGCATTAATATATCAATATTTCTATTCATGTTGAGGAATCTTTTGATGATATATTTTCTATCCGGGGATTCCAATCCCCTTACATTCCATGTTGCTAGTTTAATTTCCATCATTATTAAGGGGTGGTATCCATAGGAGTTTTGAAACTCCTGTAGCACTTAGGCAGTGGGTCTTTGCAGTTAGTGGATTCTTTCTTACTATTGGTGGAACCGAGAGGTCTTCCCCTCTTCCTTTTAATCTGGAAATCAAAGCATTGTTCAGCTCCCAAAGAGGGCTTCCCACTCTTCTTATCTTTGGGATCTTTCTTTGGTCTGCCTTTAATCTTATTTTTTTGTGTATTGAAGGCATCCAAGATTTCTTTGTTCATCCTGTCATCACCTTTTTTTTCATAAGGGACAATAGCCCATTCTGCTTGAGCAGATTCATCCTCTGGGGTAGATTCCTCCAGATCTGCACTGTCCCCATCTTCCTTGGGGGGGCCTCATCAGGGAAGGAAATCCCATACTCATTGGTGGCTGTCAGATAAGAGTTAAAAGGGGAGGATACATCGGCCGGAATAACTATAACAGAGTAATCAGACTCTGAATCTTCTGAGTCATATGCCTTCTTAATGCTATCAAGTACATCAAAATCATCTGTATGAACTTCAATGGATTCAGGCAGAGGAACTGAGGCATCCTCTCCAGCTTTAGCTCCTACCTGACCACTACTGGTACAAGTAGAAGAGTTCTGTTTATTGAAGCATCCCCCAAGGAAGGGAGGGGTAGCCTTATATTGTTCACTGTTAGGAGCAGGTCCAGATTTAAAAATTGGATCATTTTCAACAGCTTGGGCGAAGTAGGAAGAACGGTTACTCTTGGGGGCAGAAATCTTCCTGATCCCGTCAAGGAAAATTTCTTGGATTACTTACACTACAAAAATGCATTATTTTTTATTAACTAAACCTTAGTCTACAGTAATGATTGTTGCTTGCTCAAAAGTAATAAGCCTTGACAGCATTGTAAAGGTGATAGGAGGTGGGATACCGATTGGAGGAATTGTTATGATCATGGAGGACATTGAGGCTCCTCACCATCTTTTATTGCTACGTTACTTTATGGCTCAAGCATTAGTCCATAAGCATCCACTTCTCTATGCCAGTCCTTTTGCATCACCTCAAGCATTTTTAGGCACCTTGCCAAATGTTGCTCAAATGAAGGACAGCAAACTTGAGTCAGAAAGATCTCCAAAACATACAGAGGTAATCTGTGATCATATCTTATTAGTGTTTGAAAGCTTGTGTTCAAGGACTGTGCCTGAAAATCTTGTTCAAGTGGAAATAATAGCTTGTTCTGTGACAGGGAGAAAACTTGAGGATTGCATGGCAGTATCGGAAATACTTTAATGAAAACCAGTCAGTTGAGAGTCACAGATTTCAACAGTCTGAACTAACTTCATTTTCTAGGATTGCTAAATCTAATCCAGTCTTGGCAGGTTAGTTGATTTTATGTTTCTTTTGGTCAATTGAGAGCATGCTTTTACATGTTCAGCTATAATTTTATATCTTCGGATCCTTAAGTGTTATCTAATAGTGCTAGTCACTGTGCATGGCAAGATCAAAGTTTAAATTTTCTTGGATTGTTACATCTCTGCTAATAGGCCTTTCACTGTATGAAGAAACATCTTAAACCTCTATATAGTGAGTTTGCACACTGTGAATTTCTTCAGTACATTTTCAATATCTTTACAATTGTCTTTAATAATATGTCAAATGAATTTTGGCTGGCTAAGTTTATATATATCCTGGCTGAGACCATCTTTACAAATAGTTCCGATACAGTATAGTTAAAAAGTAAACAACTTGAAGTAAACCATCATATCTGAACAGGATTGTATAAGAAACAGAACTTCCTTAAAGATGCAGTGCTGAGATACAGGTTTCCCTGGATGACAAGGTTTCTTTATTCTGATCCTAAATGTTTCAAATGTGATGTTGTAGTGTGGTAGCCCTGTTATCTGTAATATTCAGGCATGCTATATCATGCATATTGTATCTCTTGTATGTATGGATACTTTTTTAGGAAACTTTTGAGCTATGAATAATTCTTTGATTCACTACATTTTATACTTTTCATATCATGCATGTGAGTACTGCCTAACCTTATGGTTTGAGCAGAACTGTGAAAATAATAGTTCGTGGAATATGCCCTAAAATATAGGCCAGCAGAATGTGCCACCAAGAGTTATCATAGAATTGGTCCAACTTGAGTACTCTGGTAAAGAAGTACATGTTGAGTCTGTACCATTAATATGGAAGGCTGTTGTTGTAATTCATTATGTAAATTAAATGTTAACTAATTGCTACTGTTTGGAAATTTAAAGAACCCAATTACGGTCATGGCATTGATTGTTGGGTTTAGCATTTTTGATGTTTTATTAGGCAACTTCCTGTGGTTACTGGTGTAAATTGGTGTGTGTAGAGTTTATAGTGGGTCCAGAAGTTGAACGTGTGATCTTTTATCTATTTAACACATTTTAAACCCTATGGAGAGGCTTCTTGAAGCCTTGACAAACCAGGTTTCCAAGGTAAAGTTTGATATTTCTAATTCTAAGAGCCTAACCGGGATGTATTAATATGGAAGGCTGTTGTTGTAATTCATTATGTAAATTAAATGTTAACTAATTGCTACTGTTTGGAAATTTAAAGAGCCCAATTATGGTCATGGCATCGATTGTTGGGTTAGCATTTTTGATGTTTTATTAGGCAACTTCGTGTGGTTACTGGTGTAAATGGGTGTGTAGAGTTTATAGTGGGTTCAGAAGTTGAACGTGTGATCTTTTATCTATTTAACACATTTTAAACCCTATGGAGAGGCTTCTTGAAGCCTTGACAAGACAGGTTTCCAAGGTAAAGGTTGATATTTCTAATTCTAAGAGCCCAACCCTGATGTATTCCTAGACTGGGTCCAGGAGTTAGAAAAAAGTACTTCGAGATGGAAGACATTGATGAAGATAAAAATGAGTGAAAATTGTTGCAGCTAAGTTGGAGTTGCATGCAGCCCTACGGGAGGAGAATGTGTAGAGTTTGAGAAGAAGACAAGGAAAAGAAAAAAATGGATTTTGGCCTATGATGCTGAAACATCTCAGAGCTTGATTCTTGCCTTATGATTACCGGCAATTTTTTTAAAAGAATGTCAGAATTTAAAACAAAGGGATCAGTCAGTACAGGTTTATACTGAATGATTTATGAGGCTTCAAATTTGGATGGATATACAAGAGGGTGAAGGGTAAGCAGAAGCTTAATATGTGAATGGTGTAAGGTTTGAACTCCAGGATGAGCTTGCATTGGTGGTCAGGTAAATTGATGATTAAGAGAGGTGATGCCAAAAACAGAGGAAGAGGAAGCTCCTCCAACTCTGCCAACAAAGAAGAGCCAGAGGCCAAACTTTTGAGTGTAATGGCAAAACTCTGATTCTAGTTTTGATTTCTATATGTAACTGGAATGTAACAGCCAATACTTAATTATGAAAATGTAATTTTTTATTTTAAAAGGTAAACCCTAACTGCGACTCACTGCGTACTTATCGAGTTTGTAAAACTGTGCTTCAACTATAGGATATTTAAGTTTCCCATCAAATTCTAGTGAATCCTATCAGGTTTAGGATTCCATGCAATTCTAAAGCTAGGGTTTTTGAGGTCTGATATTTATTAAATTAATCAAGTTTGTATACTTCCAACTTCCTTCTGGATTTTGCTTTTTATCTGCCTCTCTGTTTTGACCCTGCAATTCTTCACCTTAGCTCACAAGGCTTGGGAAACAGTTGCGGGTACTCTGGCATGCAGGGGCAGGGGTATTTTTATTGCCAGATACTGGTAAGTATACTTTGGGAGCAGATTTTATAATTCAAAACCAGATTTTTAGCCTAAATTTCAGAATTTTATTTGTCAAGCACAAAATGTTTCCAGCCCTATCAGCAAGTTCAATATCATCAGCATTTCCCTGAATTTGTTTGTGCACACCAACATTATGGAGAGGGGATTGTGAAAGATATTAGATAGGCTTATTCAAAAGTTCCTTCAACGCAAAGGCAATTCAATTTTAAAGATTGCCTCAAATTATATACAAAGCATAAAATGAAGGTTAAAATATGTTTGAACATGAAAAGTAGATGTGTCATGCACCAAATAGTATGGAGCTATGCTAGAACACCTTGCCACAGAAAAGTATGTAATTTATATTAGGAACCATACAGATCAAATTCATGGACCTACAGAACAAATGCGCTTTATTAATATTATTTTTAGATTTTGTCAGTAATAGTGGAAGGACTTCTGTTGAATCATGAAAAATAGCATGCATTGCATGCATAATGAGTTTGGAGATCATGCTATAGCTGTTTTCCTAATTAGAAAGGTGAGTTTGATTGGGTTTGGGGTTTCATTTGTGGCTTGGCTCTTATCTCAACATGGATGAGGAATATGTACAACTTACAAGTTTGATAATTGTGCTCATTTGGCAAAGTGCAGGGTTTTGTTGGAAGTATCTTAATACATAATATATTTTAACGAACCAAGGGGCACAAATTCAATCTGAGTGACACTGCATCATCTGAAGAGATTTGGAAGAGATTTGTTGACCAAGCATCCATCTTATCACAATGATTCATAGGAGTCATGGGACTAGACAACTTGGTTTTTAACGCACAAATCTTATTTGTATAACTCTTGTTGTTGATGAAGTCTATTTTTCTTTGTTAGTTTGATGACCATTCTTTCTGTGGCAGATAAGTGCAAACACTCCAATTGCTTTGAGAGAAGCCATTCAAGGAGGTTTTCTTTTGCTGTTTGAAGAGTGTGCACCGTCTCCAACTACTTTTTCATTATTTTTGTTTTAGAAAAAAACTGCAAAAGTTCCTTAAGATATAGGAGTTTGACAATTTCTTTTGTAATTTCTGTTTGTTAGTGATGAAAAAAGTTGTAATTTCTTGTTAGTTTTCTTTTTGTTTGATGCAGGAACCTCAGGAATATACTTAGCCACCATGACCATTTTTAGTCAAATTCATGTAATAAGGCCAATACAAGGCCATATCATTGCTTTTAAAGTAATTTACCAATTTGGGTGCGGATTCGGATGCGGATGCGAGATTTGGGTGCGTGGATGCATGAAATTTTTTTTTTAGGGGATGCAGATGTGTTTGGATGCGTGTATATATATATATATTATATATATCATATATGCAAAGAAGTGCAAGAAATATATTTTTTCTGCTCCACGAAATCTCAAGATGTAAAGGGGATACTCCCTGATTGAATGTATGTTCCACATCCTCGTCACTGAACATGGTTAGCACATCTCCATCTTCATCTGTAAATCTTATTTCAAGTTCTTGGGTATCCCCATTCAACTTGAAGAGCTCAAAGATCATGGTTCTAAGTTCATGTAGAGATATGCTAGGCGCCACTACAAAACGCCTCTTTTCATCTTTATATTGAACCTGAAAAAATCACCATTAACTTCATGAAGCCTCAAAAATGAGACAAGGTACACAATAGCTCTGTTTTCTCACGTAAATGTAAAAATAAGAAATGAAGCTCTTGAAAACAAGAATTTACGTCTCATACTTTGATCTCCATAACCATGTCTTCGGCCTTGATTCCTCCCGTAGTTGTCCCTAGAAACCCGTGTTCATCCAACATTCCAGTGCCTTCACAAGTTCGTTAAATTCCCCATTGTCTTAAATTCTAATTAATAACACTAGTGACCTCGACTATTAACGGGCCACCGACCATTCAGACTTTACATGAGAGACACGAATGAGGCAGGCAAGAGAAGCACCTTCTGCCATTCGGCGGTAGCAAAAAGTAGGTGTCTGGATGCCTGTGGTGGCTTCCGAGTGGCACCCACAGGGCATCCGTCCCCGGATTTGCCTCCAAACCTCCATCTTGAGTTTGCATCTTCATCTTATCGTCGATCTCGAACCATCTTTTTGTTTATCTGCCTTGATGGATGGCTGGTCTTGTTTAGATCCTTGCTTGAAGTCTTTGAGCTTTGATCTTGCCACAGCTCCTCGCCTTGCAAAACAAGACAGCAACATTTGTCAAAAGCTTGGATTTCATACTTCTTTTTCTAAGATCAAACTTTCAAAACCCAAAGAGTGGAGTCAAAGTACTTGAAATCAATCTCAATAAACTTCAACTATGAAAACTTTAAATCCCTCTAATCAGAATGCATTCCTAAGATGAAATAATGATTTAGAATGGATTTCCTAGATGCAAAGTCTATTAAAATTTGTCCATAGTTCTCACCAAAGGCGAAGAACACTTATTAAGACTTCATACCTTGCCGCATGCCAAGAAAATTCTGAGTTTACACTTTCAGATCTGCAAGGGATTAGTCTTCTTATACTTGGTTTTTTCTCCACGAGATTTTGATTTTGAAACCTCTAATTTTGATGGATCCCCAATGTTTTGCAACTAAGGCCTAATTCTGATATGATTTGTCTTTCTAAACCCTGATTTCTTGTCCCTTCCTCTTTTGCACTTGCCAAGGGCTCGGACTTGAAGTTTACTGTTTTCCTGCGATTTCATCTCAAACTTGTTTTTAATTCATTCTTCTTTCTCAACAATCTCACCTTGACTTCCCTGCCTTGATCAATTTCATTCACATTGCAAAGCATGATTGGGTATTTTCTTCTTTGCAAGAATCTGATTTCACCTTTTGTTGCGTTTGGGCTCTCAAATTCGATCAAACTTGGAGAGGAAAACTAGTTTTTACCCTTGATGTTACATGTTTTTGGTGCAACAAAGCCCAAGGAATTGAGAAATCTTATCAAATTGAAGGCAAAAATTTTATGGTCTTCATCCAAGAGTGTACAAGAGGGGGTCAGAATCCGACCCGTGTCCAAGCTTCGACGAGGGGTTCGGAATCTGACCCCTCTTCCCTCCTTTGTTTCCAAAGTTTGGACTTGAAGTCTCATTTTTGGCCCTTCGTTTGCAATTTCATTTTCCTATTGATTTCTTCCTCATTTTGCTCATCATTTTCTCTTTGTCAAAATCTCCTAAACCTTTTCTCCATCTCAACATCTCACTTCACTCATTAGTTGACAAAACTCATCTTATAGCTCGGACTTGCTTCACTCAATCTGATTCTAGACTTTCAACTCGATCTCCTTTACTCCTAAGAACTGGATTTCATGTTTTGGAGACGCATTGATTTGGCTCAAAGATGAGCAAAAATTGCTCCAACCCATCTACCTAGCTTGGAGATTTCAAAACTACCACTGAAGTGAGGGAAACTAAACTACCAACACCTACTGTTGCAATGGAGCGATGGTGTGAAAACCTCACAACAGGAAGGAGCTGAGAAGAGGTCCCGGGCAAGGACATTGTATTTTTTCTGTGATTTGCATGCTTAAATTAAATTTTTACCCTTGGGAAGTGAGTATTTATAGTTTGGTGTTTCAAGTGCTTTTCTCACATTTGCACAAGTAGGCAAGGATGTAATTCGGTTACCTTGGTGAAAGATCAGAAATTTAATGATTTTTTATTTGCTGAGTTCTTTGTAAAGTCTATTGGCAGGGGAGTATGTCCAATCATATTGAGTCTTAATTGCATGGCCTATACTGATTTTGGAGGTAAGTTGACTGGTGTGTAGGAACTTTATGCACATACCTTTTGAAGAAATGCTTCCAATCATCTTTTCTGCTTTTACTTGTTATATTTTATGATTATGAAATTTCATGCTGTGGGTCAATTATTCTCTGTGATAGTAGAGTGGTTAAAGGAATCAATCATGACTCACTGCCCTTCACTGTCATTTACAGGCATGTGAGATCCACATCCAAATCATAATTTGCTTGGGAGAGAGAAATTATATTGATGTCCATGGATAACCAAAATAGGTCAATGGGATTTGAGTACAGCAGTTTACAATAGAAGTTCTAGGAAGAGAAACTTAGAAAGGCCTTGCAAAGAGCAAAATCAAAAGCAAAGAAATGCAAAACAAGGGACCAATGACACAAGTGGTCAAGAACTAGTACACAGCCAACAAGTGGGAACAAGAACCTTAAAGAGAAAATGCTGAGGAAAATTGGAGATAATTTAGTATTATTGTTCGGAAATGAAGTCACTACAGCCATCATTGATCATTGTGAAGGGATCGATGCAAGACTTGATAATGCTTATCGAGGAGTGCCAAGGGTTAGGAGGATTAAGCAAGATACTCCCCTAGGATCACATCTAAGTTTCAAGGCTTAAGTAAATTGTATTAGTGAAAAATCTTGTAACATGCATCTACCCTGGTGGTAGATCATTGTTGGAAAGAAGCTGATTGTGTTATCAGGAAGAAACATGCCCACAATGTTGAGGGGGAATGTGTTGGGGAAAAAGCTGAAAGAGACATTGTCTCATAGGTATATTCGCGTATTTAAGAGAAATAGCTATAACCAAAGGTCATTTAGAGTCGTAGGCTCTTAGAAGGAGATGATCAACTTGGATTCTCTAGAATCTTGAGAGACCTCATGTAAGGATCTCTACTGAAGGGTGATGGCCTTTCGAAGATAAAGGGACAACATCATTGATTCAGGTATTAGTACAGAGGTTGTTGCTTGAGTCCTTATAGAGGTAGTAATAGCTCCCCTGGATCTCATAATAAATGGAGCACCAAAAGATGAGACTGTAATGACCATTTCTTGGACCACCTTATACTTTCCCATAAATTTACAAATCCAAGTGAAACAAATAGCAAAATATAGTTAGAGATATAACCCTCTCCCTCAAAATTAAGATGAAATAAACCCGTTTTGGAAACTTGCAACCAGATTAGATAATAAGGTAGATATAATTCGTGAAATACATCCAATTCCAGGGTTAGGAAATATATATGTGAATCTACACAACAAATCTTAATGATTACATGGGAGCTCAACCATAACGAGGGTTGTATTGGAAGACATGCTGAGGTATCCCAAGTATCCTCCACCCTAGGCCCAACAATAGTACCTTATCCCCTGTGGTCTCGTGTGGGTCCTTAACCATCATCATGAGGTGGCATACCTAGTGAGGGCTTTACACTTTTCTCTCTCATGTCATCCTCTCTCCTCATATGGTTGACTCACTTCAACAGTTGATCAATGTGGGCTAGTAGAGGAGTTGCAATAGGGTGTCCTTGTGATGAAGGGTGCTCCCCTTAATACCACAAACACATAATAGAAATAAAGAAATAACAACAATATGCAAGAACAGAAAATTGGCTTCTTATTATCTCCACAAATGTGGAATTACAAACTTTCAGAATTACAATATGCAAAGCCACATGGGCATTCCCTTACAATATTCCGTAGGACAAAGCCTCGAATCAATACCCAGATCTACTACCCAGAACTGTCCCGAATTGCCTAAGACAACCCTACAGCCTTCCTTATATAGGCAATTTTCCACCGCCTAGGAAGGTTCCAGAATTTTTAGCCAACAAGGCCGACCAAACTTAGAATTATTTTATTTTTCATTTTATTACAACAAAGTCGACTCAAAATAACTTTTGAAACCCAAACATAAATTTTGAAGGAAAATCATTTTCCGCCATTTCAGGTGACCCAACTTCCGGAGACCATAGGTCATCACCCGTTGACCCGATTGACTATTATAACCTCATTTCGGAAAGGGCACAAGGAGCTCTACAATGCTTGAATCAAGCAAGCTTCATTAAACCGAAAATTCGACCTCATCCGGGGCCTCTAAAGCCTTCAAAATTGAGTTCAAAGTTTTTGTACCCTGTTTCCAAAACCGAAAAGTTTCAATATCTTCAAAACTAGACTTGATCTAGCAATGAAACTTTACAGGCAGGCTGATATGACTAAGATGAACCTCCAACTATGAAATCAGAACATTCTAAGATCGTATGACCAACTTACTAAAAATAGCAAGTTTCCATAAATAGTAGCTCTACACAAGATAGCCCTTATTGAAAAGAAACCAAAAATATTTTTGGGTGATGCAAGATTGCTCTTACACCCAGGATGCTCCTGCATCAGACACCTGGGGTAATTTGAGAAGTGACCCTGTCACGACTCAGGTGTGAAGAGGGAAACCAAGACGGTTAACTTCCTACTTTGTCAGCCATGATGAATCTTCAACAGGTCGTCTTTTCCACTTGACCAGATATTCTTCATATGTCCTGTTCCTTGTGCTTTTGCCAACACGACTGTCCAGTATATCCTCAATCTCCTTAGTATTTGAACTAGTTGCTGGAATACTCCACTTTGCTGCTGTGATCTCATCTTCAATACCTCCTTCATGATACTTTGTCAAATTTGAAATGTTAAACACTGGTGAAATATTCAGCTCAGTAGGCAATTTTACCTCATATGCATTTCCTGAATCATGCTTCTTCAGTATCTTACATGGCCCAAACTTCTTCATTTTCAGCTTGTTGTATGTACCAACTAGAAATCGCTCCTTCTGCAAATGAACCACGACTTCATCTCCAACCTGAAATTCCTTATATCTGTCTTAGCTTTATACTGCGCATTCATCTTGGTAATGTGCTTCCTCACCTCCTCATGGATGTTCTTCAAATGTTTTGCAAAATCCTCAGCTTCAGCACTACTTATTTCTCCTTTATCTATCTTCCTCAACTCAGATGCATTTCTGGGACTACTTCCATATACAATCTGGAATGGTGATTTACCAGTGCCCCTGTTGACAGAATTATTATATGCAAATTCTGCCTGTGGTAAAATCAAATCCCATCCTGTTGGCTTATCTCCAACCAAACATCTCAACAAATTTCCCAAACTCCTATTCACCACCTCTGTCTGTCCATCAGTCTGTGGATGATGTGATGAACTGAACTTCAAATCTGTTTTCAACTTCTTCCACAATGTATGCCAGAAATGTCCAACGAACTTAGTGTCCCTATTTAAAACTATACTCTTTGGCAAACCATGTAGTCTCACTACTTCTCTGAAAAATAATTCCGCTACATGAACAACATCATTAGTCTTCTTGCAGGGAATAAAATGTGCCATCTTTGAAAATCGGTCAACCACCACAAAAATTGAATCATGTCCCCGCTGAGTCCTCGGTAAACCAAGAACAAAGTCTATGCTGATATCCTCCCAAGGCTTCTCCGGTACAGGTAATGGCTGATACAACCTAGTATTCTGCTTCATTCCTTTCGCCATCTGACATACTCTGCAACTCTGTACAAACTTCTTGACATCTTGCTACAACTGTGGCCAATAGTAATTCTCACTAACCAAAGCAAGGGTTTTATCATGACCGAAATGTCGAGCCAATCCTCCGCTATGCTTCTCCTTGATGAGATTCTCCTTCATAGAACTTCTTGGAATGCACAACTGACTCCCTCTGAATAGCATATAATCCTGAATGATAAAATCCAACCACTTCGTTCTGTTTAGAGTAACAGGTTCTTTACAAGCTTTCCAAGCTTCACCAAAATCAGGATCCTCTAGATACAAATTCTTGAGTTCCTTGAACCCAACCACCTCAATCTGCATCTCTGTCAGCAATAGTTGCCTTCTGCTAAGCGTATCTGCAACCCTGTTAGACTTTCCACTTCTGTGTTTCAAAACAAATGTATAACTCTGCAAAAACTCAATCCATTTCAAATGCCTCTGATTCAACTTTCCTTGACTATTCAAATATTGCAAAGCTTGATGATTAGTATACAAAACAAACTCCTTAGGAAGCAGATAGTGTCTCCACTTTTTCAATGCTTGAACTATAGCATAAAATTCCTGATCATAAACAGAATATTTTCTCTTGGCATCATTCAACTTCTCACTGAAATAAGCAATAGGTTTACCTTCTTGGCTCATAACAGCTCCTATTGCAATACCACTAGCATCACAGTCTACCTGAAACACCTTATTAAAATCTGAAAGTGCTAAAACAGGCTGTTCTGTAACTTTCTGTTTCAACAGTTAAACTCTTATTTGCCCCATTAGTCCACTTGAACTCTTTTCTATCCCCTCTCATTGTTTCAGTCAAGGGTCCACAAATACTGCTAAAATTTCTGATAAATTTTTTGTAAAAGCTAGCTAAACCATGAAAAGATCTTACCTCAGTAGCACTCCTTGGAGTAGGCCATTCAAGGATAGCCTGTATTTTCTCTGGATCCATTTTCAGACCTTCTGCTGAAACTACAAATTCCAAATACACTAATTCCTTCTTCACAAAACTGCACTTCTTCAAATTAATCAACAATTTCTCATCTCTCAACTTCTCAAACACCATACGAATATGCATCATATGTTCCTCCAATGTCTTGCTAAAGATCAAAATATCATCTAGGTAAACAATGACAAACTTACCTATAAATTCTTTCAGAACCTCGTTCATGAGCCGCATGAAAGTGCTCGGTGGATTGGTTAGCCCAAAAGGCATGACTAACCACTCATACAGTCCTTCTTTTGTCTTGAAGGCAGTCTTCCATTCATCTCCTTCTCTGATCTGAATCTGGTAATATCCACTCTTCAGATCTATCTTTGAGAAATATACAGCCCCACTCAAACAGTCCATAATATCATCCATTCGTCGCAATGGAAACCGGTACTTGATTGTGATCTTGTTTATTGCTCTAGAATCTGTACACATCTTCCATTCTCCATTTTTCTTTGGTGCTAATACCGTTAATAAAGCACAGGGACTCAGACTCTCTCGAATCAACCCCTTCTGCAATAACTCATGTACTTGTCTGTTCAACTCTTCACTTTCTGCTGGTGTCATTCTGTGTGCTGCCTTGTTTGGCAAACTGGCTCTTGGAATCAAATCCATCTGATGACTGATCTTCCTTACCGGTGGTAATCCATCAGGTACATTATCAGATACAATATCCTGAAACTCATTCAACA
The DNA here is from genome assembly GCA_027943335.1 of Chamaecyparis obtusa. NCBI lineage: Eukaryota > Viridiplantae > Streptophyta > Pinopsida > Cupressales > Cupressaceae > Chamaecyparis > Chamaecyparis obtusa. Next base: position 3,012,998 of record BSBK01000088.1, on the reverse strand, counting down.
AATCTGCAACCTCTACAGGTACATCCTCCATTTCCTCTTTACCAACTTTTGGAATTAAAGCAAAACACACATGCTCATGCCTCATACCATCTAGGAATTTTCTTCCATCAACAAAAGTTATTCTTGCATTACCACATACCTTTTCTTCGGTCTCCTTCAATGGCTTTAGCTTATGTCGCACTCCATCCTTTGTCAGGAAATAGGTATTCGCACGACCATCGTATACAACACATCTGTCAAACTGCCACGGCCTACCCAACAACATGTAACATGCATCCATAGGTATGATATCGCATAGTACCTCATCATGGTACCCGCCAATCTTGAATTTTACTAGGCACTGTTCACTGACCATGACCTTGTGGTCATCCTGCACCCAGGCAATCCGATATGGATGTGGGTGTTTCTGTCTCTTGAGCTTCAACTTTGTCACCATCTCTTTTGACACCAAATTGTTAGTGCTTCCACTATCAATAATCACATCACAACATTTACCCTCACACTTGCATCTAGTGCGAAACAGACTCCTTTGTTCAGGTTCATTCTCACCACTCAGCAGGACTCTTCTGTTAATCAACGTTTCTCCTCTTTCAGCATCTTCAGAATTTGAGGATCTGACATCTTCATTTACATGTGCCACTCTGGCCTGGCCTTCATTCCTCCTATCCGTCCTTCCTTGGCGTTGAGGACATTCAAATGCCCTGTGACCTTCTTCGCAGTGAAAACATGTTCCATGGAAACCTTCTCTTCCTGAACCTTGTCCTCTTCCTCTTCCTCTCTGATCTCTATTGTTCTGATCTTGGAAACGATTGGAGTTGTTTCCTCTCTGATTTTGACTGCTACTGGCTTCATCCTTCTTTTTTGGATCTTCATTTCGGCTTTCATATGACCGTCCACCGCGACCTCTTCCATTTTGTCTGCTCTCGAACTTCTTGTTCAACTTTTCCTCTACTTTTAGGGCAAACTGGTATGCCTCTTCAATACTGTTCATTCGAACCAGATTCAGCTCCTCCTGAATGCTTGGCCTCAACCCATTAAGGTAACGGGCAACTTTCTCCTTATCAACTTTTGCATGACCTGTTCTAATGAGGATTCGATAGAACTCCTCTGTATACTCTTGAACAGATCGTCCCGCTTGCTTCAAACTTTGCATTTTCTTCAGTAGGTCAAGCTCATAATCAACAAGGATGAACTGTCGCTTCAATTTATCCACCATCCGATCTCATTTTGTGATTTTATCTTTCCCTCTTCTATTTCGCTCCAATTGAGTCTCTTGCCACCAGATCTTTGCATGACCTTTCAGTCTGGCCTTCGCAAATTTGACCCTATCAGGATCCTCAATATCTTCATACTCAAAATATTCTTCACATTCATTGATCCAGTCGATCAACTCCTCTGGGTTAAGATTTCCTGAAAATGCAGGAACCTCAATCTTAGGTCTTTTTCTGATCTTGGAAATGGCCCGAAAAAGTTTTTCTTCCTCCTGGTTTACAACTTCGACTTCTCTTTCTTGATCTTCTTCTTCGGCTTCATCCTCGCTTTCGTCTCTGACATTAAGATTCATTCCTCTGCGAATCTCTTTTTGCAATGCTCGCACTTGTCTCTGCAGCGCTCTAACCTCAGGTGTTACAATACTAGCTTTTCCACCACATTCCCTTCGTGGAGGCATTTTCGTGATTCGCGCTGAAACCCTAACCATGGTCCTGGTGCAAACTGCCTCACAGTCGGCGATCTGTTTACACAGAAACCCTAACCCACGGTCCTGGTGCTAACTGCCTCACAATCGACGATCTGTTTACACACTCAGGAACTCCTGCTCTGATACCACTTGATGAAGGGTGCTCCCCTTAATACCACAAACACATAATAGAAACAGAGAAATAACAACTATATGCAAGAACAAAAAATTGGCTTCTTATTATCTCCACAAATGTGGAATTACAAACTTTCAGAATTACAATATGCAAAGCCACATGGGCATTCCCTTACAATATTCTGTAGGACAAAGCCTCGAATCAATACCCAGATCTACTACCCAGAACTGTCCCGAACTGCCTAAGACAACACTACAGCCTTCCTTATATAGGCAATTTTCCACCGCCTGGGAAGGTTCCAAAATTTTTAGCCAACAAGGCCAACCAAACTTAGAATTATTTTATTTTTCATTTTATTACATCAAAGTCAGCTCAAAATAACTTTTGAAACCCAAACATAAATTTTGAAGGAAAATCATTTTCCGCCATTTCAGGTGACCCAACTTTCGGAGACCATAAGTCATCACCCGTTGACCCGATTGATTATTATAACCCCATTTCGGAAAGGGCACGAGGAGCTCTACAACGCTCGAATCAAACAAGCTTTATTCAATTGAAAATTTGACCTCGTCCAGAGCCTCTAAAGCCTTCAAAATTGAGTTCAAAGTTTCTGTACCCTATTTCCAAAACCGAAAAGTTTCAATATCTTCAAAACCAGACTTGATCTAGCAATGAAACTTTACAGGTAGGCTGATATGACTAAGATGAACGTCCAACTGTGAAATCAGAACATTCCGAGATCGTATGACCAACTTACTAAAAATAGCAAGTTTTCATAAATAGCAGCTCTACACAAGATAGCCCTTATTGAAAAGAAACCAGAAATATTTTTGGGTGATGCAAGATTGCTCTTACACCCAGGATGCTCCTGCATCACCTTGACCCTCAACCCTAGGCCCTTATCCTCCTTGACCCCATGTGGTCCTTATCCATCATCATGAGGTGGCCTCATGGTCCTAACCATCTTTATGAGTCGCCATACCTAGTGTAAATCCTTTGTCGTTCCCCCCTCCTTGCACTCCCTTCTTGGGTTGTGTTGGGAGACATGATGAGGTGCTCCAAGTATCCTCTACCCTACGACCAACAAGAAGGCCTGATCCTTTGTGGCCTCATGTGCTCCTTAACCATCATCATGAAGTGGTGTACCTAGTGAGGGTTTTCCATCATTCTCTTCCATCATGTTAACTTCTATTCATTAATTGCATATAATTTGTATAATTGACTTAAATACATAAGCATAAGTACTTCTTCAAAGATTATGATCAGGTTGCCTTGCTGTTGATATGATTGCTACTTCTGTGGATAAGATTCCTTCTACTGTTGATCGATGCCAGGTTGTGACCCTTGTTGCCAATCATATACCTCTTCATGGCTTAATCACTCTTGATGATGTGATAACCCCTTATTCAATTTGCATATTCTACTTTCATTCTGTAGTATTCTTGTGTCTGCTGTATATATTCATGTCTACTGTTATTCTACTTTCAATTCTGTAGTATTCATTTGTCTGCTGTAAACATGCATTGATGCGTCTGCTGTACTAAGTCTGCTCTTATTTGATCACCTTCCATGATGTCTTGATCGATGCTAGTTGCCAAATATATATCTATATATATACCTCCTGCTGCTGATTATTGCGTCTTCTTTTTCCAACTTGCTTTCCTTATCTGCAACTTCTGTTACAGAAATATCCCACTGCACTTTTTCATGAAGAGGTACGAGTCTCTCAAGCCTTATGATATCTAATTTTATCCTCCATAGTCAGCCTTAACTATATTTTATTTTTCTTTATTTTAATTTCCCAATAAGGGTGACTAAATAAGGAAGGTCGGCCTTAAATATGGTTGGCCATTATCATGAGATTAACATATAAAAATATTCCCTTAAATTGCTGTCATATCTATTCTAATAGTAATTGCTGTTTCAAACATCAATCACTGTAAAGATAATTATATTATTGTTTATTAATCCAGTCGCTGTTGTTAGTATTTTGGTTGCTAGGGATTTTCGTTGCTGTGACTAGGGTTTCAGACAGGGGACATGACAGGGACTTTGGTGGTCTTTGACTCTTGAAGGGAGCAAACATGACAAATACACTAAGGGCAAGGAACACGATGCTTCATCTTGACTTGTAGTTGGAACACACTCTTATTGTTATGTCCCTAACCTGATAGTGTGCATATGGTTATGAGTAGTTGACTTGTGGCCACCTTAACCCCTAATTGAGTCATTTTATCATTATTACATTGTTATTTAGTTAGTTGGGTCAGGCTTAGTCCTATATAGTCATATTTAGGTCCGCCACAGTGTTAGGAGGTAGTGTGTCTTGTTTTATCATGTTGAGTATTGAGTTGTTATTTAAAGACTGTTGGAGGTATCCTCCTCAAAGTGGATTAGGTGGTTGCCCCCTCAAAGTGGCATATTATTATCAAGTATTTATAAATATATCATATTACATGTTCTATTGTGCAAGTTATTTCATTACAAGTGGTATCAGAGTGTGCCAAAAATGTTTGAGGGAATGGCGAAGATCAACAAGGATGGCGATTCGAGAAGAACAAAGCTCCCACTTCTTGTGGTGGAGAATACAACAACAATCCCTATGGATGGAGGGCATAGAGTGGGGTCACATGTTAGTGAAAACCAAAGCATTTGATGGAGACATTTGCATTCATCTTTGGATATGTTGAGTATGGGGTACAAGTTTTTAGGGTAGGATCCCAAAGTGTTTGACAAAGGGATTCATACATGGAATCAATAGTGGGAAGAAAGAGGAAGTTGAAGTCAGTTAAAAGGTGGGAGTTAGACAAAATAGTCATGGTACACTCACCAACAAAGTGATTGTGATATGTTTGGTAGTAGGAGATGTGACGAGAGAGGGTAGGTGTGAGTGAGAATTAGCAAGTAGGGTCAACGTCATTGTGGCGAGTGGAAGTTGAGAGGAAATAAGGAAACCATGGAAGTGGGAGATAAGGGACTTGTGGATAAAAACATAATCTACAACACTCGCACCATCTCTATGAGGAAAGAATGTGAATCTATTTCAATCAAGTAAGGGCGTTCATTGAGAATATGAAGGCTCTAAAACTCCCCTAATAGCAGAAGATGTTTTTTAGGTTGTGACAATAATATTCTTATAAATAGAAACTCTTTGTAAACAAACTTCTTTGGATCCATCTCATGAAGGCATAGCTCATCCTCTACATGATCATGAATGGGTGTCTAGTGGGTCCCAATATAGGCTTAAAGTCACTCAAAAGAATGATATTGCTAGTTGTAGAGTATTTTGAAATCTTAGGTCTTCATCAATGTGAATGACAAATGGAGATGTGGATGGATAGCACATGACAATGAAGACATTCTAAAGAAGAACACACCCATTGTGAATTTGAAGCCGGGTCAGCCCACAATAATGGTTCCCACTTATGGGCCAAATTTACACAATGAAATCAACATTTTGCACTAGATCTCCTCTTTCTAACACTTATAACAGCTAAACTAGTAAGAGTTTAAAGATGAAGGAAACTATCGATTTGTGAGATCTTTTGTGTAGATTCTATTTATTTTTTAAAAAATAGAAATAAATTGTGAATCTTTTTACATATCTTCTAATAACTTATTTTTTATAGTAATCAAGATTTTCAAAAGGTTGTTTATGTCCTCATGCATAACATTTTTTTTATAGAAGGGATAAAATTCTAATTTTGAAAATATAGATTTGTCAAACCAATATCCATTGCGTGGATCTTTTTTCTTTTTTTTTTTGTTGCATATACCTTGTTTAGTTATTTTTTAAGTTAAGAGTTATTATAATTTGGATAGAGATGGATGTTGTCATGCATAACTTTTTTGTATGTATTTGAATTAACTTCTTTTTTTTGTTGAAACGAGGATAGTCATACCTAGGGAAGATATTTTTTAGAATTTTTTTTCTCTTTTTTCTAATTTTCCCTATTTTTCCATGTTTCACAAAGACCTAAATGTTCGATGAAAAACCTACATTCACAAAATAAATAAAAAATTATATTAATGAAATTAAATATACCTAAAATTATACATTTTGGAAAGCTTATAATAAGGGCTACATACTCACTAAGCATACCTTCTAAATGAATTCATTTGACCCCCAAAAGGTGAAGTAAAAGGGGTTTTTTGTCAACATTTTGATAAGTGCAAAGGAGGCACCATTGTAGGTATGATTTAAGACTAGAGAGGTTGTATTCAAGGGGGTTTGATGTAAGAGGGTTTGATTTAACCCTCTTCAATTAGAATCCTTCAAATTGAACCTCTCAATGCTTAAATCATTATATTTTCCTAAGTTGCCGGTTCGGATTCCGGTACAAATGTGGGTTCGAGATTCGGGTATGTACAAGTTTTATATATATATATATATGCAGCAACAAATAAGTTCATACACAAATGGAGGCAAGATGTTTTTATTTTCATTCACAAATGCACAAATGACATTTAAACAACCCTTTTGGTCTTTTTAGTGGTCACTTTAAGGGTTGGAGGGTCGAATAGACCTAATTTGGCAAAAAAGCTTAATGAAAAAGTCAATGAAAATGACATTTTCGGTCAATTTCACCCCAAATTCGTTTTGGGTTCCTCTGTCAAAATGAAAAGTCTTCCAAATTCGTCCAAAATTCTTATCGGATCCTTCTGAGAGAATTTTGAGCGAATTTACTTGACTGAGGTAGAATTTTGAGCAAATTCGAACGGAATCTGACTTTGCAGCGAACCGAATCTCGAATTCCACCTTCCAGGAGCAAATCTGGTAACTTAGATATTCTCTAAAAAATATGTGATTTCATGCAAAAATCAGGTCCCAAGTTTGTAACCCACCATTGTAGGATTACCCGACCACATGTATTTAGAGTGGACATTAACTTCTAATAGCTAAGTTACCGGTTCGAATATGGATCTGGATGTAGGTACAAGAACTTGGTACGCGGATACATGAAATTTTTTTTAGGGGGTTTTGGATGTGTTTGGGTACGTGTGAATATATATATATATATATATATATATATATTTAAAACATATAATAAATTCATATATATACACCAAAAAATTAAAGAAATATACAGATGTAAAACATTTAATAGTATGATACTTCATCATTGATCAATGTCAAATGCCAAAGATAAATATTAAATGCCAATTGATAGTTCACAAATATTCAAATAAGCCATATCATATATGTCTATGTTCACGATTCCAATGAAAATCAGAAAATTATCACAATTACAATATGTAGTTTATGATTCATCAATCATCAAAAGGATTATCAAAAAATCAGCATTCATCTTCAGCTGCTCCAAGTTCAACATCATTTGGCCTAGTGGTGGAGAACTTGTACTCTTGAAAGAGAGGTCACAAGTTCAAATCCCATAGGGGGTAGGGTATGTATGCCTCGTTTGTAGCGCAGTTAGGTACCTGTTGTGAGGTTTTCACACCATCGCCCCAAAATATTTTGGGGACCCCCTTTTTCGAGCCAGACTTGGCCTTTTTTTCCATGTCTTGATGGCCCTTGCCTTGACGATATTGTTGGACTTGGATGCTAGATGGGTGATTTTTTTTTTGAAAAATTGATGAAATTGGAGTGCTTGGTTTGGAATTTTCGATTAATTTTGGCCATCTCGCAGGAAAATTTTGCAAATTTTTGTATAGGGGGAGATTGACTTGCTAAACGAAAATGTAATGCTAAATTGAAGTTATTCCCTAGCAATTCGAAATTTTGAGCAATTAAAATTGAGATTTGATTTTAAAATCTAAAATTTTGGCAATAAGTATTGAAAATCTGGGCTTGTAAATTTCGAAATTTTGAAAGTTTGGGCTAATAAAATAAGTCTTGAGCAATTAAAATTATAAAGCTAGCCTTTAGAAAATAAATCTGGCCTTAATAAATAAAATCTGGGCAATTAACTATAACATCTGGCATCAATTTCGAAATTAGAGTGAATAAATAAAAAATCTGGGCAAAATAAATTGAAATTTAGTAATCTACATTGAAAATAATAAATTTTGGGCTTTAAAATACATAAATCTGGGCGCTTCTAATTAAAGTTTACATTGAAATTCAAAAATAGGGCCCTTGATTTCGAAAATCTGGCCTCTTTTGGTGATGCATGGCATAAGGGAATTAATTTGGGGTCTTCCTTCCTTGCTAGCGCCACCCTTCCCCCATATTAGTTTCGAATTTCAATGCTTGTTGGTGGTATTTTCATTGCAAAATTATTAATTGTAGGGCATGTCGTCCCTCTTTTGGTTGGCATTTATTTATTAATTTTGTTTTTATTGTGTAGGTCGGCCCTAATAAAGGAGGGGCTTGGATTGGGTATATAGGGGAGGCTGCCCCCACTCCTCTCCTCACACTTCATCCACTCTTCTTCCTCCACTGAGGCAGCGAGCTGGAGCAGAGCAGACGCTGCGACTTTTAGAGGAGCAGAGAAATTAAATTGAAAGAGCAGCGACATCCACCAAGGCTAGGGCATCATCAAGTGCAAGTAGCAGGGACTGCGACATCCATTTAGAGGCAGTGAATTCATCATAGAAGCAGCGACAGTGAATCTAGAGGCTGCGATTCTAATCCTTGGAGGCTTGCGACTTGTTGAGGCAGGGCCAGATCTGGTATCATAGAGAGCAGAGATCCGAATATGCAAGGGCAGTCTGAAATACATTGAGGAGCAGGCCCGAGTTTAGAAGATTCAAAGGGAAACCATCGAATTTACCATTGTGCAGGCCCGAATTTGATCCTGGGGCAGATCTGAATTGCAAGGGCCGAATTTAGTAGGAGAAGGCAGCAGGCCTAATTGTTTGTGAAAGGGAGACTTGCGATATCCTTTGTAGAGAGGCCTGATTTGTTTGTGAGAACAGAGTTTGATAAGTGAAAGGGGGACTTGCGAATTTTTGAAGGAGATCAGATTTGATTTTGAGAAGTGAGGAGAAGGATCAGATCTGGTGTGTGAAGAAAGAAGTAGAAGAATTCGAATTTGAGAAGTTTAAGGAGATTTTGATGTATTTGAAGGGGAGTTTGTTTTTGTTTAGGAGCTTGGATCCATGTTTGTTTGAGCTAATATGTAAGAGGGGGTAGTTTTAAGGATGAATTCAAGGGTAGTGGCTTGTTAATTTTGCATAGAGGATCTCAGATTTTAATTGAGAAATTGTGTTTTAGTGGAGTCTTTTAGCCTTTTCTCCTTAATTGTTATTATTTCTTTGGTTACTTGTTTGTTTGGGTGTTGGAGACAAGCTCCGTTGAGAGAGTGAGTTGGTTCTTTAAGCTGATTACTCGATCGTTGTGATTGGATATTTCCCCTCTTCCTGCTTGCTATGAATCACTCCATAGCGGATGCTAGTACAAGCAAGAATCCAAAGGGACTAATACCAAAATAGCTGATGAGGAAGTTATGATGCCCAAGACCACTTTCTTCTTGAGACTAAAGCGAGTCCGAGACACTAACATTGGTACCATTGACATGATGCAATTGAGGGATAGGTTGAAAGAGGCCAATCCTCTATGGCAGGAAGAATCAGTAAGGGTGGAATTGTATAAGGAGGAGTTCAGTATACCCCAGCAGTGGACATGGTGCAGCTAGGCAGGGCTTGGCTTTTGGCGCAAGCTAGTTTGGTTACAATTGAGAGATAGGTTGAAGGAGACTATGAAGGCCATGAAGATTAAAGAAGGCAAGAATAATGAAGGTGGAAAGCGAGAAGATAGGTTGATGGGGTCAATTCGATTTCAAGGCGGTGGCCAAGAGCAAGGCTCTCAAATTGCAAGAAGGTTCACATCCAAGCAAGCCACTATGGCCAAGGCAGGATTACCCCAAGTGCATGGAGACCTTAATCTTTCAAGGTCAAGACATCAAGTACAAGCAAGTTCAAGTGGTGATGAGAAAGTTTCTAAGGACAAGCTCAAGCATCCAAGGCTTCACCTCATCTCAAGGATTAAATAAATTTATAAGATAAGGTTGATGAGGTGGCAATTTCATGTGCATGCAATCAAATCATGCCAAGTGTCCTATGTTCTCATTGGTTGACAAATTATTGTAATTTTCTCATTGGCCCACAAGGTTGGTGCCCTCATGTAATTGGTTGAAAGATGGTAACCCTAATTAGGGGTTGTAAGGTTTAATCTTGGCCCTTGATTTTGCCTCTTAATCTTGGGCACTCATTGTAATTTTGAGCCTCTATATAAGGCCATTTGTTCTCATTTGTAAAAAGGAGAGTTATGTTGGAGAATTGTTGCCAAAATACTATCAAAATTGTTCTCTATTCATTGTTGTGGTTTGCATGGTGGATATACATGATCATTTTGGTGTATTGCATGTTTCTTCTCATCTCTCAAATTAGAGTAAATTTCATTTCAAAGTTGTTAAAGTAAGAATAGAAGTAGATGGCTAGTTGTAGGGTGATATTGGTAAATGTTTGATAGGGATCTATATACTAGGCCACTAGCACCTTAGCGGCTTGTTGAGGAGCCTTGTGTGGTAATCTAGTCTTGTTTCCCCTTGAATCATTGCATCTATGGAGGTAGAGCCGCTGGCAAGCTTTCATTAGGTTGATCCCCGTCCATTTGCCAATCTTTCCATTCTATAGCAGTAGTAGTAAAGCAAGAGTAGTTTAGAAGTTGAAGTTTGAAGAGCAAAGTTGGAAGTGATATAAATTAGAAAATCATTGAGTATGCATTGCAAAGCTAGATCATCATCATAGCGAGAGTTTAACATCCCTGAATGAACAACGTAAGCCCGCCGAAGTGATTACCAGCAAATCACATTTATATAACTGAGTTAGTATCCACAGGTGTAAGGAACCTTGGAGTATCCTCATACTTTTCAAGAGAGGGTTGAGTGTTTGGTACGCTGTATCAAGTATTCAATTGCTATATGTTATGTAGTGGTACAAAACTAACATCAACAATACCTCCCGCAAGGAGTACGAGGTAGTCCCATATCACTGTCACCATATGTAGACCCAAAAACATATGGCTGGTGTCGTGGACTATAAAAGGACCTTTCCTTTCCTTTTTGAACCCAAAGCGGTTCCACTCGCACTAGATGCACCATGTGTAGGGATGTAATCATCATCATCATAAGCTGTATTGAGTCTAGTAAGATCCTCAATGGTTGCATCCAAGTTAGCACATTTAGGGGCTACATCCCAAAGCTTTGCTGCCCCATCCTTGTAGTGTTCCTCCTTACGTGATAGAAGACACTAGTTGGAATGAATATAAACCAAGTCTTCACCTTTTTTTGAACCCTACTGGCTATGCTTCACTAAGTGAATAAAGGAATATGTACTCCAATTCCGTTCAACGATAGAAGAACTTGCAACTTGGATAGTTTTCACAAAATAAAAAATAAAAAATGCAAAGTAAATTAAAAAATGTCAAGTACTAAATTGTAGAATAAAAGTGGTAAAAAAAACAAAAAAAACAAACTTGTGAGAGGATCTTGATTACAAGAGGTTGGAGGTACCCAAAATTTTGACCATGGAGGTACCACCATGTGATAGCTTCCATCTCGTATTGGTCATTAATAGCTGTTAGAGTATGACTTCTTCCCGAGGCAAGCAAGCCAAATTCTTTCCTAACTTCTATCTACACTTCTTCATCTAGGAAGAGTCTATCAAATGACCTCTTGTACCCATTAGCAACTTCTTCATCTTTATATGGTGCTAATCTCTGTGGCATAGAAAGTACTTTCTTGCTACAGTACCTCTGAGATAGAGCATATGCAAGGAGGTGCAATGGGGCAGTCATCTTTCCCAACAATGATGAATGATTGATTCCACCTTATTGCACAAGGTTTCACATTCTATGGGGTCATTCTCATGTTTTTGTATTTGATGGTCCCAACCGGTGTTGAGAGGGGAGGGGTGAATCAGCACTCGATAAAACTTGAAGACACTCTTAGATCCACTAACTATTACTGCATGCAAAACATATCCTATAAAAGAAATGAACAACATAAAATCACAACAACATAGAACACCGGATATATCATGTGGAAACCCAAAATGGGAGAAAACCACGGTGTGAGTAGGAACTCACAAATTTTGCACTCTTCTGAAGTGCGTCCTGTGAAAAGCCTTCCCTGTTAAGGGATTACAAACGCATTGTTAGGTGCGACCTGGTTAAGGGATGTAGAATAAGGCCTGTTAAAACTTGCCTTGTTAGAGGACTTTAAAACATCAACTAGATGTCACTCGGTTAAGGGATTTAGTACAAGGGACCTATTAATGTCCACCCAGATACTGGGATTTGGCTATTGCAATTGTTAGAGAACAATAGAAGGGTTGATCCTTTGAAATGGCTTTACAGAGCCTGATAAGATCACTATTTCATTCACTGAGAATCATCACCGAGTACCATTGGTATGCTTTCCCCAGGTTACTGTGCTTCCTTGCACACTCTCTTCTTTTTCTTCTTCTCTTCTTTTCTTTTGCAGTAGCTTTGATTAGGGTAGAGTTTCACTCTTTATTCTTGGCAGAATGAAGGCAAATATTTTTCTTCGCTAACTGAAGAATAAATACACTTCCTGCAAAGCGTGGGACAATTGTACAGAAAGAGAAAGATGCACATGTCACTCAAATCAAATTTTGAAAGATCTTCCCACTCTTTGCTGTTGCGATCTTTGTGAAGATCTCTTTTCGATCCACCATCCAGTCGTGTTTTAGTCATGAGAGGAAACTCAGATGCATGTCACAGGCTTTCCCTTAATATAAGATCCGCCATGAATTTGTCATTCAGTTGTGTTTTAGTCGTTTAAAGGAAACATTAGATGCGTGTCACATACTTTCCCTTAAAAGAAAATCCTCCATGATTTGTGCAATAAATCACGGTTAAAAAATCTCCTCAGTAGCCTTCAATTGTGCCTTTCACCGGTCTTTTCCTTAGCGGAAAATCTTGCTTGATTTGTGCAACAAATCTTGGTAAAAGAGTCTCGTTAGTGTCCGTTAACTGTGCCTTTCACTAGTCTCAATGATATCTTAACGATCACTGGTGACCAGTTTACACCTTTCCTTAAGCAGTGTTCTGGTCTCTGTCTTCACCAGTCACATCTCTGTTCTTTGTCTACATCGGTCACTGCTCCGGTCATTGACTTCACCGGTCACTGTCTTCACCAATCACTTCTTTGAGCAGTAAGTGAATTGTTGGACAACATTGAGCTCATCACCGTGTCACCGGTTTCCTAAACATTTTCTCGTCACCTGTTCCCTAGCATTTGGACATTGTTAGCGTAGACATTAATGACATCAATGACAACACCATTGGTTATTATCGGTGGTCTCTTTACCGTTTACTAGTTGCATCCTTACCGGTAATGCCAATTTTACTATCTTTACCATTGTGTCCATGCCATCATAGACATCCCCCAAACATGTGCATATGTATCAGCAAATTGGAGCATAGTCATGATAGGCTCGGTGAATTCTAATACATATTCCATACGAGCCCACCAACTGTCATCCAACACCAATGACTTGACCTTTTGGACCCTCTTTGAATGTGAAGCCTTCCATACACCCCATTGGTTGCAAATAACCATTTGGCCTAATGCCTCTCACACCTTGAGAAGTTGTCTCATAACAACAGTATGAGATGCGAACCGGGTCTCAACAACCTAAGTAAGTTAATAACAATATGTCAATATCAATATGTAATTAACACATTAAAAAATAATAAATATAATATATTAAGCAAATTTATATACAAATTGATAAATGAACATGACATAAAATTTATCAAAATTAAATAAACAAATTAAATTTAGTATTTACCTTCTACAACTCCAATCTTGAGAAAGATTTGAATATTAATTGTGACATTTGGTGGTTCATCATAAACATCTGGATCTCTTCACCCTCTTTGTATATTTGTTTCACCCACTTTATTTGAGTGCCAATTTGTTGCATCACCAAGTTGAGGGAGTGTACGGTGCTTGGTGTCCAAAAAAGTGCTCATATCGACCCTCAACCAAAGCACCTGCACCCCTACAATTTTTCGCATTGTTCGTGATTACTTGGACCACATTCTCACTAATCACCATCTCTATTGACTGAATGAGAATTCTATAATTGAACTGCACATCTTTCACTTCCCCTTCACAATCACCTGCCCTCAAAAACATTGCCCCTTTGGGGGACATTGCAATAACATTAATCAATGGATGGTTTTTGGTATCTTTCCATCCATCAGAAATAATAGAAACACTCGATTCAATCCAAGAATCTCTAATTGGTTGAAGGGAGGTCTTTATAGCATTCCTCTCTTTTTGCAACAAGGTGGTACAGACCCTTTCAAACCCACGACTTGTGAAACTAGCCAGTGCACTATTGATTGCCTACACCATTTCCCGCCAATATGGTGATCTCACCAAGTTGAAATGAAGACCATTGGCATAGAGGCAAGATGCAATTTTTTGTTCAACAATGTCTCTTGCCTCCATTTTAAATGCCTTGTCCAATGGACCTCTTTTGCGGGTGGTAATTTGTACTTCATCTTCATCTTCCACTTCCAGTATAGGCAAGAATGGATGTTTGGAGGCTGCAACTGAATCAGTGGGTAAATGCATTTTTTTCGGCTCCATCAGTATAAGCGGTTTGTTTTGATCTTAGAACCAATCTATCAACGTCTTCTTGTTCTTTTACAAATCTCGCTATTTGTGTAGGAGACAACCCCTTGTTATCTGGTCCTTGACACATTCCCATCCCTTTACCAATAGGACCCATAAAGCGAAGTTTCACTCGAGAATATGAGCTATTTTTTGGTTTAGTATCATAATAATTTCACTCCTAAATATATTCTCACCTCCTAGAACCTGTGAAATTCTTGTGGTACGTCTCCATAAAGGAGATGCTATATCAATTTTGAATTTATCGGTTCCTTCCCCACCCATTGAACTCTCACTATTGGCCATTCTTGCAATCTGATTTCTTGCTGTTATAAAAAATTAAATAAATTTAAATTAGAAATAAACTAAGAAATACAAGCATACAAGTGCAAAAAAAAGATACAAAAACATTAGAATAGAGATCTAAACTTGTTTCTTTATTTCGTAAAAGAAAAAAATTGGAAAAAAACTTGAAAAAATTCATCAAAATCTAATACAAATTCATTAAAAGACTCAAAAATAGGGTCAAATGCTTACCTTAGACGCTTAGATATTCTTTGTGGAAGCTATTTGGCACCCCACGAACAATCCTCTTCGAAAATAATCACATGCCCTTCGAAATGCCAAAATGGAGGCCAAATGAGAAGAGAGGGAAATAGAAAACAAAATGATATGTTTTAACAATGAATGATCTCATTTAGGGCCGTTTTAGGGTTTTGTGGAAAAAAATAATAAAAATCTTATTTTAAGCACACATGGTTTAAGTAAAATTTTACTTTTAAAAAGTTTTTTAATAAAAAATTGGGCACTAGGCGTCCGGATGCACTCAAGTGCGCATGGATGCTCATAGGGAGTGCAATTCCTCCTTGTGGGTGAATCCGAATGTGCTACACAACATATTCGGATGCACCCACAAGGAGAAATTGCGCTCATTGTGTGCATCCCCTTGCATCCCACATCAGCATCCACATCTAGATGCACCAACATCTAGAGGCAGGGGTGGTGTGCACGCACCTGGTAAGTAAGGCTAAAAGTGAAACTCTATATCTAGGCTATTATAAATAAGGTAGGCCACCCCTCTTGAACAACAAACACCACTAGATCTAGGAGTCTCATTGTGAATTGTTGAGACCCAAAGTAACTAATGGAAGGAGGGAGAGCTTGTTTAGTGCTCTCTTGGTTTTTAGTGAGAAAGATGTGATTTTGGGAAGCAATAGCATCTTCAAAAGTCCTCAGAAAAGACCATATAATACCACTGCAATTCCAACAAGCAATGGAGATGCCATTAACATCGATAGATACTTGAGATCCTTGTCATGTTGATGGTCTAGGGCATGACCACCCAGGAGGTGGAGAATTATGAATGACGCACCTGCAGTTCTTGATAAAAACACACTTCTTTTCTTTCTGGTTAGAAACAACCCGAATATGAGCTTTTCAGAGCTGTTGCACCTAGGAGTGTGTGAGATCTTCATCAACATATATTTTTTGTGGGAGTGAAAATATTCTCTTTTTTGCTCGAAGAGATAACAGCTCTCTTGCAGTCTTCAATTGAGTGACAAGGTTTTTTGTCCAGTAAGGCCCGAGCACTGTTATCATTCAAATCCAAAGATTTTTGCAAGAATTTGTGACCTGCCTGTATAGGATCAGCTGGTTTAAGGAGCCCCATGGACAAGAAGGTTTAGTGCTTTTTCTTCTTTAAATTTTGCATAGACGGTCTTTTCCACAATTGGAGGTGTTTTCTTCCCTTTAAACCACTTGCACCCATGGATTTTGTTGGTTAACCCAATTTCTTTTGAATAACTCGGTTTCTTGTAGAAGTTGCTCGTACCGATTGGCTGTCTCTAATTGCTTTTTAAAAAACATTTTGAAACTGCTTCAATAAGTTGTTTGATGTATGGAGAATCAATAGTAGTTGTAGGGTCTCTTTGAGTTTAGTAATCCTTGCTATCAATTCAGCTATACTATTATCTTTTCCTTCACCTGTGCCTGGAATGGCAACAGGAAATCCCAGATTTCAGAACCTAAAGCTTTAACCCTGATACCTACATGTAAGTGGTAGCATATTTTAGTTTGGTTATGAACACCTTGTGAAAGCAAGGAGTTATACATTCCTGTATTAGGGGGAACACCATTATGCTTGCTTGTATATGAATGCTCCTCTTTTGATCAAATCAGATTAATGAGAGTGTTGTCTAGGGTTGTCCAAAGGAGGCATTCCTGAACTCTAAAGTATCAGGTCTGAAATCAATGCCAATTTGCATATTATTAGTGGATTTGTGAAAGCTTTGAACGTGAAGGTTGTGTTCCTTAGCTTGTCATGCTCGTACTTTTCAATTTGAGTCTAACAACTGTGCCAAGTTCAATTATCGAAAGGCCTTGTAGTACGTAATAAAGTAATATTGTATTTAGACTTAGTTATGCTTTGTTGGGAGGGTAGTTAGAAGCGAGGAGATGCGTCCGTTGGTTTTCCCAACCAACCGACCATTGTATAAGAACTCTGTTTTATTGTTGTTGGGACATTATGGTTTTGCTGGTAATAAAGAAAGTAATAACATTTCCTTGCCATCTTGGTATTCTGGTATGGTATTGGTAATAAAGGTCTTATTGGTACTATTGAATCTATGCTGCATTATTCTGTAAATTGTGCATCAATAATCGTTCTACATTTTGGCGCCATTGCCTAAGTTCGAACCTGGAGGTTGTAAACTGGGCAGGATGGAGTGATGGGAAGGCCTTTCCTACCACATGTACAAATAACAAATAGTGACAGAGAAGAGGAAGAAATAACAAGAGAAGATCAAGTGACACGAGATCTGGTGGTGGCCTAGGAAGTCTCAGTTGACCAATACGTGCAAAGGGAAGCCCGAGAGAGAGCGGTTCCAGAGAGCACAATATGAGACGAGCTTTCGGTGCCACTAGCGGTGTACGATCTACTTGGACAAATCCCTTGACTATTGGCAAGAAATTTGGTACGCGTGGAGGAAGAGAGAGCCGAAACCGAAAGGGAGCGGAGAAGACAACAAGTACTCCACCAGTCAGCCGAAAGAAGTACACGGGAACTGGCGGAGCGTGACAATCCAAGGAAGATAACCAGGCACTAAAACAATTCATGCCCCTGCTTCCAAATAAATATCCTAAGCGAAGACTAAAAGAAGAAATTGAAGGGGAAGCCGCTCTGTGGATCCTAGGTCTACGCCAACAGGAGGAAAGGCGTCGCCATTTAAGGGGCTTAGTGAATCAACCTCAAAGTGCAAGTCAAATTGAGGAAAGGCTGATTGAAAACACAATAGAAGGTATAGCCAATTTAGCTATTTCAGAAACATCAGGAAGGAAGGGTGGAAGAACCCTGAAACCCCCGCATGAAGAGAATAGCGACAAGAACGAAGCCTGAGCCAGACAGAAGAATCACAAGGGGAAGGAGATATTACTAGTTCAGCAGGAGGGAGTGTCTCGGCAAGAGGGAGCGTCCTAGCAAGAGGGAGCGTCCCTGTAGGAGGGAGTGTCGCGGCAAGAGGAAGCGTCCCGTCCCGACAGGAGGGAGTGTCCCGGTAGGAGGGAGAGTCCCGGTAAGAGGAAGCGTCCCTGGAGGGAGCGTCCCGATAGGAGGGAGTGTCCCGACAAGAGGAAGCGTCCCGATAGGAGGGAAGAGCGGAAGGAGAATGGTGTTAGACAAACAAAAACTCCTTAGATTTACTGAGGAAGGATGAGAGGATCTTGCTCGTCATTGTAAAACATGTATAACTATATGGCAAGCCAATGGAGAAAACTATGTAGATGAATGGTTGAAAGCTTTCCCTGCCACATTAAGACGAATAGCTAATGATTGGTATACAGACTTGGAGGTCGGGAAGAAGACCATCTGGAAGGACCTCTATACCGTCTTTGAGGAAGAATTTATACTTCTACGTGATGATGATGAGATAGTCACAAAAATCTATAATACTAGGCAAGGGAAAAATGAAATTGTCAGGGCATATAGCAGGAGACTCAAGGAATTGATAGGAAAGCTGGACAACAAACCTGCTGACGAACTAAAAAAGAGGTGGTTCATTGAAGGGCTAACCCCATCTCTAAGACGGAAAATGAAGATAGTACCACCATCATCCTTTGCCAACACATGCACCCAAGCAATGGATATAGAAAGTGAGAACAAAACTTCCAAAGCGAAGAGGCATGGAAGCGGGAGTGGGAGTTCAGAGGAGAGCGAGGATGAATCCAAGACCATCCAAGCTTTGAGAAAGGACATGATGCGGCTAATGAAGGAAGTAACAGGAAGTAAGGAAGAAAAGAGAGGGGAGGGAACTGTGGTGTACAGAGTGTGAAAAGGAAGGGCACACAAAAGGAATGTGCCCGTGTGAAGCCTTCTGTGACATCTGTCAGGTGTTAGGCCACACAATCAAGGAGTGTCCCTACAATCTGAAGGCACAGAGTGCGCAAGTATTCTTCACCCAAGGAGAACAATCCACACCACCCTCCACCCCTCCACGTAACACAAATACAAAAGCCTCACCTTTAGGGTATAGGAACAATAGGCGGGGAAGCAACAACAACAACAATAACAACACACCCAGGAGAGTAATCCAGTATGATTCTAAAGGGAGACCCATGATTCAATGTAGGCAATGCAACGAATGGGGGCATTTTGCACGGGACTGCCAGAGCGGCGGAGGACAGAATGGAGGAATGTTGTGTAAATGGTGTGGACCAGGGAACCATGAGGATGCCAATTGCCCTAGACAAAAGGGGGTGAGCAGGCTCAACATTGTAGAACCAGAGAACGAAGTATTGGCCATCATAAGAATGTAGACAAGGAAACTTGTATATCCGGAGGCAGCTACAGAGAAAGAAAGATTTCAAGAAGCCAAAAGGGACATTAGAGATCACATGGGAGAAGGGGGAATAAGTACGACTAAACTTCCAAACAATCAACCCGTACCAAACATCATGAAACAAGTACTAGAGACCACCATCTTGGTGAAAATTGCAGATCTAATAGAAACGATACCTCAGTTGCGGGTAGCAATAACACAAGGAACAAGTATCAAAGAGATACCCCCCAAGGAGGAGAAGAAAGAGGAAGGCGAAAAAGATACCAACACCTTGTTCACCATAGGAATTGGGAGGACACTGACGGTGGTTGAGATGGAGATAATGGGATATAAACTATCAAATACTATTGTCGATGGAGATTCCGGTGTGAATGTCCTACCTGAGGAGACTTGGAAGGCACTAGGGAAACCTACACTCTGGCCACCCACATTACAACTGGTAGGTGCAGACCAGCATGGAATTAAACCAATAGGGATTCTAATGGGGCAAAAGGTAATGATTGGTACACAACAGTTCCTCCTAGACTTCGTGGTGATTACCTTGGAAAAGAAAGGGTACGATGCATTATTAGGGAGAGGTTGGCTAGTCACAGCAAAGGCCACCCATAATTGGAAAATGAATACCCTGTCCATAGAAGTAGACAACAGAAAGTACACAATAGATTTAAGGAACCAGTCTGTAAGTCAGGATCTCGTATCTGATTTAGAGGCAGAGGGAGAAGATCGAGAAGGAGTGGAGCCAGACGAAGGAGTAGAAAATGAAACAAGCTCTCTCAATGGCCTATTTCACTGGCAGATGGGAGACTATGAGGTATTCCAGCGAAATTGTAATATGTTGCAAATTCAAGAAGCCGTAATGCCAATGGAATATGGCGATGCAGAAAGTTTAAGGGAAAGACTCAATGCTGTAAGAAAGCTAGATGAAAGGAGGACACTAGCTCAATGGGCAACTGAGGTGGCACAAGGAAGACGAAAATTTTGGAAGAAACAAACTGGTGCGCGGCATGCGAGTTGGAAGAATAAAGGACTTGTGCACAGCCAAGGGACGAATAAAGGACTTGTGCGCAGCGTGCAAGTTGGAAGAAACAAACTGGTGCACGACATACTAGTTGAAAGAAAAGAAAAGGAAATTGGGAAAACCTTGTATTGGAGTGCCATACATGTACGAAACTGGGAAGTAGGAGCACATACGAGTCCTTGGTCAGTACGTCGTATGAAGTTGGAGGGTGGAGGAAGGAGTCTGGGTGTACGAAGGAAAATTGGCAAGGGCATACAAGGCAGTTCACGAGGAGGTGTACGAGTAGAGGCTTCCACGAATGAGCCTCCTCCATGCTCGACAACTGTATGCACCCTACAACCAGCCATGCGCATTCGGCAAGCCAGCGTACGGGCCCTGCAAGCCGGCGTATAGGGAGGTCGTACTGCCCGTACGAGGGGGTGTGGCTGGTCTGGTAATGCCATCGTACGAAGGGGGTGGCCTAGACTGTTACCAGGAGGAATCAACGCTAGGCAAAAGAAGACACAAAATGATTGGAATACAAACCGGAATTCGGCCACCTGGCAACTGGTCAAGTTTCATAAAATGGTGAAGATAAGTGTTGGGAACTCGAGCAAAGGGAAAATCATCGATTCCAAGAAGAAAAATTCAGTCTTGTAGGTGAGAAAGGCGAAGAAGATGACAAGCAAGAAGGAAAAAAGGGAATATCATGAAAAAGACTACGGCTGCCAATATCAGTTTTGAAAGTATAGTGGGAAGTGAATGTCGCACCTAGTGGGAAAATATAGGAGACAAGCACACTCTCAAAGAGGCATTACGCAAAGCAGAGGTAGACAATAATTTTTATGCCCATTTTTTTATTTAAAAGAATTGAATCCATATTGTGAACTATGGTGGCTGGTTATGATAAGAAGGCTCACAAATCCGTAATCCAGTATTCCCAGCAAATTGTAACAATTTCCTACTCTACCATGGAAATAAATAAGTTGTTTGGAATCCCCAACTGAGGACATGAGCTGACAAAAACCCCAATGACAATGGAGGAAAAAAAGAAGTGGTTGGAGTTAATGTGCAGGAATGATCTCACGAAACAGGAGTGGGGAAGCATTCTCAACAAAAAGAACAGCAGGGGTTTAAAGAAATTTTTTATAGCTAATGAAGAATGGCAATGCATTGTAGACTTGGTAAAAAGTAAACTTACAGCTGGAAGCCGCACATCAGACATAGCTATTTGGATGTTACCAGTTGTTGATGGGTTGAACAGGGGACATGTGTACAATTGGGCGCAGTTTCTTTCAGAAAGGCTACACAAATTCATGGAGTTAAAGCACAAGGCATTTTATATGCCACATCATGCCATAGCATTATTTTTGGAAGCAATTCGCACTCAGGTGGCCGCTGAACATAGAGGAGTGCTAGTTCCAGCTAACAGGGTGGAACCCTACAAGCCAGCCATGACATATTGGGTTCACTTGGACACCTTCGGATTATGATCAAGAGGGGGAGAACCATGAGAAAAGAAACTAAGACAGGCAGTAGCAAAAATACTACCGATAGCATCTGTTGAGGATTCAAGTCAGGAGGAGAGTGGAGACGACAATTCAAAAGAGGATGGGACCAGTACAGACACATCTTCAGACTCCCAAGAGGAAAGAATCCGCTTTGGCCACCTGAAGGGCAGACTTGGAGATATTACTTTCCTACCACAAGTAGGGGGCCCATTGCCAAGTGGGGTACATGAGTACACTCAGATTCACAAAATAGACACACAGCACGAAGAGGGCCGTACCACCAAGAGTACCAAAGAAAAAACTTGTACTAGGCCCATTGTGCAAGAAGGTTGTACCACTCCTAGTACGGAAGGCATCCGTACCACTCCTAGTATGCAAGAAAGTACCAAGGAGGGCAGCTGTACTGAAGAAGACAACCCAAGTATAGAGGGGGAAGAGAGTAAACAACATGTTCCTCAATGGGGGGCAACAAGACTGTCCTTGCTTGGCGTAGCCAACTTGGTTCCTACAGATCAACAGACTCGTACCAAGGTCATAGATCTCAGAGGTCAGCAAACGTGGGGACACAAGATAAGACTCCACACACCACAAGGTATAGAAGTGGCCCACCCGGTTGCCTTGGTGGTACAGGAGGTGGAAAAAATGGCTGCTCAAAACGTGAGGACCGGGAATGAACTTAGACTTGAAAAACAAGACACATTGGCTAAGGATTCTGGGGAGGATACTGTGTTGGAAGAGGCAGATAGGCTGCTTGAGGAAGTTGGGATGGTACCAACACCTTTGTCACCTCCCATGGAGGTAGAAGGGGAAAACATAACAGGAATGCAAAACAAGACAGAGAATCTTTCAGAGATGATCTCATTAGAAGACAAAGCACAAAGATTCCTCAAGGAGTTACAAGCTATGGAACATACCGCTAAGGAAACTATAAAGCAGGACAAGAGTTAGAAGGTCGAGACCATAGTTACAGCAGCGGAGTCCTTGGCAACATTCATGAAGGAAAAATGCAATACAGATTGGGGCATACTTCAGTAGAGTGGGTACAAGCAGGAAGAGATAGATGACATTTTGACAGCCCCGTGCATCACACCTCTGGTGCAGGAGCAACCACTCCTCATGCACACACTTACAGAAATGGAGGTAGCATTTAGGAGGATATACTTAGAACTTCAGCAAGAAAAGGAACTGACAAACCGAATGAAAAAGGAATGGAAAGAAGAAAAGGCTATGTGGGAAGCTAAATGTAAGATGGAGCAAGCTGGCCTGGTAGAGAAATTAGCAGCAGCCAAAGCAAAAAAGATGGATGCATTACGGGTACTCCAAGGAGTTCGGGCCAAACAAAAGGCCACTGAGCGAGATCTCTTACACCTCTGGGAACAAGCTCCAAGTTCAGGGATGTCTTCACAACCCAACTCTGAAGTCTGATTTTCTTTTCTGTGGTGCAGTCGTCTGGAAGACGACTTTTTTTTTTTTGGGGGGGGGGGGGGGGGATATATGTAGTACGTAATAAAGTAATATTGTATTTAGACTTAGTTATGCTTTGTTAGGAGGGTAGTTAGAAGTGAGGAGATGCGTCTGTTGGTTTTCCCAACCAACCGACCATTATATAAGAACTTTGTTTTATTGTTGTTGGGACATTATGGTTTTGCTGTTAATAAAGAAAGTAATAACATTTCCTCACCATCTTGGTATTTTGGTATGGTATTGGTAATAAAGGTCTTATTGGTACTATTGAATCTATGCTGCATTATTCTGTATATTGTGCATCAATAACTGTTCTACAGGCCTGTACTTCTTTGACCACTTGCATCCATGAGATATGTGCTAGCATTGCCTAGGAATTTGCTGCTAGTAGGCACTTCTATCCTTTTTCAGATTCTCATGCTAGACCAAAATCTAGCTTTGTTTCAACTTCAGATACTACTTTTTGAATAAATTGAATGTCCTTAATCACTTTGGGCTTGGGTTTGCCTGTGTTAAGTAACCCTGCCCTTTATTTTGGCAAGGTTATTGTTTTTCTTGTATTGTTGCTGGGGCAGCAACAAGAGTTTTGAAAATATGGTTCTTGGTTTATCAAATTTTGAGCTTATGCTGTAGTTTTGTCATGTCGCGAACGTTGGGTGTTTCGACCATTTAAGACCAAAAAGTCTCTTGTAACTAAAGAGTTACCATATTCAGAAGAAATTTCTGGTTCCGACACCTTCAATTGTTATCTATCTAAATGTTGTGTGCAAATCAATAGAGCTCCCCAAGGATCAAACATATTCATGAAGGATGTATTCCCAAAATACCAAAAAGTTAAGAGATTTGAAAGTAGTGCCCTCTATGAATTCAGAGGAACGATCTTCCCAAGTCCCTAACATAGCATCAGATCTTTTAAATTTTTGAAATGGGAACAAACTTGCAGGGGGCTAGGTGACAGAATGCACAACAACATCTATAAGAATGAGGACGAAGGATGAAATTCAGGAATAGGGGGGTTAAATTTCAGGACTTACAGGAGGAAGAAGGATGAAGTTAGAAAGAAGTAACTACAGGAATGGGGCAGAGAGAAAGGAACACATGAGAAGGGTTGTCTTTCGTCTGGTATGGGCAAGCTTAATTTGTAATTATTAAGAGTAGATAGACATAAACTGATCTGGATCCAGGTTCCTCTTTTTATATCCCATAGAAATATATTGTGTTATAGGTGTATCTGTTGTGTGTACTACAACAAACACCAATTCTTTTACTTTTTTGCCCGGGTTACAATAGTACAAGGAAAGAAATCGTATCATTGTCGACAAATGTTCAAGTAGATCAATGGGACAGACAAGTACATGGAATTACAAGATAAAAAGTTCTTAGTAATTAAATAGTAAAATGATGTAAACATAACTGGAAAAGGAAAGGCCAGAGTGGTTAAATTCCTAAATGTAAGTCACCAGTATGGTTGCAGGAGTAAAATCATTTTATTTGGACCTTAGATATGGTACAGCTCGAGTACTTTTCCAAAAATACAATATTGATACAAATTATGGACAAGGTTAACAAACCATAATATGAAGGTTATATGGATAAACTAGAAAAAATAATAGGAAAACACTACTGAGAATTGATACTTTAAAATATTGAATGAGCCATGGCGTGTGATATAGCACATATGTTTATAATATCTGTTTGTAGAAAGGAATATACTCAATGGTTATAGTCAAATTAAAGAATCACATGAGGAAATCACTGTGCTACTCTTCGTTGGGAGCAGTCAAATCTGCAATTAGTTCATTAGAATCAAATGCAGTAGGATTTCTTGCAGTTATGTTTTGTATACTTTTTTTTTAGTTCTTTTCACTGTGTTCTCAAGAAAATTTACAGCTGTTGTATCCAGACAAGAACTGTTTTGTGATTACGTTCTGATTATGACAGTCAGGTACCAAGAAAGTTACCTGTCAGGTGCATGTGATGTACCTAGACAAGTACAAATAGCCTTGTTAGAGAAAGCCCTCATTGAACAAATATCTGATGAAGATTATAGTTAGAGAACAAGGTTGGAAGAAAGCACCGGTAGATGTCTGTCACAACACTCAAGCTTGAAGAGTCAATAATATCATCATCAATTACCATGAGAGGGCGAACACAGTATATTGATAATGTCAACAAGGGAATGCTTAAACAAAGATGACACACTGGATGATTGTTATCTGTCAGGTTTTGTGTTTTGCACATAGATAAACTATTGTGAATGTGTGTAGTTGTGTCAGGAAACATTGAAAGAGATATTTAAACATGAAAAGATTTTGAGGAATTCTAGTTTATGGAATACTTTTTGGTAGGAATTGTAATAGGCAGGATGTACGAGGGTTTCTAGTAGTATCTAGTCAGTGCAATGCAAACCAAACTCTCCATGTAATATCCTTGGAATCCTGTGTAATGAAAAAATTATATTTACAATAGAGAGCAATTGCATTCATATTTCTAATTAACGTTTATATTTTGCCATCTTTTCACTCTAGCATCTTGCAATTGTATCATTCACTTTGTTATCATTTGAAATCATCTTCTTTTTCCATGATGTTTAACAATTTCTAGAGTCTCTATTGTAGTTGTTTATCATTCAATGTAGTTTTAGAATTTTTTCTTTTTGAATTTATATGAATGTTAAGGTTGATTGGTTGCTCTTATCAGGTAATACAAATGATTTTTGTAGCAATTTTGACTTGCGAAAACCTATGGAAAGGTCTATGCTGAATGTGTCAAAAGTGGAGTGTGTTAGTCTTCAAGCCATTTCAGACCTAACAGTAATTAAGGAAAAATGCTCCTCATTTCTTTCCAAGTTTCCAAGGTTTGCCCTAGCATTGCCCATAGATATGTTTGCAGATTTTAACTGCAGTTTTATGCTAGTATGTTCTTAGATTTTGGAACACGATCAATTTATTAGTTAGAAAAATAGAACTTTTCTATAATAACTGAATGTGTTCTTGCATTTATGTAGATGGTTTGGGTTTTGCCAATGTAATACTTTATTAATTTACTTGAAACGTCTTATGCTGCTTATGTTAGCTCTTCTAGGATTCAATTGCAGAAACACAAAATCATACTCTGGAAATATGATTTAAGATGACAAAAGGACCATTTGTGGACTAATCTGATACAAACCTAATCCTAAGTTCCTAGGTGGCAAAGGACAATGTTTTTAACTTTTGATTTACAAAGAAATCAGAGACTTTCTGTTTTTATACTTTTAATTACTAAAAAATAACTAGTTTACTGAATCATAATAGGGTATGGGTATGTGGGTACGGTACAATGGATGTCAAATATTTTTTTGGGGCTGGACACATTCATACTAAAAACATATAAAAATAATAAATATATAATAATATTTAATTTATATTATATATAAATAATATATGCTAAAATGTTAATAAATTAATATAAGTTATTTAATGAAATAGTATATACAACATAATATTGAATATGCATATATAAATATAATTTAATGATAATAATTTATACAATGATACATAAGTAAAGCCAAAACATTATAATATCTATCAATATATTTGTGTTAAATCCATTCCAAAACACACTACTGGCAACAACAATACTCAGACTAGCTATTGAAGCACCATCAAAGAAGAGATCTGGATAATTAATGGAGACAGAAGAGCTGCTAGGAATGCAAGAGCTGAAAATATCATGCAGGTTCCATCTTTGAATAAGTTTGAGTTTAGCTGTAGCAAGGATGCTCAGATTCTGGATTTTACTTTTAAATGGACTTGGGCATTTTCAATCATGGTGTGCTGGTTATTTTGAATCAGATCTTTCCTTTGGATGGTTTTATTTTCAAAGATTCTGTTGTTCCTGTCCAATCAAACATTCCACATGCAAAAAAAGAGGATAGAAGAGCATAAAAACCTAATGAGAGGTTTACCTTTTAAACTAAGTTACCGGTTCGGGTTCGCGTTCAAGTTCGGGTTTGAAAACCGGTTCGCCGGAAAGCCAAAATTTTGAAATGGGATTTGGGTTCGTTAGTACAAAAACATGTAAAATTTATATATATCTATATTTATGCAGTCTGTAAGCATGAATTAAGATTAGAATGGATTAAGATATATATTTGTTTATATATATCTATATAAACAACAAAAACACCATAAACTTGTAATCATAGCATCATGATCATACCATCATAGCATCATATACTTCAAGTTCAACTTCAAAATGTTAAAATGTCAATTGATAAATCATAACATCAAGTTCAAGTATCATTGTTTCAAGTTTCAACTAATGGATTAATAATTTCTTCTTCTTCTTCTTCTTCTTCTTCTTCTTCTTCGGCATTAGTTGATTCACAAATAGTGCCAAGGCCAATGGGATCAGCTGCGCCAATAACATTATTGCTGCCAAGTTCTTCCAATTCAGCAACTGCAAGCTAAGAAGTGGAAGCATCCAAGTCCGTATGCTCTGCATTTAAATCCCACATATTCATCTCCCCTTCTTTGTATTCATTATGCTTGTGTGAGAGGAGACTCAAGTTGGAATGCACATATACTAAGTTCTCCGCTCTTTTTGATTGCAAGCTATTGCGCTTTATTGAGCAGATGAAAGAATATGTGCTCCAATTTCTTTCTGATGCAGATGAATTGACAACCTATGAAGACAAGACAAAGTAAACAATTAAAATAAAATATTTTTAAGTTATAAAATTACTAACAACCCATGAAGACAAAGTAAATTAATTTTTTTAAAATAAAACTTACTTATGATATAATTTTGATTGCAAGGGGCAGCAGCAATTGGAATCGTTGGCCATGGAGGTAGCACCAACTATAAGCATCCTTCCTAAACAGATGACGAAGAGCATGAATCCTTAGACCTTTTGCATTCATGAACTCTATGAACTCATTTGTATTCAAATCTCACATATCTTCATTTCATGTCCTCGTTCCAAATAGAATTCCAATAATAATAAAATAATAAAATAGTATTAAATAAATAATGATAATAAAATTGAAGTATTAAAATTAATAAACAACTAATTAATTATGATATATTATTAAATTAATATAATATATTAATCGATATAATATTATAAAGTAATGAATATAGTAAAAAAATAATTAATAATAAAATAGTGAATAACATATATATATATATAAATATAAATTGTTCAGAATGTTTTGACTTGAATATAAATGTAATTGATTCCTTATGAGTAGATACATTAATTAATATTAATAAATATATATAAGTAATATGAATACATTAATATAATAGTAAATGATATAATATAAACATAATATGAATTTGATAATGATATAATCCAAATGCCTATACTTGTACTAACCACATGAAATAGCTAATGGTCGATTAATGCAAAAGACTACATGAACACAAATAGCCAGGTGCGCACTCCATCATGGATGTCTATTCAACAAAGCAATTATAAATGATCACATATGAACAACAGAGTGGGTTTAAGGAAAACTAATTAGATTCTAGCATCACAAACCATTGAGTAGATGGGGTGTGCCCCATCGCATACTCAAAAGATGCGACCCATTTCCTCTTGCAAGGTATTTAAAGGGAATGATATTCATCCATGTATGGGATAGCATTAGAACAAAGATATTCTATTTGATTACCAATCAAGTCATCAACAACAATTACGGGGGTTTCCTATCCAACGTCTAGGACGAGATCATTTACGAGTTACTCATAAAATCTAATAGGAATCATTACAACAATGGCTATTCTGCATATCATTGGCAATGCAGAAATTAGTCTAACCTTAGCCATATCATTGATAATCGGTGATAACACGTGGCTTTGAATTTCTAATTCTTCTTGGAATTCGTGGGATACCTTGATAGCAAATAGTATGCTATTGCCGCTGGTATGTGTTTATATAGATAGATACTTTTAAATTATAAGAGGATTAGAAGAGAAGATAGATTATACCTAACATTCATAGAAGAGGTGAGAATAACTATACCATCATATCTGAGTAGAGATACATTTGATACTCTTCAAAGAAAAGTGGGTAGAGAACATGAGTCATCCATAGCATTGGCAAAAAGCCTCCTAGTTGGGAACATTACAAGTGGTATCAGAGCATGATCTTGTCATCTTGTAGGGTAGATGAAGATATACAAAAAAACATTCTCTTTATAGAAAGAATTCACTCTTATCAACTTTTTGGTTGGTACATATGGTGAGATTGTTTTTTTGAACTCAGTTGATCCCTTTAAAAACTAAAGAATGTAGAAAGTGAGTTTGATGTTGGAAGAGTTTGTGTTTGATGTGGGCACGAAGAGAGTTGCATAGGTCACCAAGTAAACTTCAAATTGAATCCTTTATTATAAAAAATTTAAACTATTTACTTTTATTGTAACTTTAATTTGTAGTTGTCAAGGACTTTTGAGAGAATTTCACACTTGGTACGGACTTTGATTTTAGATTTGTACATTTGGGGTTTCTTCAGTTTCTCCTTGTAGTTGTCTCTTTTCTCTTTGTTCAATGATTCTTAGAGATTGTCTCATCTCTTGTTTTGTTCCTTGATCACTAATTATGGGAAGTGTTATATCGGTTTGTGTTTTGTTCCTCATCTTTTTGTCGACTTTTATCCTCCTATTGTTGTCTTGTTGTCTGTGCTTCATAGTCTCATTTGGCATGCAAATCCTTAAGTATTATAAAACATTAAGCGTGAAGAGCACACGATTATACTGAGAGGGGGGGGTGAATCAGTATAATAACAATTTTTAATATTTAAAACTTTATTCAAAGATAACTTCAAATTCATAAACGAACAATTATGCATATGAACACAAATTTTACGTGGAAACCCAATATGGGAGAAAACCACTAAATAATTTCTTTTTATATATAATATTGTTCTTTTACAATGTTTTGTAGGCACCAACCTACTAGAGGCTCCAACCCCTATGTTTATGAGCACCAACTCACTGGAAGCACCAACTCCCACACTTCGCAGGCACCGACCTACTGGAAGCACCAACTCCCTGTCCGGATTCTGAGCACCAACTCCCCGTCCGGTTTCTGAGCACCAACTCACTACAAATAAATCTCTTCCACCTTGGCGATGTTGCTATCTTCAACTGATAATGGACATTATTAGATCTCTAAGTCAGCTAAATATCCTTTCTTCTTTTTCTTGAATATATATATAAATATATATATATATATATATCTCTTTATTATAATGTATTCATAATAACAATTTGAAAGTAAGAATATTAATTTTTCTTTATTTTCTTATTCTTTCTCTGCTCCCCTCTTTTATTCTATTACTTTTTCTTCTTTTATTTGCTGACCTTCCACTCTCTTCCCTTTTATTACATATTTCTGCTTACATCTTTCAAAATAATAAACTGAATATATATATATATATTCAATTTTTCAAGATGAGACATGACCCTTTATTTATGAAAAGGTGTCTCCTTTAAATTATTATTAACTTAATGAATAAGTTAATTACTTTTAACCAAGTCTTTTTGATTGCCAAACTCATATTAAAAAAAACTTTTTTTGACGGCAAATTATATGAAATCGCATTCAAACTTTGATAAATACTGTTTAACTTAAACTAAGTTATCTTCCTTCATTAACCGCTGCACATCAAATACTTTGCACCTGTAATATATCTTATGTATTCAATAATCAATATAACCTTCGATATGCAAATACCATCTCTGATTCATATGTCTGGATATGCGTTCTGTATTAACGGCTGTGGTTTGATTTATATATATATCGCTGTAAGTGATTTTATTTTATGGAGACTTTACTCAATGAACCGCTAACTTCAAAATGTTGTAGTTTATATTCATTCGATTGCAAAGTACATTTCAAGGCTCCTCCTTGACATGTCGTGAGAATTGATTACAATATATATACCAGAAATGTTCCCGACATGCTCTGCAATGCCTATTCTTTATCATGCTTGGGAGATGGTCGATTCTTAGATAATGGCGGATTAAGGAGCTACATCATATGTAGTGTCATCAAACTAATAACCGTAGAAGTCATGGCTGTTATTCACTCTCATCTCCTTGTATCGTTCATTCAAAGAATATGGAGAGGCTTCAAAACGACTCTTTCCCTTAACTGCTGCTGTTAGTATCATAGCTTCGACGCCTTTTGATATATCATCAATAATATATATGCTTGTATTATCGTCTCCTCAATATAGATATTCGACAATATATATGCCGCCTGCCTCTTCTTGTCTTCGTATACTGTCTATATAATAATTAAACTGCTGCATTGTTGATTTCAGAACAACCTTCAATATCAAGCCGTGTAACGTGGGAACAAAGGCTGCTCCCAATGTCTGAAGTCTTTTGATAACGTCAGGATAAAAATAATGTTTTGGCCGATATGCTGCCGTCCTACACATGGGGCATTGATTTTTCCTATTTAACCATCGTTCAATGCAATTCCTGAAATATATGGCCTTCATCGCAAGGCAAATGACATGGATTGTCTGCAACTTCAGGATGAGATAAACAAATCCCACATACAATATCTTCATTGATATGATTCCCAGTAATTTTTACGGATGGGAGGCCTTCTACCACTTGTATTATCTCTCTATCCATATGTCGCTCCACTCTTTCTCTCAGATCGCTTGACCAGCTTTCCTGAATCAAATCTTTTAATCTGACGGAAATAAGTTTGACCCTTTTCAGCGGATCACGGTATTGCTTGCTTTTCGGGGTCTGCTTCGTAGGCCGCTTTTTGCCTAATAATTTCACTTGTTCATATCGTTGCAGCATGTACATAGAGTTACGCAAAGGGTTGAACTGTTTCTACACCTGTCACCAACGCATATATGTATTTGCAGATGCATTTCTTAATCTATAAGAGACCAATCTCGTCCATTTCCAATACCATTCCTTCAGACTGTCATGATATAAAACAAATCATTTATATTTCTTTCCAAATAGAGAGAAACCGATTCATGTTCATTGTTATAATCTTCCTTTCATTCAAATCGCATGTTTGGGTGTTACATGGCACCTTCTGCTAGCAACCTGTATGGAATATATCGCTGTATCATGTCACTTCTCTTCATTCATATACGTCTGTTCTGTTCATACGTTCTATTCTGAATAGGTAATGAATATGTTTCTACATATATACTTTTCTATATATGTTGTTCATATGCCGTGATACCTATTTATATGCCGTGAATATATCTGTATGTTCTCATATGTATTTATGCTGTCTATTAAACTGCTGCATATAATAATGTATATCTGCTTAACCTCTGCCATTTCCTCTGCATATAT
The DNA here is from genome assembly GCA_027943335.1 of Chamaecyparis obtusa. Lineage (NCBI taxonomy): Eukaryota > Viridiplantae > Streptophyta > Pinopsida > Cupressales > Cupressaceae > Chamaecyparis > Chamaecyparis obtusa. The sequence continues at coordinate 2,980,434 of BSBK01000088.1, read as the reverse complement.
TAACATCTGATGCTGTTTCCTCTGTATGTACCTGATGATTGTGTCTTCTTATGCATTTGATGAATACGACTGCTGTATTCATATCTTTGTTGATTGAATATATATCTCTGTTCTCTGTACAAAGACAAAGCTATATGATGCATTGCTAATATATTCATGGTTAGTGTGCAATATGAAAGTCCCATATCCAATGATTTAAACATTGTAGACAAACAAAGGTGTATATGCTGACGTTGCTGTATATGCTGTATAACATCCTTCTGTATACTTTATATAAAGCATACATATTACATATCTTTTCCGTGTCTTCATCATGCTGTATAATCTTGACATCAATGACAATTTCCATCAATCTCCCCCTTTGTCATTGATGGCAACTTCACAAATATATAATTGTGCAAAGCTCCCTCTTAGTTCGCTATTCCCTTCATCTTCGATCTCTCCCCCTTTGACATCAATGGCAAAGGGTCTCCAAGGCTAGAGACTAGCTCCCCCTGAACACATGCTTCCGCTGCGCCACTCTGATTTCAACAATGTAAGTACCTTAATCTTTTGTGCCATAGTTGAACTTCTTGAACAAGGAAATATTCTTCTTCATTTGTAAGACATGCAAAGTATTTTCATCCTTTTTAAATTTACAACTTTTAGTAGTGATGTATTATGCCCTTGATCACAATGCTGATTAAGTTTTCTCTTAGTCCACTCCACACATTTATTTTTGAACATGTAAAGCTATAGCGACTTTTCTTTCTTTCTCCAAACCATCTTTCTAGGAAGATTTTCTTTCTTTGCTTGTTCTGTAGGAAAGATTGTTCTACATTTGTGGGCAGCATGTCCAAAATTGTCACACTTAGAACATAAAATATCATACTTAACCAATGGAGCAAAAGGATTTTGTATGTTGAAGTTTTGAACATTCTTCACTTTGCTTCTGCAGTTTAGAGCTTTATGACCAAATTTGTTACAAGAGTAGCAATACCCATTAAATTTACGACTAGGTTTATGAACATTTTCTTCATCCTTTTTGTAGCTCTTTTCTTTAGGCTTGTCTTCTTTTGATGGTTCATTTATGACTGTGTTGTTTCCTTCTTTTATGAAGCCTTTGAATGTATTGTGGATGTTTGAGTTTCCTTCAAAACCAACCCCTGTTTTGCTGGAAGAGGGCTTTTGACTATCAATGATATCAGTTAGGATTTCTGAACTCTTTTCAAACTTGAGACTATTTCGCAGTTTGATAGTGCTTTCCTCTAATTCTTCTTTTAATTTCTCAATTTCTAGTTTTAAATTAGCTTCAGTTTGTTTAGCTTCTTCTAATTGATTCTTCAAATCTTCATTTGTTTGTTCTGATTCCTTTATTGATTTCGTAGCGTCCTCTTTGAATTTTACAAGTTTTCTTTTAAGTCTTTCATTTTGTTTATATGCATAATGAAGTTCTTCTTGGAGATCAACATCATCTTCATCATTGTCTGATTCGTTTTCCTCTTCTTCATAACTATCATTGGAAACTGCTTCGGCCATGAATAGAATCTCATCCTCATCATCACTTGGGCATTCTTCGCTGCTTTCATCTGAAGATCTGTCCTTTTTTGAATAAAAACTCTTTTTGCTTTGATATCTTTTCTTCTTATTATACTTGTTATTATTTTTCCATTTTTTCTTTGTGTGTGCTTGATTCTCGTCTTCGCTTGAGTCATCATCATTTTGAGGACATTTTGAGGCATAGTGTCCTACCTCTCCACAATTAAAGCATTTGAAAGGGAATTTCCCTTTATATTTTCCTTTTCCCCTTTTTAGCTTTCTCAAGAAATGAGCTTCACCTTCATCACTGCTTGAACTATCACTTGTAATTTGTTTCTTGCTCTTATTTTTAGAAATTTTAAAGGCTATTTCCTTCTTAGGTTCTTTGTCTCCAATCCTCATTTCATAAGCAGTAAGGATTCCATGTAGCTCATCTTTGGTAAGACTATCTAGATCTTTTCTTTCTTCGATTGCCGACACCTTAGAGTCAAATCTCATAGGTAGAGATCTCAAGATTTTTTCAACCACAGGCTGCTCTTCTATTTCTACACCAAGGGCTTTTATTGCATTGACTACTTCATCAACACGGGAGAGAAATGAGGCTATGTCTTCATCTTCCTTCATTTTTAAACTTTCAAATGTGCTTCGGTGAGACTGGAGTTTGGCCTTCTTTACATTATCGGTACCTTCATAAATATTTTTCAATTTGTCCCATATCTCTTTTGCAGATTTACAATGCATGACTTTTGTGAATTCCGAGTCGGCTAGATTACATAGAATAGCATGTTTTGCTTTGGCATTATTTTCACTTCTCTTCTTTCCGGCTACATCTGTTGGTGGGGTTGCTGGTGGTGTATAACCATCTAGTACTGATTGCCAAACATCGAATCCAATAGCATTTAAATATGCTTCCATCTTTATACTCCAAAATGCATAATTTGTCCCATCAAAATTTGGTGCCTTGTTTTGGAAACTTTCAGCCATTTGTGCTCTTTTAGATCTACCTTCAAGCGATTAGGCTATATAGAAGGAACCCGCTCTGATACCAATTGAAGAGCACACGATTATACTGAGAGGGGGGGGTGAATCAGTATAATAACAATTTTTAATATTTAAAACTTTATTCAAAGATAACTTCAAATTCATAAACGAACAATTATGCATATGAACACAAATTTTACGTGGAAACCCAATATGGGAGAAAACCACTAAATAATTTCTTTTTATATATAATATTGTTCTTTTACAATGTTTTGTAGGCACCAACCTACTAGAGGCTCCAACCCCTATGTTTATGAGCACCAACTCACTGGAAGCACCAACTCCCACACTTCGCAGGCACCGACCTACTGGAAGCACCAACTCCCTGTCCGGATTCTGAGCACCAACTCCCCGTCCGGTTTCTGAGCACCAACTCACTACAAATAAATCTCTTCCACCTTGGCGATGTTGCTATCTTCAACTGATAATGGACATTATTAGATCTCTAAGTCAGCTAAATATCCTTTCTTCTTTTTCTTGAATATATATATAAATATATATATATATATATATCTCTTTATTATAATGTATTCATAATAACAATTTGAAAGTAAGAATATTAATTTTTCTTTATTTTCTTATTCTTTCTCTGCTCCCCTCTTTTATTCTATTACTTTTTCTTCTTTTATTTGCTGACCTTCCACTCTCTTCCCTTTTATTACATATTTCTGCTTACATCTTTCAAAATAATAAACTGAATATATATATATATATATTCAATTTTTCAAGATGAGACATGACCCTTTATTTATGAAAAGGTGTCTCCTTTAAATTATTATTAACTTAATGAATAAGTTAATTACTTTTAACCAAGTCTTTTTGATTGCCAAACTCATATTAAAAAAAACTTTTTTTGACGGCAAATTATATGAAATCGCATTCAAACTTTGATAAATACTGTTTAACTTAAACTAAGTTATCTTCCTTCATTAACCGCTGCACATCAAATACTTTGCACCTGTAATATATCTTATGTATTCAATAATCAATATAACCTTCGATATGCAAATACCATCTCTGATTCATATGTCTGGATATGCGTTCTGTATTAACGGCTGTGGTTTGATTTATATATATATCGCTGTAAGTGATTTTATTTTATGGAGACTTTACTCAATGAACCGCTAACTTCAAAATGTTGTAGTTTATATTCATTCGATTGCAAAGTACATTTCAAGGCTCCTCCTTGACATGTCGTGAGAATTGATTACAATATATATACCAGAAATGTTCCCGACATGCTCTGCAATGCCTATTCTTTATCATGCTTGGGAGATGGTCGATTCTTAGATAATGGCGGATTAAGGAGCTACATCATATGTAGTGTCATCAAACTAATAACCGTAGAAGTCATGGCTGTTATTCACTCTCATCTCCTTGTATCGTTCATTCAAAGAATATGAAGAGGCTTCAAAACGACTCTTTCCCTTAACTGCTGCTGTTAGTATCATAGCTTCGACGCCTTTTGATATATCATCAATAATATATATGCTTGTATTATCGTCTCCTCAATATAGATATTCGACAATATATATGCCGCCTGCCTCTTCTTGTCTTCGTATACTGTCTATATAATAATTAAACTGCTGCATTGTTGATTTCAGAACAACCTTCAATATCAAGCCGTGTAACGTGGGAACAAAGGCTGCTCCCAATGTCTGAAGTCTTTTGATAACGTCAGGATAAAAATAATGTTTTGGCCGATATGCTGCCGTCCTACACATGGGGCATTGATTTTTCCTATTTAACCATCGTTCAATGCAATTCCTGAAATATATGGCCTTCATCGCAAGGCAAATGACATGGATTGTCTGCAACTTCAGGATGAGATAAACAAATCCCACATACAATATCTTCATTGATATGATTCCCAGTAATTTTTACGGATGGGAGGCCTTCTACCACTTGTATTATCTCTCTATCCATATGTCGCTCCACTCTTTCTCTCAGATCGCTTGACCAGCTTTCCTGAATCAAATCTTTTAATCTGACGGAAATAAGTTTGACCCTTTTCAGCGGATCACGGTATTGCTTGCTTTTCGGGGTCTGCTTCGTAGGCCGCTTTTTGCCTAATAATTTCACTTGTTCATATCGTTGCAGCATGTACATAGAGTTACGCAAAGGGTTGAACTGTTTCTACACCTGTCACCAACGCATATATGTATTTGCAGATGCATTTCTTAATCTATAAGAGACCAATCTCGTCCATTTCCAATACCATTCCTTCAGACTGTCATGATATAAAACAAATCATTTATATTTCTTTCCAAATAGAGAGAAACCGATTCATGTTCATTGTTATAATCTTCCTTTCATTCAAATCGCATGTTTGGGTGTTACATGGCACCTTCTGCTAGCAACCTGTATGGAATATATCGCTGTATCATGTCACTTCTCTTCATTCATATACGTCTGTTCTGTTCATACGTTCTATTCTGAATAGGTAATGAATATGTTTCTACATATATACTTTTCTATATATGTTGTTCATATGCCGTGATACCTATTTATATGCCGTGAATATATCTGTATGTTCTCATATGTATTTATGCTGTCTATTAAACTGCTGCATATAATAATGTATATCTGCTTAACCTCTGCCATTTCCTCTGCATATATTAACATCTGATGCTGTTTCCTCTGTATGTACCTGATGATTGTGTCTTCTTATGCATTTGATGAATACGACTGCTGTATTCATATCTTTGTTGATTGAATATATATCTCTGTTCTCTGTACAAAGACAAAGCTATATGATGCATTGCTAATATATTCATGGTTAGTGTGCAATATGAAAGTCCCATATCCAATGATTTAAACATTGTAGACAAACAAAGGTGTATATGCTGACGTTGCTGTATATGCTGTATAACATCCTTCTGTATACTTTATATAAAGCATACATATTACATATCTTTTCCGTGTCTTCATCATGCTGTATAATCTTGACATCAATGACAATTTCCATCAAAGCGGAGAGTCTAGGAAGATGGTGTTGCCATTAAGGGATGGTAACCGGTAAGCTGGCAATCAGTACATGGTGATAGAGGTATTGTCATTGATTGGCAAAAGAGGAAAGAGGAAAGAGGTGCTGACACTTCAATCTAAGGGCACCGGTGCAAGATCTGTGAAGGGTCAGGCACAACTAACAACAAGAAGTGCGAGGAGAGACTGGTTTGGCAACCGGTAACACTATGCAAGAAAGAAGAGACTATATCTGCTCATCAAGAGTAACCGATCACTAAGCAAGATGCAAATCCGCAACTGAGGAAATGATGCAACTGATATAGACAGAGGAAGGAAAGGTGACAGGTCAAAGCTCTTACCTGTACACAACATAAGGATCTTAACCGATCAAGTGAAGACTTCGTTATGATAAGATGAACCGGAAAGTCATAGTCAACTATCTGATTAACCAACTCTTGGACTGGGATTTCCTGCACTAAATCCGAAAGACTTTGAGTTAACAAGATGATCGGTACAAGGTGCGTTTGAAGGTTTTAAAGCCGGAGTTTGTGACATTAAAACATTGAGTTATCTCGTGTGAAGGAAAGCTTTTGACACATATCCGTCGTTTTCTTTCATAAAGCAAAGCATGCACCGGATGTTTCCTCAATGAACTAATACTCCACTGGGTGATGAATCCGAAGGGGATCTGTAAATAGGTCGTGCATGAGAAAAGCAATTAGGGCAAAAACTCTATATATTCTTCTGCCTGTCAAGAATATAGTTTGCCCTCATTCTGCCAAAGTAAAGAGTGAACCTGTACGCTGAAGAAGCTAACGTGAATAGAAAAGAGAAAAGAGAAAAGAGAAAAGAGAAGAGTGTGTAGAGAAGCACAACAGGAAAGGAGAACATACCTACAACAACCGGTGATGTTTCTCAGTTGAGTATAACAGAGATCTTATCAAGCTATGCAAAACCATTTTCTAAAAGGTCAATCCTTCTATTGTTCTCTAACAATTACAATAGCTAAATCCCAGTATTTTGGGTGGACATTCACAGGGTCCTTGTACTAAATCCCTTAACCGGGTGACATCTATTCAGGTGTTCTAAGTCCTCTAACCAAGCAGGCACTAACAGGCCTTATTGTATCAAATCCCTTAACCGGGTTGCATCTAACAGGGAAGGCTCCTAACAGGGTGCACTTCAGAAGAGTGCAGAATTTATGAGGTTTCCTTACACCGTGGTTTTCACCCGATTTGGGTTTCCACGTGATAAATTTGGTGTTGCTTTATGGTTGATTGCTTGCTGCTATTCTTATATCTGTTTTGCTTACTTATAGTATACTGCATCAGATTTGTTTTAAAGTTTTATAGGTGCTGATTCACCCCTCCCCTCTCAGCACTAGTTGGGACTGTCAATTGGTATCAGAGCCTTGGTTTCTTTTCTTTACTGCTTAACCACAAAAAGAAAAAGTCAAGATGTTGAGAAAGGAAGGACCAACGTTTTCAAAGGAAAACTTTACTCTGTGGTGCAGCAGAATGAAGCTGTACATGAAGACCACCGGAGATCAATATTGGACTCATGTAACCATTGATTACAATGAACCCTGTGGTACCCTAACTCCTGATGAATTAAAGATCAAGACAGAACACACAACTGCCATGGATATGATAGCCAACACGCTACCAGACTATGTCTATGCTGAGATTGAAAATCTGGATACTGCTCACAAGATGTGGGCCAAGCTGCAACTAGTATATGGTGGTGACCCAAACGTACAAAGAGCTAAGGTTGAGAGCTTCAGAGGAAAGTATGATGACATGAGGATGAATGAAGGAGAAGACATTGAGCAATACAACAACCGAATCAAAGAAGTGATCAACTCCATCAAAAGCGCTAGAGGAAAACTCAGTGAAGAGGAGGTGGTTAGCAAAATACTGAGAACGCTCAGACCTTAGTATGTTATCAAGATCTTAGCCATTCAAGAGCTCAGATTAGTGACCATGGATCAAGTCACCCTAGATTCCCTAATCGGTAAGTTGACTGCATTTGAGTTAAGCAATTTTGATAACCCCATTCAGGAAGCTACTTTTAAGTCTTCTGTTAATACCTCTTCCACTAAGAAAGGAAGAGAAATTGGTAACAACTCTACCGGTAAGATTGGAAGTCTTGTTGAGAATTTGCTCTCAGAAGAGATGGAGCAAGATGAGTTTGAAGCACTCATCGCTAGAAGATTTCCAAGAGGAAAAGGGAAATACAAAGGAAAGCTTCCTCTGAAATGTTTCTCTTGTAATAAGATAGGACATATTGCTGCAAGATGTCCAGATAATGACAACAAAGACGAGCAATCGATTCAAGAATAAAGTAAAGGAGTGCTACCTTGCAGAAGGAGTCACAAACAATGAATCTGAAGACTCTGAAGATCCAGAAATCGCATTTGTTGCAATAACAAAAGAGAGCCCAGTGATAAGTGAAATGGCATTTATCTCAAGATCTCATCAGCATGATGATTGGATTATTGACAGCGGATGCACTCACCACATGACTGGTTACAAGAACAAGTTCATCAGCTTAAAGCTCATTGATGGTGGGTCGGTGACCTTTGGAAATAATGCTCCCTGTGCTATTGCGCTCAACAACAATGTTGTTTGTGAAGATGTGTACTGGGTAGAAGGACTTCAGTACAACCTAATGAGCGTTGCACAATTGAACAAGGGATTCTTGTTGGAATTCGGGCAAGGTTCTTGTGTTGTCAAGGACCAATCTGGAGCTCATGTTGCAACTAGTAGACAGAGCAAAGGGAACCTGTTCTACCTGGACTCAATGGAAGGAACCTGTCTCATTGCATCAGTCAAAGGAGAATCAAGCAAGATCTGTCTTGTATCCAAAGAGGACAATAGCTGGTTGTGGCACAAGAGGCTTTGCCACATAAACTTTGACAGTATTGTCAAGGTGAGCAAGAGGAAATCAATAAGAGGACTCCCTGAGATCACAAAACTTGACAGAGGTATTTGTAAGGATTGTCAGTTAGGAAAACTGACAGGAACAAGTTTCAGTAGTAAATCTTTTTTACTGAAAATGTTATGGATCTCGTGCACACAAATTTGTGTGGACCTATGAGAACAAACAACTACTATGGAGACTGGTACTTCATGCTTTTTGTAAATGATTTCTCAAGAATGATGTGGACACTCTTGCTCCGAGAAAAATCAGAGGCGTTTCACATATTTAAAATCTACAAGGCTCGAGTGGAGAAGGAGACCGGTAAAAGCCTGAAGTGTCTGAGATCAGACAAAGGAGGTGAATACACTTATCAAGAGTTCACTCACTACTGTGAGGTACATGGAATAAAAAGGCAGTTATTTGCACCAAGGACTCCTCAGCAAAATGAAGTAGCTAAAAGAAGAAACAGGACGCTGATTGACTGTGCGAGAACCCTAATGATTCAAAAGGATCTCCCCCATCACTTCTGGAGAGAAGCTATCAGCACTGCTGTCTACACGCTGAACCGAGTTCAAGTGAAGAAAGGAATCGGTAAGACTCCCTATGAACTATGGTTTGGTCATACTCCTAGTGTAGGATATTTCAGAATCTTTGGTAGCAATTGTGACATTAAGAGAGATATATACTCTGGGAAGTTTGAGCCCAAGAGTGACAAAGGAATATTTCTGGGTTACTCTACCAAAAGTAAAGCCTACCGGTGTCTGAATAAGAGAACTGGAAAAATAATTGAAAGCATCAATGTAAAGATTGATGAATATTCAGAACCAAGAAAGAAGATCGATCATAATGAACATGACGGTCTGCAAGGTCACAATGAAGGAAATCTCTTTGAGTTCAATGAAATAACAACTGAAGATGAAAGAGAAGAACATGTGAACAAACATCTGGAGCAGGATGCTTTACTTGAAGCTAATAGACCAACTCAAGATGATGAATAAGAAGTTGTTCACGACCATGATGAAGAAATTGCTCAACCGGAAGAACCTAACCGGGAACAGAGACCGGTTCTCCCCAGATATGTCACATATCACTCAATTGACAATATAATTGGTGACAAACACGCAAATGTCTTGACCAGGAAAAAGGCTAGAGAATATGTCTGTTTGCTTTCCCGTATAGAGCCCAAAACCACCAGGGAGGCTTTGGATGATGAAAATTGGGTCAAGGCCATGAAGGAAGAGATTGAGCAAATAGAAAAGAATGACACATGGGTGCTTGTGCCTAGACCACAGGAGAAAAATGTCATTGGGACAAAGTGGGTCTACAGGAATAAGCTAAATGAAGAAGGAAAAGTAGTAAGGAACAAAGCAAGACTAGTCTGCAAAGGATATGCTCAGGAAGCTGGACTGGATTATGGGGAAACCTTTGCACTTGTGGCCAGATTGGAAGGAGTAAGAATCCTTCTTGCTTATGCTACTCACAAGAAGTTCAAAGTATGCTAGATGGATGTAAAGTCTGCATTCCTGAATGAAATACTAGAGGAGGAAGTTTACATTGAACAACCGGAAGGCTTCACATCCACACAAAAAGGTGGTATGGTCTGTAAACTCAAAAAGGCTCTTTATGGGCTGAAGCAAGCCCCAAGGGCATGGTATGAGAGGTTGCACTCATACCTCCTGACAATAGGATTCAGCAGAACCGGGGACAACAACAACATGTATCTCAAGACTGGAAAAGATGGGAACCTAATTGCTGAAATCTTTGTGGATGGCATCATCTTTGGAGGAGATGACAGGATGAACAAAGCCTTTGCTAAAGAAATGAAGGAAGAATTTGAAATGTCTATGATAGGAGCCATAAAATTCTTCATCGGACTATAGGTCCATCAGCTAAAGGAAGGTATCTTTATTTCTCAGTCCAAGTATGTAAAAGAAATTCTTAAGACTTTTGGACTTGAAGAATCCAAACCGGTTGGTACACCTATGATAACTAACCTCAAGTTATCTAAGGAAGATGATGCAAAAGAAGTAAATGAGACACTGTATCGGTCTATGATAGGCAAATTACAGTATGCAGTACATAGTAGACCGGACATTGCACATGTTATTGGCATTGTAGCAAGATTCTCTGCAAATCCTAAAGAGACACATCTAATAGTAGTGAAGAGAATTTTCAGATACTTGAAAGGAACTGAGGAGTATGGCTTGTGGTTCCTCATAAGGGAGGCTTTGAAGTAAAGGTGTACACTGATGTAGATTGGGCTGGTAATATTGATGACAGAAAGAGCACAAGTGGTGGTGTATTCTTTCTTGGTGAAAGGATTGTGTCATGGACAAGCAAGAAACAGAACTGCATTCCACAGTCTACAGCGGAAGTTGAATATGTTGCTGTAGCAATCAATTGCAAATAGATAATCTGGATCAAACAACTACTTGAAGGAATCCAAGAACAGATACCTGAAACGATTGTAATTTACTGTGACAGTATAAGTGCAATTAACATATCCAAGAATCCTGTCATGCACTCCAAAACAAAGCATATTGCCATCAAGTATCACTACTTGAGAGAGCTGATACAAAATAAAGAAGTAAGATTGGAGTATGTTCCCACAAAGGAACAGATTGCTGACATATTCACAAAGCCATTACCGAAGAGTACTTTTGAGTATCTCAGAGGTAAATTAGGGGTGACACCCCTCCCTGATCATCAATAAACTTGCAAAGGTGTTCATCAGTTCATTATGCTTCAACGGAGGAATTCACCTCATCTTATCTGGACTGATGAAAATGACTGCTGCTCGAAGGGGGAGCAGATTTCATTAAGGTAGTCTTTCTGACTAGCCTTTGGCATTATTGTCAAAGGGGGAGATTATGACTGGGCACTAGTATGTGTGAACCGGTAGTGTTGTTATGGTTTTTGCCATCAATGCCAAAGGGGGAGATTGTTGGCATTAAGGGATGGTAACCGATAAGCTGGCAACCGATACATGGCAATAGAGGTATTGTCATTGATTGGCAAAAGAGGAAAGAGGAAAGAGGTGTTGACATTTCAATCTAGGGGCACCATTGTAGGATCTGTGAAGGGTCAGGCACAACTGACAACAATAAGTGCGAGGAGAGATTGGTTTGGCAATCGGTAACACTATGCAAGAAAGAAGAGACTATATCTGCTCATCAAGAGCAACCGGTCACTAAGCAAGATGCAAATCCACAATCGAGGAAAGGATGCAATCGATATAGATAGAGGAAGGAAAGGTGACAGGTCAAAGCTCTTACCTGTTCACAACATAAGGATCTTAACCGATCAAGTGAAGACTTCGTTATGATAAGATGAACCGGGGAAGTCATAGTCAACTATCTGATTAACCAACTCTTGGACCGGGATTTACTGCACTCAATTCAGAAGACTTTGAGTTAACAAGATGATCGGCACGAGGCGCGTTTGAAAGTTTTAAAGCCGGAGTTTGTGACATTAAAACATTGAGTTGTCTCATGTGAAGGAAAACTTTTGACACGCATCCGTCGTTTTCTTTCATAAAGCAGATAAAGCAGAGCTTGCATCGGATGTTTCCTCAGTGAACTAATACTCCACTAGGTGATGAATCCGAAGGGGATTTGTAAACAGGTCGTGCATGAGAAAAGCAATTAGGGCAAAAACTCTATATATTGTTCTGCCTGTCAAGAATATAGTTTGCCCTCATTTTGCCAAAGTAAAAAGTGAACTTGTACGCTAAAGAAGCTAAGGTGAATAGAAAAGAGAAAAGAGGAGTGTGCAGAGAAGCACAACAAGAAAGGAGAACATACCTACAACGACCGGTGATGTTTCTCAGTTGAATCAGTAGTAAATAAATCTTTTAATTCTTAAAACAATTGAACCTTTGATAAATTGCTTCTAACCAAAGAAACGAGAATCGTAATCGGACCGGAATCGGCAAGGCCGAATCGAATCGTGAATCGGCCACGAATCGGCAATTTAAAAAACCCTTGAAATTTAGAGATTTTAACAATTTAAAACTTATTTCATGCACCCTTTATTGAATATAACTTAAACACACTATAACATCATCAAATAGAAGCTAATATACATAAACAAGGAACATAAATGATAAATCCATCACATACATTACACGTAAAATGTAAATTGTAGCTAAAGTAAATAGAAATCATAGGATCGTAATGAGTCAAATCATAGAATGTATGTAAGATGAAGATCCATAAGACATCAAATCATAAATGTATGTAAGATGAAGATCCATGAAACATATGTCTATCAGTATCTGTAAGATCCATAAAACTAAATCGTTTCATAGTATGAATTTGTGATGCTTGATCATTGATCAATGCCAAATGTCAAAGTCTTCATAACTAGATCTTAGGTAGTCTTTGTTGGTGGCTGTTTTCAAGTCCCTAGGTCCGGCAAATGAGGTTTGAATGATTTTGGCCTGTTGGGAAGTCATGTCTGTCTGGGATTTGGGTGAGAGCTAAGCTAAGTTTGTCATAGAGATGGGGTCGAAACCAAGTGATTTGCGATAAAACGAGTTAAAACCCTTTGATAATCCTTTTGCCAGCTTCAGTTTGACCTTAGAAAGCCATGATGGATTGTGGGAGGTAACCCTGCTAAAGGCTTGTTGAATCCTGAAATTTGGTTAAGTCTGGAATTTTTCAAAAACCCTCAAAATCTAGAATCTGCATCATCTTAACTCCTATGAAGCTTGAACCTATCTCAAACATCCTGGAAGTATTTATATTTTATAATTTATACAAATATAACTTAAAGTATAAGAAATTAAATAAATCAAACTTATACTTAAATGTTATATTTGTATAAACTTACAACAAATAGGAAAGGCAAAAAAAAAAATTGAAAATATTTGTGTTTTTTTTTAATTTAACTTGACTTTTTAGCAATCCGCTGATTCACATCTGATATTTTGGGACGATTCATGTGATTTTTGGTATGAATTGCCGGTTTAGGCGATTCATGCCAAAAAATCGGCCGAGCCGATTCACGATTAAAAAAAAATCATTTGCCTTGAATCGACTCACGAAACCGGCGATTCCGGCGATTCTCGTTTCTTTGCTTCTAACTGAATACTGAAATGAAAGTACCAAACTTAAAACTGAAAGGAAACACCACACAATAAAGACAGTGCACAAGAGTTGACATGGAAACCCAAGATGGGAAAAACCATTGTGAGAAATGCTGCTAGGATCTATTCATACTGTCCTAATCCAGCCTCACAGGTAAAAAATTTATAATGTCTTTTAAGGGAACCGAACCAAGGCATAAGCAACTTCTCTGCCTGTACAATCTGATTACAATTCAGTCTTTGAGCACCAAATCAATCATCTCTAAGCACCAACTCAACAATATAAAAACAAATAGGTTTAAACACATTTTCTAAACAACAAACTTCTTTTGAGGATTTGATACAAAATGAAGTCTGATGTCATGAACCATAATTAATGCAATAAATGCTTGTATAATGTCATTTTAAATAATAATAATAATTATAATATAATTTTTAATGTTATTTTAAATCAATGTAAAATAATTATAATGTCATTATAATATAATCTATTAACCAATATAATTCCAATAATATAACTAATTAATAAAATATTTAATTATCAATATAATTAATATTAATATTAAACTATATTAATATAATCAATAAAATCTATTAATCAATATATGGTAAACATCAATCCATATTAATGTATATATTTAACAATATCTATCAATATATATTTAAGTTACCAATTAATAAAATTAATTATCTAATATTATGAACATTATTAATAAGTATCCATATTAATAATATTACTATCGAAACAGTAATACTCATGATAGCTATCGTTATAAGTCGATAGTAATTGTTATTACTAAATCTCCATGAACCGGCGGCTACACTGGAGTCGCAACCTGTGACCACAGCCGCTGGGCATTATAAAACAGTAAAGGGAAATAAGGAGAATAGGAACAGGGGCAGAGAGGAACGGGAGATGGTCAAAGGATATAGAAGACAGTCGAATAGAAATCAAGACATGGCAGGGATACATGGATTGAAAAATATAAGAAGATGGTCTTTTGATGGGGGAATAGGAACAATGGACGCAGACAAGAGGAAATCAAAATAAACAAATAAATATGTGAGTGCAGAATAGAGAGGCATGGCAAAGCATATTCAGTACTGATGGAACTCAAAACAAGGAATGAGAGGTGTGGCTAAGCAGCACTGATGGAACTCAATATTTATTATTTACACTAATATGTATTCTGGATCGCAGAAATAAGGATAATACTCTCAATCCACGAGAGTAGGTGAATTGGAATGTTTGGCAAACATTAAAGATATCAATCGTAATTTATGTACTCACGGCAAGCACAAATAACGTATCTTACTCTAAGTCGTTTAGAAGAAGATGTGAGATTTATAAGAAGACTGTATACCGGTGTATGAATAAGGGATGAAATTAATATATCAGACGAGGTGACTTATAAATATCAACTTTCCCGTTGATATTCTTGATCCAGGAATCATCGATAATGATCTTAACTAACACTAACCAAAGTTATTAGAGGCAATATAAGAAGGCCTAATATGGAGAATAAATGACATATATAAAAGCATGAGGGAGGAGTTATATAATACAATTAGTATTTATAAGAATTACGTAAGATTATAATCAAACTCTTAAGAGGCCAATGGTAGATACGTTCAGCAAACAATACTATCCAAATGATATATCTAATTTCTATTAAGGAAAAGCTGTCCTAATAGGGACTAATATATATAGAGATAAAATATCTATTCATAATAATATCAGTAATATATATATATATATATATATATATCAGTTATCTTAAATATATCTATATATATAGTAATCTGAATTATAGAATATCAAAAATATAAATTACAATTCTGAACTACATAAGAATTGGATAGATATAAATAAAGGAAAGAAATAAATGATATATATATATATATATATATATATATAGCTGGCCAGCATTGACACATTAATATTGATTATAAATATATTTGAGTATATAATATGGTTTAAACGTATAATGACGTATATAATAATTGGGAATCGACAACATCTGAGGTTGAAACATTACCAATTACAATCCCTAAGTACGATTCAGACCCACAAAGGGAAGTTTTATAGAAAAACAAGAAATGGACCGAAAAGGGTTCATTACATCTGATCAAATAGAAGAGAAACATAACAAGAATCAAATATTGTTATCAATCTTTAAGGCCTCTGTACTGAATCAGATATCACAGCACCTTTCTAAAGATCTGCACTATGGCATATTGATTTTAAGTCAAGCATTCAAGATGTCTGAGTATACTTGTAGGACTTGTATTTCCTGTATGACTGAAAGCTATATATATCACTGAGTTCTGATGCACAGCATACTAACCAATCCAGATATTAGTAATCAAATCCTTCTAAGATACTAAACAAATAATGGTGTCTATGTTGCAGCAATCTGAATATTAAACACAATACCCTGTATACCTGAAAGTTTGCAAACAACCTTTGCGACTTACTAAAGAACAGCAAACTCTCTTTCAGAAACACCTTCAATTCTTCAAGCATAGGATCTTCATTTTAAGTTTCACCATATCCACACTTGCAATATACTTTAATCACACTTCACAGCACTCATATTTCACACACTTTGCACCATAAATTATATTGATTAAAAGACACACTTCAATATCATTCAATACACGCTATCAAACATTTTGAATGCCAACACTTACATAGTAAGACCCAAAAAGGGTTGACCAGTTTAGGAAGTTGAAGGGGTTATTACTATTTTCTAACTACAAACTGCCACAACTTCCTCTACAACATGTTTCATTTTCCAGCAGGCATACGATAACAACCAAACCATCTTTTATGCTCAATGATAAAACCAAACACACTTTCAAGCATTGTTTTATTTTGACACGTCCATCGCAAGGAGAAATAAATACGATCAAGTCTGAATATACTTCTGCCCAACTTATGCAAACTTCAAAGTTTCAAACCATAAAAAAACCAAACAATGAATACGTGAGATTTTGTAAGTTTCAAACCAGGTATTCTATTCAAGCAGCAGTGTCTTCTAACAAAAACAATTCACGTGGTTTGTTGAGTGTGCTAATCAGCATTTCACAATCCGTTTACTGTTGTGTTTGTCATATGCCTTCCTGCGGTAACCCATAGATTTTTTCATTAAATCTGTCATTGCACATCTTCATTCTATAAGTGATTTTTGTTGCTTGGATTGAATGTTGCTTCAATAGAGATATCATCGTCAATGCTTCAAACCTGCAAAATCACCAATACACATTTTTTTCTGTTGCAATTAACAGTCCCTATCTAATTCTTCTGGAATGCACTCGATAGCAGACTTCCATTGGAAAAGCTAATATGGCAAGTGCAAACCAATGTTTGGAGTCTCATATTCCTGGAAATGTCAATGGTCTTCTAAGTATCGCTTTTAGCCCTAATCAACAGCATACAATCTGAATTCCTGCGAAAGCTTTATCAATACAATTCTCCATCGTCTCATTCTAATTTGCTGTTCATGAATCGCTGCTATGTTATAATCTCTGATCAAACACATAACAATCATCCCAGGTGTGCATGATATAAATATCTTGTATTAATATGTATTGCCTCTGCTGCATGTAATGGTGGAATTCTGAAAGGTATGTTTGTTTGACGTCAATGACGAAGATATTCTAACATCTTTTGTGTATATGTACCACATATAGTCGAAATCTTTTGAAAGATTGTTTTCCCTTAGTTGATTGGATCTAGTCGGTTCTTCTTCATAGCCATGTTTTATTTTGTAAAACTTCTTAACTTCTTAGAGGCAACAATGCCAATTGTTTACTTGGTAAATAAATAAATGACTATTGGTTGCAAACTAATCTTATTACATACACATAAATGATTTATATGAGATTTGTAGATAAGATAAGATAAATCTATTAATGTCCAACAAAAGACCACAAAGGGTCCAAGGGAGTGCATGGACACCAAATGGTGCCCAAAGAAGAAAGCAACAACTGAAATAAAAACAGAAAGAAGGATCCAATGGAAAAGTGAAGAAAACCTCTTGGACCCAATTAAGGGTTTTGAATTGTCGTAAAAAACTTTTGAATGGAAGGATAAGTAGTAGGACTAGTTTGAATCATGGGCCGCCTCGGAGTAACCCTGGATGAGGATGGCTGTTATCGAAAAGAGTCTGTCCTGGGTCTCACAGATCTAGAATAAGTGGTGGGCCCCAATTGACACTTGGTATCGCGCACTAAATGAATCCCTGTGAAGAAGGAAGTAATAAGCTGACAAGGTGGAGGCGTTGTCGAAGATTGGTGCTGGAGTGTGTCCTCCCGAAGCCTTAGGACTTCTTGAAGGTAAAGGGAAAGGCATCTCTCACTCGTATATTTGAAGAAGGTGGAGAGTGATCGTGCCTCCCTAAAGAGGCATTAGAACCTCCCCTTAATCTTGTAATATAGAGGACAACGAAAGATGAAGTGATCCTTAGACTCCATCTCCCTAATGTTGCAAAGCTGACAATGTTGGCATTAAGATATGGTAACCGGTAAGCTTGCTACCGGTACATGGCAATTAAGTATTCTCATTGATTGGCAAAAGAGGAAAGAGGAAAGAGGTGTTTGACATCTCAATCTAAGGTCTAAAGATCTAAAGAGAACACCAGCGGTGGATCTGTATGTAAAGAGACTGGTTTGGCAACCGGTGACACCATGCAAGAAAGGAGAGACTATATCTGCTTATCAAGAGCAACCGGTCACTAAGCAAAGTGCATCGGCAACCGAGGAATGGACACAACCGGTGTCGACTACACAATTGAGCAACCACACAACTAGTGTCGACTACGCAATTGAGCAACCGGTATAAACAGAGGAAGGAAAGGTGACAGGTCAAAGCTCTTGTTCACAACATAAGGATTGTACCGATCAAGTGAAGACTTTGTTATGTTAAGATAAAATTGGGGAAGTCATAGTCAACTATCTGTTAAACAAACTCCTTAACCGGGATTTACTGCACTAAATCTGGAAGACTTTGAGTTAACATTATGATCGGTGCAAGGTGCGTTTGAAGGTTTTAAAGCCGGAGTTTGTGGCTTTAAAACATGGAGTTATCTTATGTGAAGGAAAGGTGCTGGATACGCATCTATTGTTTTCTTCATAAAGCAAATAAAGCAAGGGCATGCATCGGAAGTTTCTTTAGTGAACTAATACTCTACTTGGTGATGAATCTGAAGGAGAACTGTAAATAGGTCATGCATGAGAAGCGCAATTAGGGCAAGGACTCTATATATTCTTTTACTTGTCAAGAATATATTTTGCCCTCATTCTGCCAAAGCAAAGAGTGAACATGTACGCTGAAGAAGCTAAGGTGAATAGAGAAGAGAAGAAAAGAGTGAAGAGTGTGCAAAGAAGCACAACAGAAAAAGAGAACATACTAGTAGCGACCAGTGATGCTTCTCAGTTGAGTATAACAGAGATCTTATCAAGCTATGCAAAGCTATTTGTAAAAGGTCAAATCCTTCTATTGTTTTCTAGTAATTACAATAGCTAAATCTCAGTATTTTGGGTGGATATTAACAGGTCCCTTGTACTAAATCCCTTAACCGGGTGACATATTTTTAGGTGTTCTAAGTCCTCTAACCAGGTAGACACTAACCGGCCTTATTGTATCAAATCCTTTAACTGGGTTGCATCTAACAATGCGTTGAAATCCTTTAATAGGGAAGGCTCCTAATAGGGCGCACTTCAGAAGAGTGCAGAATTTGTGAGGTCTCCTCACACTGTGGTTTTCACCCGATTTGAGTTTCCACGTGATAAATCTGGTGTCACTTTGTAGTTGATTGCTTGAGGCTACTTTTATGCTTGAATTTGTTTTGCTTATAGTTATAAGTATACTTCATCAAATTTATTTAAACAAGTTTTTATAGGTGGTGATTCACCCCTCCCCTCTCAGCACCGGTTGGGACTGTTAGACAAATCCTATGCACTCTATCAATATGATGGCGGTCTAACAACGAAGCCGATGCGAACCTGCTTTGAAGGAGCCAAGGGGGATCCTGAGGGAATGTGCCCAGTGGTGTGATAAGTAGGAAGGGCGAACAATGAGTCCGTCCTTCAGGTCCGAAGAGTTCTCTGCGTAGAAGGCCATCTTAGGGCGAAGACCCTCGTGGGGATTGCTTGTAAATGTCATCTCTAATGCACCTATTCAACTCCTAGTGGAGGGGAAGAAGATGGGGGGGCATTGAGAGAGTATTGGAAGGGAGGGAAGCGATCCATAGCAATCCCGATAGACCCAAGGAGGGCTGAAGTCTCAGCAAACCATCTGCAAGCCCGACCAAAAGAATCAATAGAAACAATGATAGACTTTAAAGAATAGTAGATAAGGTAGGGGTATTTAAGACGTGCCTCACCCGAATCAGCAAAGCTCCGAATGCGGTGAAGGTACCAAATTAGATCAAATATGGCTTCAGGCCTGAAGGGACACTCTTCGAACTTTGCAAGAATAATGTTGTGTGGGATGGATTGCTTGCACCTGATAATGCGACGGAGGAGGAGAGTCTGATCTCGCTCAACAGAGGCCCAATCAGAATGCAACAAAGGACCCCATGCCACCAAGCCGTAGAGGATAGTAGGTCTAATAAGTGTATCCATACGAGTAATTTAATAGAGTTTCTATATGATATCTCAACTATTTTATTTATTCGTAGATGCTCTTATACAAAAACTGGAATAAGAGAACAATTCTAGCATATGGACCTTCCTTGAGTCAAGTCAACAAGCTACCATCATACCTATTGGTGATAACCAAATATAAGTTATAAATGATACAAATTATACTATCTATATCAATTATATTTTATAGTCTCTATTTCCACTAAACAATATCAAATATATTGCAATGTATGTGAAAATATAAGTTTATTAGAGCTCAAAAAAATTGGCAAAGTACTCGCGGGTATTTGGCTCCAAGTTTCTTCAAAAAAATGCGCGGCGGTTTTCAGAAAAACTTGAAAAAGCATGGGAGTTAAACCCTACGTCATGGGAGAGAGTTGGCTGGCATTAAAAACTTGATTTGCAGCTTTTTGCAAGGGTTCCCTTCTGTTTTTTTGGACATGCAACAAACGGAGGGCACGATGACTGGCGCATGGGTTTTCATCTAATTTTTGGATGTGACATATAACAGAGATAGGGCACGACGATGGCACAACTCCTTCAAATTCCAACAACCTCTTGCATTTTTTCACAATGCCATTTGTACCATTTATCAATAGTATTTCCTTTATTCTTTGATCAGTGTCCATACCCAGTCACAATATCAATGATATATTAAAAAGATTAAATTAACTGACAATTGGCTTTTTTTGATTAAAAATAAAAATGACAAGCCACCTTTTTAATAAACTATAAATATTAAACTTTAATAATTAATTTAATTTTTAAAAACATATTAAAAACATATTTCTATGATTTAAATGGTATTCTATTAATATGTTTGTTCCAATATAATTAAAACAATAAATTTAATGACATTAGTTTTATATAAATATACAATTTTTTAGGATATATGTTGTACCGACAGACCATACTCACATACCTGTACCTGTGTTTTAAGAATATTTTTAAAAAATGTATTTTCAAATATTTGATAAAGTTGCTGAGTTACTGCCAAAATTTTCCCCGATTTTTCATGAGTCCTGAGCTTTTAAATTTGTTTGGGCTTGCAGAGATATTGTTGAGTCCATGTTTTTCAACGATGGTATACCATTATTAGTATAAATTCATTTCAGAAGCCCACAATGAAATATGGAAAATGATTAAATGTTAATAATCAAAAAGTTCAAACAAGCTATGGAAAGCACAGACACATTTTACAGGTTTCCAAACAACTCAAGAATCTAGAATCAATTGATTGGATTTACGTTCACAGGAAAACACAAGACCCGTCTCATAGTTGGAACTTGAGCGAAATGGATATAAAAGCAACACCTTTTACCCAGGTTTATTGTTTTTAATTATATTATCATTGGGAGAAATCTGCACTTGCAGACTGAATAATGTTGATTTTTTTTTTTGATCAGATTAATAGTAAAGTAGATATGAGATAATTCAAACAATTAAACTCAGCATATACCCTGGGAAAACCTTCCAACTTGAAGGTGAAAAACCCAGCAATCAATATCTCGTATATGTATTAATATGAATGATTACAACATGGTCAAATTCAAGACCATTCACAATTTAGATCTGCAGCAATAATGATAGCACTAAATACAATATATATATTGACCACAGTTTATGAATGATCTAGATGTCGATCACCCTCAATGATAAATATGCCTCTGCATATATGAGATAATCTGCCTGATATATATTAATCTCAACATATATATATCGAGATCTCTATTGTATATCGATCTGTTATAAATATCTGCTATAAGATCGTTGTATTTATATGATTGTTGTATATGAAAAATTGCTGTGAGTATATAATTGCTTTAAGTGTAAAATTGCTGTCAGTATATATACACTGTGATGTCGATCTGGAGTATTGTATTGTCTTTGATTATCATCAAGTGATCCATCTTCCACAACATAAATATATTCTATAACAAATGGATGTGTCTCTTGAATATCTTAAAGACATGTCTATTAGTAGTTGCTTATAACAATTACTAATCGCTGCATATAAATCCAGATCGATTTGTTTATTGATTAGTCTCCTTTACTAATCGCTGTCATTTATCACAAAGTAAATTGTTGACTTAACATTCCTCTTGAATGATAGATAATCATTTTCTTTTAGTCTATATTATGATCAATGGTTAACATCGATTAGTGTAGGATCTTAATTGATTTTTAATTAAGATCATGCGTTACTGAAGGTAAATACACAATTGATTATTGTCTCAAGTGATGCGTTGAGATGACTTGATAATTCGTCCTCCCGACGCTAACCTTCAACACTCCCTCTTAGCTAGGGAGGTTCTTCTTAGATATCTGAGTTATAGAGTAATGTCCACCATGGCTACTCCCAGAGGGTGGCTCCATCATGGCTGCTCCGATGAATGGAAATGCAAACAAACACGAGTGTTCATCACGGAATCACTCGCGTGATGTCGTCATCTCACGATAATGGTCACCATAGTTACTCACAGCGGGTGACTCAACACAAGTGTTTAGTCATGGAGTAACTCACATAACCTCCACCGTGACTACTCCCATGAATGGAAATGTAAATGAGTACAAGTGCCCATCACGTAATCACTCAACGTGATGTCGTCATCTCATCATGATGTTCACCATAGCTACTCCCAGAGTGTGGAACAAGGGCTTTCACCTCAAAATTCTTTCTCATAGAGAAGAATGCACTAACAAAGGCTTGCACCTCAAATTTCTCTCACAGAGGAAGATGCATTAACAAGGGCTTACACCTCATATTTATCCATCTTAGAGAAATATACACTAAAAGGGCTTTAACCTCATATTTCTCTAACTCAGAGAAATATACACTACAAGGAATTTTCATGATGATGTGATTCCCTCTGAAACTTCGAGTACTAACATCAACCTTTTGACCTTCTCGTCCAAGGTTGCCTCTGTAGGTTTGTCAGACTCCCTCTGAATGTTGGTTCCTCCTCTTCGAAGAACAAGATTGATTTTAGAATAAGAAACCTTCTAAATCAACTTTAGAGCTTGGCTCCTTCTAAGATGCCCCCTTGGCAAGTTCCGCAGTAGTAACAAGTTGTGTAGATCTAAGTTTGCAATCTCGAGCAATGTGACCATAATTGTCACACCTAAAACACTGAATGTGAGAGAGACCCTTCTTCTTCTTTGGTTCAGGGGCATAATTTGATTCTCTATTTCTATTCCTCTTCCATTTGCCTCTTTCTCTAGAAGTATATGTAGTAAGAACTTGATTTTCTACATCCTTATTGTTTTTCCTAATTCCTCTTGCTATCAACCTGGCATCTTCTTGAATACAATCAGCTCGAAGACGATCAAACTTAGGTAGCTTAGATCTTGCACTGATACCTTGGATAAAAGGCTCCCAAGTTTGAGGAAGACCATTAAGTGCTAGCATGACTAAATCTTTGTTTGCAATTATGTCCCTAATAGTGCTCAGCTGATCTCTCAAATCAGCAATCTTCATAAAGAAAGAGATGACAGAATCTTCTTTATCCATCTTTACATGGAGAAGTTGTTGTCTCAAGGCAAGGGCTCTTCTGGTGTTGTTGATCTCATACAATCCTTTTAGAGTATCAAACATTTCTTTAGCTGACTTCAACTTGGAGATGATAGGTACTAGGTGATTCATCATAGAGTCTATTAATATCTTCCTAGCCTTAATGTCATTTTTCTTCCATTGGATTTTCTCAGTATCATCTGAGGGCTCGGCCTAATTGCTTTCCAAGAAATCAAGAAGATCATTCTCCTCTAATGCAATGAGTACCTTGGGTCTCCAAGAGTTGAAGTTTGAGGCTCCATCAAGCCTATCTTCTACTTTGATACTGTTCACCATCTTCTTTTCCACACGAGTTCTCCATCAAAGGTCTGCCCTAGATGAAGGTTTATTTGACTGCTTAAACAAATCTGATCAGATCTTTTCTTAGACCTGCTCTAATACCATGTTGATTTTTATTTTATCGGATTAATAGTAAGGTAGATATGAGATAATTCAAACAATTAAACTCAACATATACCCTAGGAAAACCTTCCAACTTGAAGGTGAAAAACCCAGCAATCAATATCTCGTATATGTATTAATATGAATGATTACAATATGGTCAAATTCAAGACCATTCACAATTTAGATCTGCGGCAATAATGATAGCACTAAATACAATATATATATTGACCACGGTTTATGAATGATCTAGATATCGATCACCCTCAATGATCAATATGCCTCTGCATATATGAGATAATCTGCCTGATATATATTAATCTCAACATATATATATCGATCTGCTATAAACATCTGCTATAAGATCGCTGTATTTATATGATCGTTGTATTTGAAAAATTGCTCAGTATATAATTGCTGTAAGTGTAAAATCTCTGTCAGTATATATACGCTGTGATGTCGATCTCGAGTATTGTATTGTCTTCGATTATCATCAAGTGATCCATCTTCCACAACATAAATATCTTTTATAGCAAATGGATGTGTCTCTTGAATCTCTTAAAGATGCGTCTATTAGTAATTGCTTATAACAATTACTAATCACTGCATATAATCCAGATCGGTTTGTTTATTGATTAGCCTCCTTTACTAATCGCTGTCATTTATCACAAAGTAACATTCCTCTTGAATGATAGATAATCATTTTCCTTTAGTCGATATTATGATCAATGGTTAAAATTGATTAGTGTAGGTCTTAATTGATTTATTATTAAGATCGTGCCTTACTGAAGGTAAATACACAATTGATTATTGTCTCAAGTGATGTGATGCATCACTTGAGATGACTTAATAATTTGTCCGTCTGACGCTAACCTTTAACAAATAAAACATCAGGGGCATCTGCACACCACAAGATAGGTGAAGGTTTACATATAATAACCAATCTCATAATATCCATGACATGATATTAAAACTACAGCTACTGACATTGTCTAACTAAAGAATTATTTTTGATAAATAAATGCACGGTAAATATTCAAAATGTAAATTTGATGAATATACATATAATCACATATCACAGTGAAAACAATAAAACTGAAATGACTGCTAAGTCCAAGCATATATAAATAAACATATATACAACCAGGTACATAATTCATGCATCTTGATGCTAGTCCACAAGAACATTAGCATGTTAGCAATGTAAAAACACAAAATGAGTTCAATAATAGAAAAATTCATGTACATGAATCCAAAATACATGATCCATACACCTCAATCGCAATGCAAGGATAGTGTCAAAATCTGAAACTGATCAACAGGATGAGGCACAAATGTTTAGGACCTTACATATATTTTGTTTTTGGGGTGGCTCTGATGGTATATGTCCCCTTGTCTCCATGGATAATATGGACAAATGCACAAAACAAAATATTTTATTATTATGGAAGAATATGTACCTAGTACCAAATATATTTTGTATTTGATTCCTTTAGAAATCTCCAAACTGTGTTTAATAATTTGAAATCCTTTCTTGTTTATGAATCATTCTAGTATTTGAATTTTAGCTTTGGTCACAAGTTTCAGAAACAGGAGGAAGCTAAATTAAGTTAAGTGTTTTTTTTGAGAAGCAAAGCCATTGGTTTTGTCAATAGGCCTAATGCCTTAATCTTGTCCATAAAGTTGCACAAAAAGCAAGTCATATTTCAACATTAGCACAGAGGAAATTGTTTGTAATGTAATCCCGACAATTGACTATACAATTGTGACATTTATATTGTTAATAATTGAAGTCAAAACAGATTGGTTCTTATTTGTTGTCAGAGGTGGTAGCCTTTTCTGATCCTTAAACTATCTCTTTTAAGTTTTAGAAATGAAATATGTAACTCCCATTGAAAGAACATGGATTTTATTGTTTTGGTTTTTTAAATAAAATATTTAGTATCAAGAGGAGAGTTGTACACAAAAAAAGCAATTGCTGAACTGTTTTAACTTAAATGCTCGACAGAGTTCAAGGAGGAGTTTCAGATGTTGGCCGTATTGCCATACAATCACTATGTGCACCACAATGTAGGCACTCTGATGGGGTAAGGTGGAAGTTTCTGTTGATTTTCACATACAAAGTACTCTAGACATGATTTCATTACAAGTTATTGTAAGAATTTTGAACCATATGAGATTTTGGCAGATAATCAACTTGATCGGTAGGAACTTTATCTTCAATGATGTCTAGTACTTATTCCAAATTCAAATTGCCCTACTGCCAAAAATAATCTTTTACAATTTGATGTTATAAAATTCATATGCAAGAAAGAGCTGTTTTGTTCATAAAATCATCGAAACTTAAGTGAGAAGGTTGATTTATCAATCTCTTGGAAGAGAATCGGTAGCTGATATATTGGCAATGTAAAATTGGTGGTCCATAAATTCAAATGGGGATTTTTCTGTAGCCAAAGAAATCAATGTTTGCCATACGTAAGATATGTATGTATGTGTTGACTTGACCATTATTGTATGTACTAGAAAGTTGAAATGTGGTGGACTTGACCATTATTGTATGGACTACAAAATTTATTTATCTTTAAGCAGATGGTTTGTCTATTCTTGCATGGACACGGCTGATTGGTGTATATATTATTATACTGAAGCTAAATATAAAGTTAGTGATGAATATTATTTGAAATGGTGAAAAACAACTAAATGTAATCAAAAGAGAAAGTGCAAATGATAGAAGAAGTTTATTTGGAAAATTAATTACAAAAAATAGTAAAAGAAGATGCAATTTATCATTTATGTGAATGGCACGAGTAAAAGAAGCTGAAATTTCTACAAATTTCTATTACAATGAGTATGTGTCTTTGTGCATCAGAGACAGGAAATTGTTTATTATCTTCACTCCTATCTTCAGCATTTTGATGGGAAATTGTACTGTTGGCCAAACTCAACTATTAAAGAATGACAGTGATGCTGTGGACAATTTGAGCAAATTCTGGCACTGTTCCTGGAGTTGCTGTTTTTAAAGATAATAAAACCTGTTGTCATTCATCATCTGAGAAAAGAGTCTGGTTTCAGTATTACTCATCAAATGAATAAACAAAGACATTAAAATATGTTTCCATTCATCATCTTGAAAAAGGGTCCCAGGTTCCAGCATTATTCACTAAGTTGCCGATCCTGGTTCTGATACAGATTCGGGTTCCCAGATTTGGCAAAAAAAATTTCGGGCAGGTACCAGTACCATGGGTATATATATAGATATTTTCAATATATATATATATATATATATATATATATATATATATATATATATATATATATATATATATATATATATGTATGTATGTATGTATGTAGATTCATACGTGTAACATGTTCAATGTTCATTCATCATTGGTTCAAAACTCCAAAAATCTAATAAATTATAATAATAAGTTAGAAGCGTGATACTCATAAATCCATAATTGCCAATAATATTATAAATAAAATACCCCATATATCACAATGAAAATTTAAATTACAAGCCATATTTCATACAAAATATCCAAATTCATCTTCATTATCTTTATAGAAATCAAGGTCAACATTTGGTTCCACTTCAACTTCATTTGAACCAACAACCGTGCCACTCACTATGTTCATGTCATGTGGAACAGCTGCCTCTTGTTCATCTACAGAGACTTGGGCAAGTTGTGCAACTGTGGCATCTAAATCAGTACGCTTAGGGACTAGATCCCAATTCCTTGTCACACCCTCACAGTAGTCCATTTTCTTATGTGACAATAGGCGAAGGTTGGAGTGTATGAAGATCAAATCCTCTGCCTTTTTGGCACCCAAACGATTATGCTTGACCAAGTGGATGAAGGAGTATGTACTCCAATTCCGCTCAGATGAAGAACTTGCAACTTGTTGAGTTAGCATCTACGTTACCAAATTCGGACCTTGGACCCACGAATCGGGTCTGGGTCTGGATTCGTGGACCGATCCGGATAGGGTCCGTGTTTGGACCTGTGGGTCCACAGATTCGGACGGACCCATAGGTCCAAACACAGACCCTGCCCGGATCCAGCGCAGACCCGAGGAGATCTAGCGCAGACCCTCGAGGATCCCGCCTGGATCCACGCAAATCCCCGGCCTATGAAGGCATAAAGTGGGTCCAAACCACTTAAACCAATTTTCCAGTTCAGGGGCAGGAGGATTTATACAAATATAGCATTTAAGTATAAGTTTGATTTATTTAATTTCTTATACTTTAAGTTATATTTGTATAAATACTGTCAGGATGTTTGAGATAGGTTCCAGCTTCATAGGAGTTAAGATGTAGATTCTAGATTTTGGGGGTTTCCGAAAAATTCTAGACTTAGCCAAATTTCGGGATTCAACAAGCCTTCAACAGGGTTACCTCCCACAATCCATCATGGATTTCTAAGGTCAAACTAAAGCTGGCAAAAGGATTCTCAAAGGGGTTTAACTCGTTTTATCACAAATCACTTGGTTTCATCCCCGTCTCTATGACAAGCTTAGCTTAGCTCTCGCCCAAATCCTAGACAGACATGACTTCCCAATAGGCCAAAATCACTCAAACCTCATTTGCCGGACCTAGGGACTTGAAAACAGCCACCAACAAAGACTACCTAAGACCTAGCTATGAAGACTTTGACAGTTGGCATTGATCAATGATCAAGCATCATAGATTCATACTATGAAATGATTTAGTTTTACAATTATTGTAAAGTGCCTTGACAAATTTGATGTTTTATCCCTGTTTTTCTGCCTTAAGAATTTTGTCAAACACTTCCCTTGCAACCTCAGTTTGCTGATGTTTGATTGTTTTGGTTTGGTTTTTGATGCCAAAGATATTTGAATGAATACAAATGATCGCAAGCAGCTAATTGAAAGACTAAATGATATGCAACTTCTTTTTATTCTTTTCCAAATGCAAATACATGTATTTTTGATATAAAATGCACACCTACAGCCAAGAGGTATTTTTACAAACACTTGGCATGCAACCTATGAAGAACTATGCAATGAGATATTTTGTTAAACAATTGTTATGCAATCAGTTGTAACATTAAGACAAACAATTGCCATGAACCCTTATAACTCCAATATATATATATATTGCAATGTTTATGATGTTACAAAGGGAATGCAATCTATATTTCTCAGTCAAGACTCTTGGCATACAAATCTGATTACACCTCAATGGCAACCAACTGATATGAAACTCTTACAAACTGATTTAAGTGATTACAATGCATAGAACTGATATATGACCTTCCCTAACAAATGGAGATCCTATTATTTGCAATAATTGGCAATACAATGATGACTAAGTGAAATCGATGGAACCTGGAATGAGCTTGCAGCCTCCAAATGATCATTTGATTCTCATTGATGCAGCCATGATTGCCTTCCAAAATGCTGTCCCAATCTTCCTTGGTGCAAGGCGACCCTTTGAGAATTTATTTGGAATTTTTGGCAGCCTTCTTGACAAAATCGCCCCCCTTGAAGGAGCCGCCCCTACTGTTTGGATAGACTGATAAATAAAAATAATTCCCAGCTGTAAGCCCCACCAAAATGCAATAAAAATGGTTGTTGACCTCAGAGCAATTGATCCCTCAAATACCCATAAAATTCTGGTCACTTATTTGTGAGCTGGAAATGAAAATGCAACTTCTCCATGACGGATCTGCAGACTGTAACAAAATTGCAGACCTCAGGGTCACTCCAAAATTGTCTTCCAATGATTGCTTAAAGTCCAAATGAAGAAGACTGAAGTATCTTCCTCCTCTCCAACTAGGGTTGATATCTCACAACCGAAATTGGCACCTTAGAGTCTTCAAACCCTCAGGCAAGTATCCAAGCATTCAAGCTTTCAACACAAGTAGATGAATATGTAACTCAAGATGTGTCAAATGACCCCCCAAAGGCTCCTTATAAAGATTTCACAAACAACTCCAAGAAGCTTCTAGAAGAATCTAGCACTTTATTCTTTTTAAGTGACTTTTTGATATTTTATTATTTTAGTCACTTTAATATTAAATCAATTAAATATAAAGTTACTTTTTAATATTTCATTGTTTAGTAACCTTATAAGTAATTAATTTAATATATCTTTTCCCCCTTATTTCTTCCTTTTTAGCCTTCGGGGAAAATAAAGGCTAAAATAAAATAAGTAACTGGTGCCAGTCAAAAAGGGGACATTACAATCCTCCCTTCCCGGAATTGCTTGCCCTCAAGCAATTGCAAACCCGGGTGCTGTAGAATTTGCTCATTCTCCCATATGGCGTCCTCTGCAGGTAGATCCTTCCATCTCACCAGGTACTCCTTAATCACTCTGTTCTGCAATCTCCTCTCGCTGACATCAATGATCTCCTCAGGCACCAAGACCAAATGTCCCTCCTCATCAAGTGGCGGAAGATCCGTAGAAGAGATAACCTGCTGGCCCAATGCCCTCTTGAGGCATGAGACATGAAATACATTATGAATCTTGCTGCTCGCGGGCAGCTCTAACTCATATGCTACCTCCCCAATCCTCTTGATAACCCTGTATGGACCGTAGAACCTTGGTCTTAGTTTCTCTGCTCCGCTCTTTTTAAGAGAGAACTGTCTATAGGGCTGCAATCGTAGATATACCATATCACCAATCTCAAAGCTGCGCTCCACCCTGTGTTTATCTGCATAAGTCTTTTGTTGATTCTGTGCCATCACCAGATTATCCTTGAGTGCTCTCAGTATGTCCTGACTCTCCTGAATCCAATCTTTGGCTTTGGGAGCCCTACTCTCACCAAAAGCCATCTCTACAAATGAAGGTGCATCATACCCGTACAAAGCTCTGAAAGGACTCATTCCAATGGACATATGGTGTGTGGTATTGTAGCAATACTCTCCTAAATGCAACCACCTGATCCAAGCCCGCTGCTGTCCCGCTACATAATTACGCAAGTACCCCTCAACCCACTTATTAACAATCTCTGTTTGCCCATCAGTTTGAGGGTGATAACTTGTACTAGGAGTCAAATCAGTGCCTGCCAGTCTAAACAGCTGCTGCCAAAAAGCACTCATAAATCTGCTATCCCTGTCGCTGACTATGTTCTTAGGTAGCCCATGCAATCTAAAAATCTCTCTAAAAAATAGCTCAGCCACCTGTGAAGCCTTGTACTCTGTCGGAATGGCAAAGAAGTGTGCATAATTTGTTAGCCGGTCTACCACCACAAAGATGTTGTCTCTACCCTGTACCTTGGGTAGGCCTGTGATAAAGTCCATTGAAATACTCTCCCACTTCTGCTCAGGAATGGGCAAGGGCTGAAGTAACCCAGCTGGATGTGTATGCTCAGACTTATTTTGCTGACAAGTCACGCATTCTTTCACATGTCTCAACACATCATCCTTGAGGCCTTTCCATGAAAACCTCTCTCTAACCTGTCTATATGTTTTAAAGTAGCCCTGATGGCCTGCTAGGGGTGTATCATGGCAAGCTTGTAGAATTCTCTCCTTCAATTTTGATTCCGGCACCAGGTAGATCCTATCCTTGTAGTAAATCACATCATCAACTATCCTGTACCTGTCATCCCGAATCAATCCATCCATCCATCAACTCGCAAGCAAACGTATTTTTGGAGTACTCCACCAGTAAGATGGATTTCCAATCTGCCGAAATCTTAGAAAGTGAGCAAGCTGAAGGCCTTCTGGAGAGGGCATCTGCAACAATGTTCTTTTTCCCCTTAACATACTCTATGTCGAAATCATATGCCTATATCCTGCTAACCCACTTCTGTTGTCTCTCATTCAAGTCCTTCTGCTCTAAAAGAAGTATCTGAGACTATTATGATCTGTCCTCACCACAAATTTACCCCCAACTAGATACTGTCTGAACTTCGCCAAGGCATGCATAATGGCGAGCATCTCCTTATCATAGATGGAGTATAGTCTCTCAGCTCCCCTCAACTTACGGCTCTCAAAGGCGATTGGGTGTCGATTCTGCATCAATACTGCACCAATACCTTCCCTTGAAGCATCGCACTCAAGAATGAAGGGCTGCGTGAAATCAGGAAGTGCCAACACTGGACAGCTGCTCATCACCTCCTTGAGCTTATCAAAAGCTCGCTGTGCCTCTGTTGTCCAACAAAATGCACCCTTCTTGGTCAAATCTGTCAAAGGTGCCCCCAATTGTGAGAACCCCTTAACAAAACGCCTATAGTAACTGCACAGTCCGAAGAAGCCCCGTAACTCTGTAAGTGACCGTGGTGGGGGCCAATCAAGAATAGCCTGTATTTTCTCTTGGTGCACTTGGACACCCTCTGCACTGATCACGTGTCCCAAATAAAGAATTTCTCTGAGGCCGAACTCACATTTCGAAGCCTTAGCGTACAAAGACTGCTCCTCCATGATGGTAAGGATCTCATCAAGCTGCTGCAAGTGCTCTTCCCAAGTTTTATTGTATATGAGCAAATCATCAAAGAATACCAAGAGGAACTTACGCAACTGTTTGTTGAAGATATGATTCATACAAGACTGGAATGTGGCAGGTGCGTTAGTTAATCCAAATGGCATCACCAAGAACTCATAGTGCCCATAGTGGCATCGGAAAGCAGTCTTGTGCACATCTTGTTCCCTCACTCTAATCTGATGGTAACCCGATCGAAGATCAATCTTTGAAAAATATACTGCCCCATGTAACTCATCCAATAACTCATTGATCCTGGGTATCGGGTACCTGTTCTTGATTGTTTTCTTATTGAGGGCTCGGTAATCTATACACATTCTCATGGTCCCATCTTTCTTCTTCACTAGGACCACTGAAGAAGCGAAAGGGCTGGAGCTAGGACGAATGTGTCCCATATCAAGCAATTCCTTGATTACTTTCTCGATCTCATCCTTAAATTTCTTAGGATGACGATAAGGGGTAGTAATCACTGGCGTAGCCCCTTATTCCAACTCAATAGTATGCTCGAAGCCTCTGTCTGGTGGCCTCCCTGGGGGTATCTCACCAAAAACCCTGTCATGTTTCCCTAATAGCTCCTTGATGTCAATGTGAACTGGCTGTCCTGAATCTGTAGACTCCTTAGGAGTGATCACACACTCCGCTGCCCAAACTATGTCATCATGTCTGAAAATACTCTCCATCCGTCTGGCTGAAATAGTGTTAGGTGCTTTAGATGCCATACTTCTAAGCACCACTCTACGCCCATCAGCATCTCTGAACTTGAGTTCCATGGTTTGGAAGTTCTGTGAGTACTTCCCTAATGACTGCAACCATTGGACCCCAAGTATGGCATGGATATCACCCAAGTCTACCACATAGAAATCATCTGTAACTGTATGGTTGCCCATCGAAATAGACAACTGTGGAATCCACTGAGTACAAGCTATCTTATGCCCATCAGCCACCATCACACTGAACCCCTTTAAAATCCTCTAGAGGAATGTGCCTCTTGTTCACCAATGCTGCATCAATGAAGTTATGAGTAGCTCCACTATCAATCAATACTGCTATCTGATGACCTTGTAGAACCCCACGAACTTTGAAAGAGCTGAACTTAGGAGCACTGGAGATAGAAGCAATGATCTCATCATGATTCTCCCCCTCTGAACCGTTATTGTTTTCCCTTTGAGGTTCCTATTCCTCAGAATTGCTCTCATCGTCAGATATCACCTCAATTAAGTGAGCCTTGCCTTTCCCTAGGCAACGGTGTCCACTAGTCCATTTCTCTTTGCAATGATAGCAAATCCCCTTAAGCCTACACTCTTGTCTATAGGCTTCATCAAAGTTCACCTTATTACTATTTTTCTGGAATGGCTTCTTCCCCTTATCCTTATGGGATGTGAAAGGCTTGCTAGGAGCCCTGATGCTAGATGTAGAATATTCCATGTCTCTAGTCTTCCTGATAGCATCCTGGAGAGAATCTGGTTTGAAGGCCTTAACCCAACCACAAAGAGGCTCTGTCAATCCCTCAATGAAGAGCATAACCAACCGCTGTTCTGAAATATCTGTCACCATAACTGCCAACCGTTGAAACTCTGTGATGTAAGCATCCACTGAACTAGTCTGCCTGAGTTGTGCTAACTCCCTAAAGTGAAGTTCAGGATCCTTACGATCAAACCTGTCAATGAGCTTCTGGGTGAATTCCAAATATGAAGTAATGTTGGCATGCCCCAAGGTGACAAGTCCATGGTACCACCATTCATGTGCTTCACCTTCCAAATGGAGTGTGGCGTACTAGATAGCCTCTGTTTCCAACATAGGATTGAGCTGCAAATAGGTATCAAGCTTCTGAACCCAAGCTCTAGCTGTACCATTGTTACTTCCATTAAATGATTTTAAGGTTAGTTTTCCCACCTTACGCTGCAAGTCTTGATTTTGCACTCCCCGTTGATTGTTTCTTGGTCTATTTCTCAATTTAAGACCGCAAAAGTCTACTAGTGACATGGTAGCCCTGAAATCATCACCTAGGGAGTTGTACTCCCTCAAATAATCACCATATCCCTCTTCTCTTACTTGCTGGTCCTGATTTGCAGCACCCTGTTCTCTCAAAAATGTAGGCATAAGAGGCCTAGGAGTAGCTCTACTTGCTGTTCTAGCATTGCTTTGAGCTGTGTCATTGTTTTCTTGACCCCCATTGTGTCCATTGTGTCCATTAGTCCTGTTATAGTTTCCATCATTTCCATTGTTTCTGTTATCTAACAGCTGTCTAAGGATAAGTGATAGTTCCTCTCTTCCTCTTGCCATTTCATCTCTCAACTCATGTTGCCCTCTTGCAAGAGCATTAAGCATTTGCTGGGTACTACTTTCTTCCATGAGTTCTAAAGGACTTAAGCCCTTTCTTACCCTATTATAGAATTTATCCAAAGGATTTATGAATGGAATATCTGGAAACTCTTCACTCATAACCCGTACAGGATGGCAGGAACTTTAGCTCTGATACCAGTGTAAAGTGCCTTGACAAATTTGATGTTTTATCCTTGTTTTTCTGCTTTAAGAATTTTGTCAAACACTTCCCTTGCAACCTCAGTTTGCTGATGTTTGATTGTTTTGGTTTGGTTTTTGATGCCAAAGATAGTTGAATGAATACAAATGATCGCAAGCAGCTAATTGAAAGACTAAATGATATGCAACTTCTTTTTATTCTTTTCCAAATGCAAATACATGTATTTTTGATATAAAATGCACACCTACAGCCAAGAGGTATTTTTACAAACACTTGGCATGCAACCTATGAAGAACTATGCAATGAGATATTTTGTCAAACAATTGTTATGCAATCAGTTGTAACATTAAGACAAACAATTGCCATGAACCCTTATAACTCCAATATATATATATATTGCAATGTTTATGATGTTACAAAGGGAATGCAATCTATATTTCTCAGTCAAGACTCTTGGCATACAAATCTGATTACACCTCAATGGCAACCAACTGATATGAAACTCTTACAAACTGATTTAAGTGATTACAATGCATAGAACTCATATATGACCTTCCCTAACAAATGAAGATCCTATTATTTGCAATAATTGGCAATACAATGATGACTAAGTGAAATCGATGGAACCTGGAATGAGCTTGCAGCCTCCAAATGATCATTCGATTCTCATTGATGCAGCCATGATTGCCTTCCAAAATGCCGTCCCAATCTTCCTTGGTGCAAGGCGACCCTTTGAGAATTTATTTGGAATTTTTGGCAGCCTTCTTGACAAAATCGCCCCCCTTGAAGGAGCCGCCCCTGCTGTTTGGATAGACTGATAAATAAAAATAATTCCCAGCTGTAAGCCCCACCAAAATGCAATAAAAATGGTTGTTGACCTCAGAGCAATTGATCCCTCAAATACCCATAAAATTCTGGTCACTTATTTGTGAGCTGGAAATGAAAATGCAACTTCTCCATGACGGATCTGCAGACTGTAACAAAATTGCAGACCTCAGGGTCACTCCAAAATTGTCTTCCAATGATTGCTTAAAGTCCAAATGAAGAAGATTGAAGTATCTTCCTCCTCTCCAACTAGGGTTGATATCTCACAACCGAAATTGGCACCTTAGAGTCTTCAAACCCTCAGGCAAGTATCCAAGCATTCAAGCTTTCAACACAAGTAGATGAATATGTAACTCAAGATGTGTCAAATGACCCCCCAAAGGCTCCTTATAAAGATTTCACAAACAACTCCAAGAAGCTTCTAGAAGAATCCAGCACTTTATTCTTTTTAAGTGACTTTTTGATATTTTATTATTTTAGTCACTTTAATATTAAATCAATTAAATATAAAGTTACTTTTTAATATTTCATTGTTTAGTAACCTTATAAGTAATTAATTTAATATATCTTTTTCCCCTTATTTCTTCCTTTTTAGCCTTCGGGGAAAATAAAGGCTAAAATAAAATAAGTAACTGGTGCCAGTCAAAAAGGGGACATTACAATTATGTATTTGTCTCTAATTTTTTTGTATATATAATGCATGACATCGATCTGGAACGTTTGAAGAAATGATCTATGTGATAGATAATCGGCATGCCAATTTACTGGGTATCCAGGAAGGGCCCCTCTTGGGAGGTTCCCTACCTGTCTACCTTGTGTCGGGTCTCCAAGAAGGGCCCTATATATACACACACATACACACAAACCCATACGAATCATAATGGAAAAAAAAATTCCACGAATCCACGAACCGGATTCTCGAACCTGAATCCGTCCCCGAACCTGAACCTGAACGGGCAACTTAGGTTAGCATACAACATTTACATTTAGTATTTAATTTCAATATGATAGCATCATATGATCAAATGAAGAAAACATGAAGTTCTATACCAAGTTGATTCAAGCAAAAAAGAGGAGTATGTTAATATGAGAAGGGAGTTAATACATCTAGGCAAACACAACCCCAAAGACTTCTGGAAGGAACTCCAGCAGAGGAAAAAACAAGTAGTGAATAATATTACAGATATGCAATGGTTAGAGTATGCTAAGTTACTTTATGAATAGTCGCACGAGGCCTCTCCACCCATTGTGAATACCTCGATGGAGCTGTTTACTGTTGATGACATCAAATTTGGGATAAAGAAATTGGCTGGTGGCAAGGCAAGTGACATTAATGGGCTTTAGGCAGAATTTTTAAAATGGGGAGCCGATCTTGCGCCCCACATCACGGGTGTCTTCAACAGCGTTATTCGGGAGGGGTTTCCGGTTGAATGGACCACTAGCGTGGTCATCCCTCTCTTCAAAAGTGGGGACATCAACAACCCATCTAACTATCGGACAATCATGGTCAATCCGCTTTTCGGCAAACTTGTTGGGAGTATGGTGGAACGTACAATCAGCAGTTGGGCTGAAAGTGAAGGAAAAAGAGCCAAAGGGCACGCAGGTTTTAGGCCCAGACACTACCATTAATCATTGCATCACTCTTCGGCACTTGATAGAAAAAGTATGGGACAGCCAGGGAGGAGAAGCTTATTGCTGTTTTGTGGACTTCAGGAAAGTTTTTGATACGGTTCCTAGAGACAAGTTATGGAGCAGAATGGAAGATTTAGACATCTCGAAGGTTTTTAGAGCTGCGGTGCATAGGTTGTACGAGAAGGTCAGGGCCAAAATCAGAACTAAAGAGGGTATGTCTGAATGCTTTGGCAGTGACATTGGTGTTAAACAAGGATGCCCTTTATCTCCCACTTTGTTTGGCTTATACATTGATAAACTGGAATCCTGGTTAGATAAGATAGATGGTGAAGGGGTGCATTTAGCAGGGTATGTGGTGAAGCTTCTTTTGTATGCGGATGATCTTATTCTGATTTCTAAAACTGCTCACGGGTTAAGAGATCAGTTAGGGGCTTTGGAGCACTTTTGTTAGGAAGTGGGGATGTAGGTGAACATCATCAAAACGAAAATAATGATTTTTTCTTTGAAGAGGAAGGAAAAACATGTTTCCTTCATTTTTGAAGGTAGTCCGCTAGAAATCGTGAAAGAATACAAATATTTGGGGATTGACCTCCACTACAGACTCAGCTGGGAGACTTGTAGAGCGAAAAGGATATAGGGAGGGTGGAGAGCGTCATACCTGCTCCAGAACAGATGTAGAAATGCTGAACTTTGGGACTAGAAAACCAAGAAGACTTTATTTGGCTTGCTGGTCACGCTAGTTATCCTTTATGGCTGCGAAGTTTGGGGTGGCAGCATGACAAAATGCGGGTGGAGGCAGGTGGAGAGGATTCAAAAGCACTTAATCACTAGCAGCCTTAAAGTCAAGACCTCGGTCCCATATGAAATTCTCTTAGTGGAGGCAGGTTGTTTTCCGTTGGAAGCAGCAGCGATAACTCGGTTAATAAGTTATTTAAAGAAACTTGAAAACATGGATAACAAGCGATGGCCCAAAATTGTGATGCACGAGGACTTGGCCCGCAGAAAGAAAACATGGATGAAACAGAATATAAAGTGGTTGAGTAAATGGAATATCAAGCTACAACAATGCCCCAACACCAATGCGGAAATAAAAAAGTTCGTCATAGAAAAATTCTGAACTGCCACGTGGACTAATAACATGGGCAAGAAAAAGGCTCATTACATCAAAGTGTTCAACCCAACTGGGGAACATGGCGATAAGGTTTATCTGGGAGCAGCTATTAAAGGTAAAGCTAGACTGCTAGTGGCCCAGTTGAGGACGGGCTCTCACCACCTCAGATGCGAGACAAGTAGATGGAAAAGGCCCAAAGAGGAATGGGAAGAAAGGATCTGCAAGTTCTGTGTATCTGGTGCGATTGAGACTGAATGGCATTTTATCAGTGAATGCACCGCTTAAAATGACATCCGGGTTCAGTACGGAATCAGTTCGGGAGCATGCAGCATGCATAGCCTATTCGAGGAGGATAAGATCAACCAAACCGCTAGTTTGATTGTCAAGATTCACAACAGGGGGTCCGACTTAGAGAAGAATCTGGAGTTAGTTGACGACTGTGATCCGGTGGTATCTTATGCTGTTTGGCCTCGTGGACGTCATTAAAATCTTTCATTTCATCAATGAAAAATGATAATTTTATTTTAAAAGATACATACTTGGGATAGTACTTTAATTGCAAGAGGCTGCAAGAAAATGGAGCATTGACCATGTACATACCGCCATTTATCAACATCCATCCTATATTGAGCATGAAGAGCGGTAGTGTCGTGATATTTGGTAGATGCAAATTAGGCAAAGTCAGTGAAGACAATATTTCGAGTTTCATCATCATCATCATATATCTTTGTAAATGCAGCCTTATAACCAGCAACAACCTCTGCATCTCTATATGGTGCCACCTTGTTTGGTTGTGAAACCATCTCTTGGCTATAAAACCTTGGCGACAAAGCACATGCCAAGAGATGTAAGGGGGTGGTCAACTTGTTCCAACGGTCAACAATAATTTTTTCCACAACTTTGAAAAATGTATCTGTATGTTCCTTGCCCACTATTATGTTAATCCTAACCAGTTACTGAAAGGGGGGGGGGGGGGCGTGAATCAATAAATACCATTTCTACTTCAATTTAACCTTATATATATATATATATATATATATATATATATATATATATATATATATATATATATATATTCTTGTAGAATTAAAAGAATATAATCAACACTCATAAATAGAAATAGAAATACATAGGTCAACACAACATATATACGTGGAAACCCTCGGTTAGAAGGAGAAAACCACGGTGGGACAGAACCCACAACTTTACTACTGCAGTAATAAAGATGCCCTGTTAAAGGCTTACAAAGCACTTGTAAGAGTGCTACCCGGTAAAGTGATTTGGTAGAAGACCTGTTAGGATCTTGACCTTGTTAGGAGTCGCCTTGTTAAAAGGACTTTTAACACCAATTAAGATGTTACCCGGTGAAGGGATTTATACAAGAACCTGTTAGGGTTCACCCTGATTGAGGGATTTGAATCTGCTCTTACAATTCAAAGCAATGATCTATTATGACACCTGTTGTCTGATCAAATCATACTTGTTACTCTTTTGCTTTGCTTTGTTGTTGAACCCTTCTCTTTCTTTCACTTCTCGTGACTGTAGCTCCTATCAGAAGATATCTCTCTCCTGCTCTGAATATTCAACAACACTTCTTGTGTATACTATGACTTGTATTTATAAGACATTATTCTTATTAAAAATACTTCTCACAGTTCCGCGAAGTTGTAAACTCACCCATAAATCATGCATGCAAAAAGGCTTGCAAAATGATCTTGAGTTTACCTTGAAACACCCGTATAGAATAAAGCTAACTCCAGTTAAAAAGCTAACTTCAGTTCCAACTGTGAATGCTTCGTATAATTCGGTTTTAACTGAGACAGCTCCGCATAATCCAGTTTTGATTATCATGGACTTAACCGGTAAAAAACTTACACCCGATTGGTCATACTTTCCCTGTATGTCTCGTAAGACCAGTTGAAAACACTCTGTTTGGTCTACCGGTGCATAGTAAAGACTACCAGTGCTCCGGTGGGATTGATGTTTGCCTCTAAATTAACCAATGACAACTTAAATATGTCAACAATCTTCCCCATTGGCATTGGTGGCAAAACATCACCTCACATTCCCTGTCTTGTAGACTTCCCTTGTAAACACAGTTGTTTGTTTCTTCTTTTTTCTTCCTTTGTATCGCCTCCAATATCTGCTTACCGACCGGTATTTTGATCTTCTCTAAGTCCTGATCTACTTCCCCTTTTTGCCTCCATAGGACAAAGGGTTGTTACAGCTTGAATGTCTCGTTTTATAACTGTAACTTTGTGGAGATATCCTTATACATTTTCTTCGTTGATTGAAGAAATGGATTCCATAGACTGGTGACATGCTCCAAGTTTTTTTGTGCTACTTGCAGTGATACAATTATGTTTTCCATGTTTTCTACCGTTTTGTAGTTTGGTTCCTCGATCGGGTTTTCTGCCTCGGTTATTGTCATTTGCATGAGATCAAATGTAGGGGCAAGAAATAATTGGAATCCAATGAGATCTTGAATTCTCTTTGTCTTCTCTTTTAAAGCTTTTCTGATAATTAGAGCAAGATTGGTCATTGCTCTATTGTATTCTATTGCAGAGGAGTTCTTTGCATCAAACATGCATGTAAGAACCCTTATCTCTTCTGAGGTTTTGGATGTCTTCTCAGTGATATCCTGAACAAAGTCTTCAAAGTTTGAAGTCCTTGTGATTAGACTTTTTGCATCTTGTATCTATTGTTGGTTTACTCTTGTATTTTTAGATACAGTTGTCTTTAACTCTTCAACCTGTTTGTGTAGAATTTCTACTCGCTTCTTCTCATAATGATCAATGGCTATTATCTCTGGATCGGTGACATCTTCTCCTATTGCTTGAGCCAAAATTTTCAATTGATCAATAACAGGTTTATCTTCATCAATGTCTGCATCCGTACAAAGTTGTACAAGATGTTCCTTACACTAGAGAGGACCATGTCCTGCTTCCTCTTAGTGAGCTCTTTGAGTTGTCTAGTTGACATCTTGCTTATGTCAACCACAGTTTCACTAACTTTTCTTTTCTTAGCTTCAATTTTGGTTGCAAAAGTTAGTTTCCTCTTTGATGAGGATGAGCTGGGAACATTTACCGGTTCCTTCTGCTTCTCCTCTTGTTCCAGTTGTTCTTCTACAGGCTTTTCCTGTTCAGTGTTGACAGGTACTTGTTGTTGAGGTATATCATCTTGTTGCACTTCTTGTTGCTGGTGCACTTCTCCTTCCGGTTGAACTTCTGCCTCCGGATGTACCTCTTCTTCTAGTCGTACTTCTTGTGGATGAGTATTATCTTCCGAATGAACTTCCTCTTTAGGATGTACTGGCTCCTCCGGTGGAGGCTCAGTGTGTTGTTCCCCAGCTGCCTGTTGCTTATCCACAACAATTTCTTCTTCATTTGTCCCTTTTTTAGTAGTCATCTTGTCTGATGACTCTCCTAGTACTTGTTCTTCTGGTAGAACTTGTTCTCCTAGATTTACTTGATCACTGGATGTGAACTATTCTGTGGGAACTTCTTGCTCACTGGTTGAAGGTTGTTCATGAGCAGTGAACTGTACTGGTGTTTCCAATACTTTCTTAGGTTCATCCTATGGACTTGTTGTCTTCAGACTTCAGAGTACTGAAGTCATAAGTCTGCCAGAATTCAAGTGTCTCTTGATTTTTTGGAAGATCAATGTTTGGAGTTCGAGCCCAAGAGACCACTGATTTCTGTCCATGATTTGAATGCAAGCCCAAAGCAAAGGTGATTTCCATCCAAGACTTGATATTGAGCCCAAACCCATGCATTTTTCTGCTCAACATTCAAATGGAGCCCTAGCAGCCCTTGTTTTTTGCACATAGAGCCCCAGAAGGCCTAAATTTCCGCCTAGCATTGTTGATTGAGCCCAAGAAACCCCTAAAATCTGCTCAACACTTAATGTGGAACACAAACGAATGCCAAATTCTGATCAATATTCATTCTGAGCCCAAGAACAAGACAACTCCGCTCAAATTTGTCAGTGCACCCAAGAAACCCCTAATTTTTGCCCAGATCTGAGTTTGAGCTAAAGAACATGATGAATCTCACCCAAGTAGGACTTGATGTACGCCAAAATCTGGGGCTTGAGCCCAACTACACCTTCATTTCCACTCAGATATTGTTGTCGAGCCCAAGCAACGGTCAAGTTCTGCTTACCTTGCCCAATGGGACCCTAAATTCTGATCAGTTTCTGGGGCTTGAGCCCAAGCATATGGTTAATTCCACTCTAAGGTTGATGTACCCAAGGAGGCTAAGATTTCCGTCCAACCTTTTGGGCTCGGTTTTAAGAGAATCAATTTGCCACTAGAGTAAAATGATGGGTCTTCAAACAAGTCGACCATAAGCAAAGAAACGCAAGAAGACAAAGTTGTAATCAGGCTGGCCAGGCTGTATGATTTAACAAATTGCAAATGAAATTATGCTATAATCTGGTTGGCTGTGCAAAAAATGTTG
The DNA here is from genome assembly GCA_027943335.1 of Chamaecyparis obtusa. Taxonomy (NCBI): domain Eukaryota; kingdom Viridiplantae; phylum Streptophyta; class Pinopsida; order Cupressales; family Cupressaceae; genus Chamaecyparis; species Chamaecyparis obtusa. Next base: position 2,937,335 of record BSBK01000088.1, on the reverse strand, counting down.
CGAATTAAATGAATTGTCAAGCAAGCTGGCCCCTTTCCTTATTACCAAAGGTCATGTCTTTTAAACTTAATGCCTATATAAGGAGACGTAAACACAATATCTTAACACCAATGCAAATAAATCAAAAGGCAGAACGGACATAGGTGCAAAAATTAGAAGAGAGGATGAAAAATCAGAACTATCATCGGTTCTCACCAGAGATTAGGTTCGCTGCAAATTGAATATCAGAGGTTGATAAGTAAAGAAGACATTCAGCTTCCCATTGGAGGCTAGGAAAATCGAAATCTTGCAGACCTGAAACATTCTAAACTCCGAATTCATCTAGAATTTCAATCAGGTTTGTGTAAAATGATAAAATCTTGAGATCGGGAAGGTTGCTGGGCATGATCAAGGAGAAATCCGATGTCACAATCTAAAGCAAGATTTAAATGTTAAAACTTTTAAGATTGAATTTTCAAATAGGATGCGTTTCATAGATTATTTTCTTTAAAATGTTTCTCTTCTTGCAAATATTTCACTTTAAGACAACTATCTTCTTGTTTTGCAAGCGAATAAAGACAGAAATGCTCGAGGACAAGAAGCTGGTGTAACTTCAAGGCTACATGGATGAAGAAACTCAAGCGAAAGATGGAAGCAGAAATACAAAGTACGAACGTCCGTGACTTAAACAATGCAAGTGCAACTTGAAGATGGCAAGCAAAGGTTATTTTCAAAGGCATGAAGACGATTACAACATCAAGGGCAGCTTGCAAGCATCGACAAAGTGGCTGCAAGACATTCATCAAGCAAGCAAGAATGTCAAAATTGGAAATCAAAGCGAAGTGCAAGTGCAATGACAAAATCCCAAGGCTCGAAGGAGAAATCATTGATCAAACAAGGCAACTTAATGAGAAAGTCAAGATACAAATCAAGTTCAAGTTCAAGTCATCGAGAAGTGTCAAGCTCAAACAAGGAATATGAAGGTTATCAAGTACAAATTCATGAAGCAAGATCAATGCCAAGACATCAAGTGAAGAGTTATTTCCAAGTACAAGCAATTTCGAAGACATCTTAATGGGAAGATTTCCAAGACAAGGATGGAAAGGTGGAGTTCAAACAAGAAAAACATGTTGAGTTGGCACACCTTCATCCCCACTGAATCAAGATATTCCAAGTGTCAAGAGGAATGCATTCAATGTTTTACACCACAATGAATTTTCTCATTGGTTAATCCTCAAATGGATAAGCATTCAAAAGTAATGTAATTTTCTCATTGGCCCATAGATTGGTGCCTTATTGCAATTGGTTAGCATTTAATGCTTGTAGATGGTAGTTACATTAGGGTTTTGTTGGCATAATCTTGGTCGTTGATTTCAAATCAATCTAGGTCGTTCATTGTATTTGGAGCCTCTATAAAAGGCTAACTCAAATCATTTGTAAGGGAGAGACTAGGAGGAATTGTTGCTATAATGTTGTCAAAGTAATTTCAAATTCATTGTTGTTATCACGGTGGATTACTTGTATTATCTTGGAGTATTGCATGGTTTCTACATATCCTCACTTAGAATAGGATTTTTTTATGTTGAGTAGTAGTAATTAAGTAGATGAGTGGAAGATATTGTTGGTTGGTTAATTATGGTGAAACTTATGTTCATACCTTTTGGTACTTGTTGATTGCAAGTAACAATGTAAGATTAGTTTGAACTCATTGCAAGTACTTAACTTCAATTGGGAATGTCCCTTTAGATTGCACCAGAATCGGGTATATGAATGATTTTCAATGAATTGTAGCAATGTGAAAACCATTCATGCGCCCTTAGAAGATTGCACCCAACTTTGCATAGTTCATTTGGCAAAGCAAGGACTAGTTTAGTTTCATCTCACCATCAATAGTTTCTTGCATTGTTAGAGTTAGCTTAGATTTTGTAAACTCATTCCTTTTGCACTTTATTTTGTTAAAAATAATTGAAAAGCTCAAATTGCCAAATCTTTCATCATTTGAAGAATTGTAGATGTCCATGATTGAATAGCATAAGTCCCTACGCAATTACCAACGAATCACATCATAAAATTGAGTAGTTTCCAACAAGAAGTTGCAAGTTTGTAATAGGAACCTTGGAGTTGCCTCTATGATCTTTTTGCAATCTTAGCATATGTGGTGTCCTTGTTCAACGGGATTAAATATTTGTTGTTTCATCTTGGAATGCTAAGTGTTTTCTCCTGCATGTTGGAGTGGCCACAAAACTCACATCAACAACATAAGGTGTCCAAGAAATATGTGAATAATGCTCCTCAACTAGTAACTGTAATGTCCCCTTTTTTGGGCACATTATTTCTTGTTGCGTCATTAGCCATTTTATCATGGTCAGGTGGGCTAACCAAGGCTTTATATGGACCAGTGGGATATTTGGCCTAGGTAATCCCAGTTTCAGGCCAATTAGAGCAGTTTTCGCAAAGTTTTTGGATACTTACTATTTATAGTAAGTCGACAGAGTTCAATTTTCTTGGCATTTCAGTATTGGACTTGGAGCGTATCGCCGAGAGCTTTCCGACAAGATATCACATGTCATCTTCCGAGTTCGTTTGATCATCCATTTTAATGCCAAAAGATTTCATGATCTATTATTTTACCACTTTACTATTATATGGGCTTATTAATTTACAGTGGTTAAATTGAGACACAGTGGGAATATGAAAGGACAGAGAAAGGGAAACTGAAGAGTCACAGCTTGTTGCTTTTAAGGAGGAAATGGAGGCTCATTTGGCCATGCTTGATTTTATGAATTTATTTCTCTTAGAGAATCCAAGAAGCTTCCAGCTTCGATTCTAAAACCTGAGGATAGAAACCTTCAGGCTTTCTCGGTGGATTGGACGGAAACCCAATTCATCTCTAAGGTGGATTCATAGCAGAGTTCACCATTCCACTTCCAGATTCATGTTATCCGATCTCACTGTTGCATACTGTATTTCAGATTGGATTGTTTTGTAATTCCATTGTCGTTGTATTGCTGTTGTATAATGCAATAACAATTTCTGAGGATTTATTGGAGCATATTGTTGGTTTATTTTCTGTTGAATCGATATTTCATTGCATGCAATTATTTGTTTATATTTCTGAGACGTCTGTGAGAAATATTGGGAAAAATATCCGTTTGGGACATTTCAGTGGTATCAAAACTGGTTTTCTTGCCAGCTTGTGAGATTTCATAAGTAATAGAAGTGTAGAGGGAGTTATGAGAATATTGAGTATTTAAGCGAGGGATATTTACAGTCGTCTTTGTAAGAGCTTCAATTATTTCGACTTCCTTATGGTTGAAAATGTATTTACTGTGAATGTCTAAGATCATTACCAGCCGTCAAATATGCTCACAAACTTTAGGTTGGTACTCATTGTATTTATCTGCAGTTGCTTGGTATTCGAAATGAATAAACAACTTGATCTTAATCCACATTGTTGAAATTTGTTATTACTTGGATTTTATTTCTTTATACTTGAAAATACATACACATTGAATACTTACTTGAAGGGCACACATTTCAATCAAACCAAACACACATCTGAAAGTGATAAACTTGAAATAAAATCTTTGTGAGACAATGAAACACGTGACTGTTGTATATTGAGAAGGAAATTACGCGTTCGCTGTGAAAACAAATATGATTGCAACAGTAAATGATATTGAACACCCTCAGCCAGAATAAGTCAGAAACCCACAGCCGAGATTGAGTTAGGATATTACAGTGGTATATTAGTATTTCTCCATAATATAGCTTCTTCCTATTCATCTCTTGACAGTGGATCAAAAGGACAAAATATAGTAGCGTAGTGCAGAAATTTTCAGTGAAATCAGGGGTAGTTGTCTATGCATCAGATTTGGGTGAAGATTTATCAGAGGGAAGAAGTTGCAGGTTTGTAACAGCCCAAGACAGGACAAGGTGTCAGAAAATATCTCCTTAGTGGATTCCATTTTTAACTCAGCTTGTGAATGACTATTTAACTATATAATTTGTTGCTACTGATAAGGGAAAGCAAATCAGCATTACCAAAGAAATTACTGTGAGGTATAGATTGCTGGAGCAGGGAATTTGAATAATGGAAAATCTGAAAAATCTGAAAGGGGATGTGTTATCAAAGGAATTTAATGACACCTTTAAGGGTGAACATTTAAGGGACCGGTAGAAAGAAATTGAAATAGGGAATGAAAAATATTGCCTTGGATGGCAATTGGAGAATATGAAATCTATGGGGGATGTGTTTGTCAAATTGGAAGAGGTAGATTCATATCTATCTAGGGTAGACCTGACTAATTGTAGGCTCCTCAATTGGGCCTTGCAGCCTTCTATGGTTGCTTTAGTCCAACACAGGTTTATGAAACATCCTCATAAAGCTGTTAGACTTGGAGTTGTTTCATGTCTCAGTGAGATCACATGGATTACAGCTCCTATTACCCCTTATACTGATAACATTTGGAAGCAGGGATTACAGTTGATTGTGGACAGTTTAGATGGACTAAATAATGACAGAGGTCCTACCTTTGGTAAGCAGGCAAAGATCTTGGAATTAATGGCAAGAACTAGAATTTTCATTCACATGTTGAATCTCAGTTGTGATAAGATGATTCAACAGTTACTTTAGTGCCTCCTAAGTAATTTCAGGAAGCATCATCCAAACAATGTGAAGGCTTTCATAAAAACTATCATGTCCTTGATCTTAGATGAGGATAATGACATATGTAAACAATTGCAATCAGATTTGTTGGCAGTTTGGAGAGGAGAACAAAAGATCTCACCTGTGGCATATGAACTCTCTGCTGAATTGATTGAGCATAAGGTTGAAAGATTCAAGGATTTGTTGACTGAAAATGAGCGAATATCAATAGGCATATAGGTTGCAAGATCTCTGGAAATGAGCAAGAACCAAATGAGAAAAGGGCGGGTTTGTTTTATATGCCAAGAGGACTCGACACATGAACATGTTTGCAATATTAATGAGGGAGAAGATATATTGCAACCAAGTGGTAATGAAAATATAGCTTTGAATACATCTCTTTCAGGACATGGTGAAGATCCAAAGGAAAAGAGTTTCCAATCAGCCAAGATGGTTAATGTGGAGGAAGAATCAATCATCACATGTGAAGGGTGTTTAAAGCTCTACTTTGGTGACTTAGAAGCTAAGATTGACAAAATGATGGTTAAAGGCTGTGACAACCAGTTGGATGCCTTTAGCGATTCATGTAATGAGAAATCCTGTGATTTCTATAGCAGCACCTCACTTATTCATAATGCTGATTTGGATGACCAATCAGATAATGCATTCCAAAATGACAATGATGAGAAGCATGCCTTGAAGAATCAACTGAAAGTTAATGACGATGTCGTTGTTGCAGCTCTTGTACATCATGATAACACCCACAAGATTATTGAGGATCTTTACACGAAGGCTCAGATGGAAAAAGGGCAAAGTGGTATAAGGAGTGGATCTTATGTTGCTGTTTTTCAGAGGGTCAAAACAGCTTTTGAGGTTTGGAAATCAGAATATCTATGTTTACTTATAGAACGCGACTACTTGTTACAGGTTGCTAAAAAATATGTTGAGCAGTTGAGGGAAAAGGGGGATGAGGTTAATAAGCTCAATAGAGAGCTTAATGTTGCTCAGGAAACATTGGAGCACACACATATTGCTCTTCAGGAAGCAAGATATCAGATCGTTGCCACTAGTTAGTACAGGGAGCAGGACGACAAAGGAAGCTCTGAGTTCTTTCAGGAGGTGATTGAGGAACTTGATAGCATACAACAGACTTATGACTTGGATAGGTGTCCCAAAAGATCAAATAACAAATCTTTGGATCAGCCAGAACTTCTTTATGAGTTGGATAACTTTCAGTCAGTTGACAATTTCTTGTTTGAGGTGGATGTTGATTTGACATTTGATAATCCCCTTTTTGAGCTAGAGGAGGAAGATATTTCCAATCCCCATGACGAGGATGAGATTGATTGCAGGATTTGGGACCCAAGTCTAGTTACTAAGATGAGTCTTGGTCACCAAACTGGAGTGACAGGGTGAGTTCAGTTGTTGGGCAATTTGGTTCCTACATTAGCAATTCAGGATGGGTAGTTGTGTCTTATTGTATGATGGGTGATATGCTTCCCTTACGTTGTCTCTTATTGATGGAGGGATGTCTAGTATTGATTACATCATGAGACTCTTCGATTCACTCTTATTTGGTGATCGTGTCAGCCTAATCGTTTGGGATCCAGGGATTAGTATGACTGATGCATTGCTGTTTTGGCGGAGTAATGAGTGGCTTCACCTTACTGGCCACGTTTTTGTTAGGATAGCACAATAGCCGAGTGGGGCAACTTCCTTGAGATGGGTATGGGATCCAAACATTTTGGTCACAACATGCAGGTAATGATTGCTTGAGGGAAAGCAATCTCTGGGAAGGGAGGATTGTAATGTCCCCTTTTTCGGGCACATTATTTCTTGTTGCGTCATTAGTTGTTCTATCATGGGCCGGTGGGCTAAACAGGGCTTTATATGGACCAATGGGATATTTGACCTAGGTAATCCCAGTTTTAGGCCAATCAGAGCAGTTTCCGCAAGGTTTCCGAATACTTAATATTTATAGTAAGTCAACAGAGTTCAGTTTTCTTGGCATTTCAGTATTGGACTTGGAGCGTATCGCCGAGAGCTTTCCAGCAAGCTATCACATGTCATCTTCCGAGTTCGTTTGATCATCCACTTTAATGCCAGAAGATTTCATGATCTATTATTTTACCACTTTACTATTATATGGGCTTATTAATTTATAGTGGTTAAATTGAGACACAGTGGGAATATGAAAGGACAGAGAAAGGGAAATTGAAGCGTCATAGCTTGTTGCTTTTAAGGAGGAAATGGAGGCTCATTTGGCCATGCTTGATTTTATGAATTTATTTCTCTTGGAGAATCCAAGAAGCTTCTAGCTTCGATTCTAAAACCTGAGGACGGAAACGTTTAGGCTTTCTCGGTGGATTGGATGAAAACCCAGTTCATCTCTGAGGTGGATTTACAGCAGAGCTTACCATTGCACTTCCAGGTTCATGTTATCCGATCTCTCTGTTGCATATTGTATTTCAAATTGGATTGTTTTGTAATTCCATTGTTGTTGTATTGCCGTTGTATAATGTAATAACAATTTCTAAGGATTTATTGGAGCATATTGCTGGTTCATTTTTTGTTGAATCGATATTTCATTACATGCAATTATTTGTTTATATTTATGAGATGTCTATGAGAAATATTGGGAAAATATCCGTTTGGGATATTTCAGTAACTTAGTTACTGTATAATTTTTGGCACTATTTTTTATAACTTGCACAACTTTTTGAGGGCCCTTTTCCTCAATGGCTTGATAAAAATGTTAGCAATAAATGCACCATCCTCCACTTCACCTTCATGATCCATTGCCCTAAAATAATGGCTTGTTTTTTGCATCTTTTCATCCATTGGGAATGATGGACACCCCTATTTTGACCCACAAATTCCTTATGGGTTTCAAGGACTCCTCTACAAACTTCACCTTTTTTTTCCCAATAAGGTGCTATACACCTTCACATAATTAGGCCCCTTGTACCCTTTTGTAGTCTTATTAATTGCTTTCACTATTTGTTGCCAATATGGTGAGTTAACAACATTGAATGCCAATCTGTTTGCATAGACACATCTCACTCTGTGTTGTAGGTGATCTCTTGAGATTTGTTATGAAATGACTTGTTATGAAATACCATTTCCAATAGTCCATTTGATCGTTTATGCATATAGGCCACATATTGTTCTTTTGGCATGGAAAAATCTGGGTGGCTCTCCATAGGTTGAAGATTAAAAAGCGGTGGAGTCCTTTTCATCCCTTATTTTACAAAGGATGATGTGATTTATGACTTGCTGCATGATATGATTTTTCTCGCTCGTCAATAAATGCTAAGGCTTGTGATTATGGAATATCATTACCACCTTTACTTGGGAAAAGTTTGATGCCTTGTCCATGAGTTTTGCACAAATGGCCTTTCACTCGATTTTATGAGCCTGAATATCTAATATTACATTCCTGCTAACCCAAACATAACCCCCACCACCTATAAGCTGTATCATTTCAACATATTTCCAAAGTAGAGAGTTTGGGTCTATTTTGAAGTGGGGTTGACTCACAAAGCTAGAATTGAATGCCATTATAATACCTAGGACAACAAGTTCAATAAATAACACATTTGAAGAATTCAAACAAATGAAAACATTAAGCATAGATTCCTAGAAGAATGAAAACAAAACAAAAAAAGTAAAACAAAACAAGAGAATTCATTTGTAAAAAACGATGTAGGGAAATAGCAAACAACTTAAATAGAACCTACTAACCTTCAACTCTATTTGCGCAATGGAAAGGAAGAAAAAAGTTAAGCAATGACGAATAGTAATTTTGTTTTTCATTCACAATATGAGAGTAGTTTTTTTGTCTTTTAGATGTCTTCTATAGCATGCTTTAGGGGTTGGAAGGATGAATTTTCATTTTTTGGTGTAAAGAGAAAGTCGTTTTTTTCTTAAAAATAAAAGTGGTGAAATTCACTAGCTGGGTGCAAGAACTTGCCAAATGCGCCTCGGGTCTGCTTGGGAGGAATCTGCAAGCAAATAGCATGACCCTTGGCAGCCTTGTAGGTGGACCAGTTCCAGGCACGAACTTGGGACCTCTACCTAGTGGATTGGTAACACAACTTTAAACCCTAATGCTTATGGTTCAATGTTGAAAGCCCTCATCGTAAGTGTTTAAAGCCTAAACTTTGTTGTTATAACCTTAAACCCTAATTGCCTAACTACCCTAACCCTATATATAATTTAAAGCTTGAAAAACAAAGAAGTCTTAGGGCCTTGCCTTTTTTTGTGCCCTAACTAAATGACAATGAAACAAATATTCACTGTGAGTTTTCCGAAATGAATCCAATGTTTGGTAACAAGTGAAACCCAAACTACTACAAAAAAATTTAAATCCACAAAATAAATGAGGCTTCGACTTAAAAACACTGGATATACCCTAGAGGACACAATGGGGAAATCTCCTGTAAGGAAAAGAGTTTGTGCCTTGATATTTTTTCAATTTGTCATTGTGTACAATGCAGTTACAGGAAATGATTCCAAAAGTTGAACTGTGTACCACTGGCTCAATGCCTGAAGCTTTTACAACTGTCACACATCCACTGCACTGATGCGCACTTGAAAAAGAACCTCCTTTGATGTTGAACCCTGCTTTCAATTTGTCATTGTGTACAATGCAGTTACAGAGAATGATTCCAAAAGTTGAACTGTGTACCACTGGCTCAATGCCTGAAGCTTTTACAACTGTCACACATCCACTGCGCTGATGCGCACTTGAAAAAGAACCTCCTTTGATGTTGAACCCTGCTTGGGACTAGAATTTTTTTAAAAACAAACATGTCAACAAGATAACATTTTAATCTCTGAAGGGCACATTTTAATATTGTGTTGAAGTTGAATCAAACAAGAATACAAACAGATATATTGGAGCATGGACTTCCTGCTGATCAAATTTGGGAGGCTTGGAATGATAGAGGTGATTCTATCCAAGCCAGTTTCCACGAATACATAATTGAGAAATTGATGCGGCATGTATTATATTTTTATAGTGAAGGATTTTCTGATTGGGAAACCTACCCTAATCCTTTTTTCATCTTCTGAGATATGATATGTCATTGGGAGCTTTGTTGATTAACCTGGTATAATTGGTTTCTGTATGTCATACATACTATTGAAAATTTGGGGTCACTTGGTCTGTTCGCTAGCCTTCCTCATGAGTTTGCTGCTTGACATTGATACCTTTGGCTGTTTTTTCATTGAGGAGATCTAGTCGTCTGATGTACAAATTGTTCTCCAAGCATCTTATTTATTTTGAACCACTGTCTGGATTCGTCACGCTTGAGGTTTTTATTTTCATGATGCTTTTTATGACAATGAATTGATCGGTGGTTACAAATGGTTTGTGTGATGTTTTGTTTGGCACTTACTGGATATGCATAAGAATTAGCTGTCTTATCCTTTTCACGAATGAGTTCCTTTCATGCAATGACATGGATCAAGCAGTGTTTTTATGATTGTCTTCTATGCACCCAGTCCAGTGAGTTGAGAGCAGCAGACATTGAAATGCATGAGTTTGTATATTGTATGGCTTAGTTTCTGTATTATTGACTTGTGTTATTTCTGGTTTTTGATATTGTCAAAGCCAACATTGCAAAATGGGTAAGCTGATGTTTATGGTGGAGTCTATATCTAAATGCATTCTAGCTAATGAGGAACATGCAATGGTTGGGAATTCTTAGGCTAGATAAGGCTTTCTTGGATGTCTAATTCTATTGAAGGATGGATTTGTTTATTAGAATTTTCTGAGACATTTCCTCATTGGTTTCTGAGATATTTCCTCATTCGTTTACAATCCTAACCTAGGATGTGTATGGTATAATTATAAAGTTTGAGAACATTTTCAAAAGACAGAATGATTTCTGGGATTGGAAGTTTGGTACAATTATATGCAATGGCATGAATGGGATGGTGTTTTTGTACATTTAAAAAAGTCCTGTCTACAACAAGTCCCTTGGAGAGCAGCAGGACTTGAGATGTAAGACAAACCATTTAGTTTAAATATCAGTCTTGTAGACTTATGTATTTTATTGGCTTTGAATGATATTTTGTCAACACTGATATTGTAAAATGGGCAGGACAATGTATTAAATGGATAGTCTTTATCTTGATGCATTCTGGACTAGGATAAAGTTGAAATGGTGGAGGAATGCTTTCACTAGAAAAAGCTTTCTTGAATATCCTTAATCCGTGAGGGAATTAATTCTCAACCCCTTGACCTTGAAAGGATTAAATTTTACTGTTTAGCATAAGCCTAGATTGTTGATTTTTAACAAAATGGACTTCAGTATTGCTACAATAGTGATGTGATAGTGCCAAATGTTATGTAAATATAGACATATTTTCCCGTCTTTCAATGTTGTTTGGTCAATGTCAAGAATATCAAATGGGAAGACTGTTGTATCCAGTACATCTTGATGAAGGGTAAGAGAACACTCAGACTAGAAAAGGCTTTGTTATCTGTAGTCCATAAAGAAGCAGTTTTCAAGCATTCGATTGTGGAAAATTTAAGGGCCACCGTTTAGTTGCTTTTGATGAATGAGCCCTGTGTTGCAAATGAAAGGTGATGTTTTATTGTCAAATGCATGAATAGAATATTGGAATATGATTATAGATGAAAACTGGAGCCTAGATTCTGTGCATCCTTTAAGGGCTAATGTACTTGTGGCTATCTTTGTGCGACCTAGGACTGGGAGATGCTCTCATTTCTTAAGACGTTGAGGGCAATGCTGCGAGCTTCAAATGCAGTGGCTATGATTACTTTCCCCTCTTCTCTTCTTTCCCCATCATTCTGTACCAGATGGCAGCACCTGGCCGATATTGTACTCTCTGTTAAGGCTATTCCTGGTAAGCTTTTAAGATCTTGCTAAATTATATTGATGCAGTGATTCCTGGATTTTGGGATATCATTGACAATGGAAACAGTAAAGCCTTATTATTTTCAGGCCAATTAAGAAATTGTTATTTGGGAATATTGATCTATCAATTTCTTTTTAAGGCTGCTTTTTTGTTTTTAGCAGATGATGACAAGGAATTGGCCACCATGTTAACTGATTATCAAGATATGTTGGGCTTTGTACACATCCATAAATTAGCCTGTATCAATACTCAGGTGCACCTTTTATATTTAATTTTGTTATGCATTTGGTAATGCATGATACACCCCATGGCCATTTTGTGTTTGGTCGTCACTAATATGCTCATCTTTTGCCTCGTTAATATTCAGGTGCCCGTGGTTTTGGAAGCAAACACGTATTCTCTGAAGCTTCAACGTAAGAGGACAGTTGCTTTGGAACGCTTGAATCAAGCTCCAGTAGATGCCTCAAGTGGTGAATCCTATGGAACTGTTCCAAGTGCTGCTTTATGCTCTAGGTCTAATACTGGTTCTGCACTTGATTTTTAATGTCAAAAATCAGTTAATGATTCTTCCACCAAGTTTGAGGGTATCCATTCTTATATGGAACTACTGCTTCCTAATCTTGCTTTATTAATTCTTTTTCTGTTATTGGCACACATACACATACGTTATCTCTGTTGCAATATACTTAGTTATGTGTATGAGGTGGAATTGCAGATGTTTTCTAAGATGATTCTCGAATGTCAATATCAAATATTCTGGTCCATCCTGTGCTGATTGCTTTAGCTTTTTCCAGGCCATAACTTAATGTGTCGCATTGTTTCTTTTATATATACAAGTTATACTATTTTGTGCAAAAATCTATAGGAAGCTTGCAGGTATGGCTACATGTTTTCTACAAAACTGCCCTTTAGGTGAGGACTATAGAGTCAGTGAAATTGCCTGTGGGGCTTCTTACTGTATCATCTCATTCATTACAAGGATGATGCGTCCTTTTGAGTGCCACCATCTTGTCTTTTCACTTTTTTATGTAGTTCCTGGGCTAGATTTCTCTAGTTCTTTACAAGTAGGTTTTATGTTTTCTTTGCAAGCTGGGTTGCACTGGTTTCTTTGTTCAAATTTATTTTCCTGGTTCCAGCTTGTAATTTTATGGCCCGAGGCACAGTTTTATGGCTTTGTTCTTTTAATCTTTTTCCTAATATAAGTATTTTCACGTCATCTTAAAAACCTTATTATTTAGGCAAACTAGAGAGCATATTTGCAATTGATCATGTGTAAAGCTTTAATGCGTTCGGAATATCCCCCAATTTTGTGTAACTTGTCTGTTCAATATTAGTTTTGAGATATTTCCAATTATTCTTTATGCCATTCATCATTTTGATAGGTCTATTTCAAGGTCAACTAATGCGGCAGTTATTCAATTGTGTCAGAGCCATCATCTTTCAAAAGGGCAATACGTTATGATCAAAGAAAATAATTGACATATCTTCATTGCCATCTCTCAAGGTGTTTCTGCTGGATCATTTACCACTTATCTGAAATATAGTTGTCATTTGAATTTCTAAAATTTGTGTACAAGAGTTCTTACTGTCAAATATATTGAATTCCGTCATTCACTTCATTTGTCTCCATACAACTGTAAAAAAAATCATTAATTCAAATTGACGGGAGTTGTTGATTGGGTTGGGATTCGCTGAATTAGGAATTCACCTAGGACATGAGCAGATTCCGATGTCTCATCTTTGGTTTACTCGGAATGTTTCTAGAAAGGAAGAAATGCACAGATGTATTGGTAGACATATATATTCAATTTTTATAGGTAAATTTTATAAAAGGACTTCCAGACCTACAAATAACCATGAAAAAACATTTCTCCCACGAATTTAGTCAGTTCACAGATAAAAAGAAAACTGTAATTAATCCATTAATTGGAAGTTTGAGGAATGACAAGAAATTCAGACAATTACATCACATCATTTTCTACTTTACCATTGCACAATATCAAGTCTAGCTGTGGATTTTCCTCTTGGTTTAGAAAAATCTATGCAATTACAGAGAAAGTCTTCTTATCTTCACACGCAGTCCCACAACCTTCGCTAAGAATCTTTGTCCCTTTGATGGAATTTACGATAGAATATATAATAACAGACTCCAAGACTCTACAAAAGGACACATAATTATTGCAAGGTGCTCCAAAATCTGCATCTTCTGAAGCTTTGAACATGTTACTGCTGCGCCACAATGTGGCTGCAAATCTATCTGCCCGATTCCTCAAATCTTATCCATGCTCACTGCAAGAGAAGAGCATAACAAACATCATCATACCTGACCACAGAGGTAAGATTAAAATAATCTTCACGGGCCTGCTGCAAACTCTAAAATGTAGTTGTCTAGCATCAGAAGCCAACCTGCTAGAGAGGCATCGGGAGGGGTTGAACTCTGGGCTCAGGTACCTCGTTAGGAACCTCATCCGCTTGTCTTTCAGGCTTTACTTCAAGATCTACAGCAGGACCTCTACATGATCGATTTCATATTCATATTTCTTGGAGTCAATGTGCAGCCTTACACATATTGAAGCCACTCTCCTTGACTGATTGACCGAATGCAGAAATCTTTTGCAGCTTATAATTTTTCTAACATTGTTATCATACCATTAAATTCAACTTCATGTATCTGCTCATTTTTTATTTACTAATTGTACGCACAACACAAAAAAATAGGAATAAAAAACTATGGATCATATAATATTTAGTCACTTTCCAAACTAGGTTTAATGTAATTTTTTCTAATATTTAAATATATATTATATACTATGTTACTGCAAGTTTTTAGGATGGGGACAATAGGGGATAGGGAATTGGCTCTATATAAAAAAATTGAGAAAATTTAAATATATGGAGAAATATTAAATGCTCATATGATAACATTGATAAAGTATTCACATATACACTACAGATTATTAATACATAATGTTTGTGTTGAGTTGAGAGGTCATATAAGGTCAAACAAATTAGCAAAGGCCAAAACTTAATTCAAATTACTTTTAGTTCATTATTAATATACATGTGATATTAAAAAATGGTTTAAAAGTTACAACAAAATGCTCAAAGATTGCATTTATTCAATTACAATATAAAAATGCAAAAAAGAAAGTACAATGTTGCCCTCTCTTGATCTACATCTATTGACATTCCATTTGAATTAGAGTCCTTGTTTGCTTCATCTAATAGAATTTCAACTAATCTTGTCTTTGTTTCTTTCTCATAAACTTGGGTGACATTTTCAAGATGAATATCCCATCATGAAGTTGGAGTTTGTCAATACTCTAGAGCTCGAGGATCATAAGGTCAAATTGCACTACGTATGACCCTTAACTTCTCAGCTCGTCTAGACGTAAGTTTATTTCTCTTGATGGAGTGGATAAAGCCGTATGTGAACCTGTTCTTCTTTGTAACAAATAAATTAACTTGTTGTGAAAGAAGATGAATGGTAAGCATCTTCAATTGTGGTGTGTCCTTCCCATGTTGTCCACCATCCAATAAAGTGGATTGAGCTAATGTAGCTCTATCTATTTTTTCCTTTGGTTTATTGAATGTTGAATCATGAAGATTTGTGAAGGTAAGTTATTATATTGAACTATTGTAGACTCCTTGACTAGATACATCTTTCTAAAGGCATTCATTTGCTTTTTCTCACTTATTTATTATCACATGGAGTCAACATTCTAGGCTTTGATGCATACTATTTGTGATTTAGAGAAAAGGTTGTCATATGAAACAGTGTTCATTGTGTTCCCCAGCTTCACATCACAATGGGCTCAATATGTTGCTCATATAATCTCTAAGTGAGATCTTAAGTTGAAATTGTTTTTCCTTCACTGTTCCAACCATTTCAAATGTTTCATATATCCCTCTAACATTAGGATGTTAGGATTAACAAGACAGAAATAACAATTACATGCAAATATAACCAAAATCAGAAAATAATAAACCACATAGAAGAGAACACAAGACAAATATTTAACATGGTTCACCCAATCCCTGGGCTACGTCCACCAAACAGAGAGTCCAATTTTATTATCTAGTGATTTCAGCCTGTTACAATCTGCAATCTCTTGCAACTCAATATTGTTGCAAGAAGCTATGAAATCCTCATATATTGAGAAAACCCTAACCCTAAGCCATTATAACAAGACTTATGTCAGTTAATAAGTTAACCCTAAAATACTTGACAAGTTGACCTAGGGAAATGTCTGACGTGTCAACTCAAAAACGCTTGAAAAGTGTACAATACTTCCCTGATTAGTCACCACAAGCCAACAATGGGCTAAATATGTTGCTCATATGATCTCTAAGTGAGATCTTAAGTCGAAATTGTTTTTCCTTCACCGTTCCAACCATTTCAAATGTTTCATATATCCCTATAACATTAGGAGGGTTTGTATTAACATATTTATAGATATCTATAATAGACGAAATGAAAGAGTAAACATGTATGCAAAATATAATTAAATTTTTTATATAAATTAATTCACATGTTATAAATTTAAAAAGATGGAACAATAAAATTAAAATACTAAAATCCAAAAATTAATATGAAAATCAGTAATTTAATACTTAATAAAATCAACAATGTCTTACTTCATAATGCACCACCAATCATTATAAGCATCTTTTGTTTGATGATTTTTATTTTCGATGAAGGTTGAATATGACTATTTTCCTCCACTTTGAATTCACCATCATCAATTGTAGAGGTTCATGCACCTTAAGCACTCTTTCTAACAAATTGAAGTAACTACCATATCTCATCTCCACAAGTTTGGAGAATTCCATCTTTAAAAAAGTTTTGAAGAGGGAAAGTGAGAATTGGTGGTTACAAATAATATTTGAATATCTCTAACCTCTGCCACATTTGACTCATCTAATATGTTTTCCCTATGTCTCCATTGTTTAAAGCAAGAAACATAACAATGGGTCCAAAAGAATTAACCTCGAAGCACCTTCTGCCATTAGATCAACCAATTTGAACATACATGTTGAATCAATGACTACCTACACAACATTTTAGGCCCCAACCTCATATGTGGCCTCTCTCAAAATTCTAAATTGAAAGTTTATGTCCTTGTGTTTACTTGAACAATCCATGGCTCTAAGAAATCAAGAGCTAGTTAAACATGCGATTGCAATATTAATATGTGGACAATAAAATGACGTATTCTTATCTAAGTTTGCTTTATATTCTCTATTAGCAAATTAACTTTAGAATATTCCTTATTTAGGAGGGTAGTGCATAGGTCCTAATCTCTAAGAGAGACAAATAAGGGACCAATAGAGGCTTCATCTTTAATCATTTGTTTAAAGTAAGAAGAAGAGCCACATGAAATGGGATAGCCTTGGCATAAAAAAAATTGGTGATGGAAGATTGTTGTGTCTCATGCTTCCACATTAAACATACTTGCAAATGTCTTTGGCTTCTCACTATGTCTAATCTTCCTTTTTTTCATTCTTACTACTACCAACCATGGATTGCTTAGGCATAGATGATCATCTTGAAGAATGTACATGCATTGTGACACTTTAAACGCCATTTCCATCACCATGCACAATTTGTGAGTCTCTACCTTCTCATACTCCTTTATGTTCAAACGAATCTTAACTCCATAACTTGTAACACCCATGTGAGATGATATCCTTTTGTAGCTCTCTCTAAAAATTGCATACAACCTTTGTAACAGAGGCTTTTACTTGGCTAATAGATGTCCCCTTTGTTTTTAGGATTCAAAGAGTGCTTATCATCTCATTTTGAGTTATTCCCTTGTGTGGGATGTTAAAGCTCATACTTATGGCCTTTGAAACTCGCTTTGGGTCGATTAGGAAATGTATCTCAACCTAACATTTACATACAATTACTATTTGTAGTAAGTTTACATTTGAGAACAAAATTTCCTAAACTGTCCCGAAAATTTTAGATGGGCTAGATAAGCATGTTGATAAATTTTTGTTGCAAAATCATGTCTAGATTTGAAGATATTAAAGTTCCCATTTTTTAAGTTGTTGAAGAAATTTTATGAATCCAATTTTGAAGGCCTTAAAAGCCTCTAAAATGGCTTGAAAGTGTTTGTAACTGGCATAGCTAGTTATAGCTTGATAGAGCACGTCATGAGCTTTCTGGCACTTAAAATAGTTTGTTAATCAGACACCTAGTTCACAAGTTATGGCCTCCAAAAGTTGGGTCTCCTAAAATATGAAATATAAAAATAGGTTGGACACACAAATGAGTTGTAAAAGGGACTTACACATGGTGTATGTTTTGATACATCATAAAACATCTTAGGTTGGAGATAAGATGGGTGTCATTTTCTAGGTGGTTTTCATCATATGGTTTTGTAATATTGTTTGAAAATTTTATGTATTGTATCTCCTATATATTAGGTGTGTGAGATAAAGGTGTTGTCTAAGAGTTTGATTGTTGTTTATTTACCTCTGGTTGATGATACTCTTACGAGAAGTTTATTCTGTAAGTATATTGTAATCTATAGTTGATTTTTGAATTATATGTTGGGTGGCTTTTGGAGTGTAGGTTTTTTCTCTTGAAAGGGTTTTCCCCATGTAGATCATTGTGTTCTAGTATACATGCTATTTATGTTCTTTTTTGTTAATTTTTTGTAACTATTGTAAATATTTGAGAAAGTTTTTACATAATCCTTACTCTCAAGAAGAGTATACAAAGTTGTTTTGCTACCTTAATTTCTTTGCAAGTGGTATAAGAGTTTGATCACCTTTGGTTTCAATTTTGGGTGATTGGGTTTTTTGAGATAATCCAAGTTTGAGTAGGAGCTTGTATAGAAGAAACTTTGTGATCTTGTTCCAGGAATTTTTAGATAAGTTTGTCAAGGAGAATAGAGGTGGAAGAAAAATTTTAAAATAATTTTGAAATGTGAAAGTTTAAGATGGTAGATATGTTAGTAGACCAGACTTATGGAATGCAGGTGATGAGAATGTTTTGAAACCTACAGATTGATCTAAGGTTGCTAAATATGATATTATAAATCGTAATGCGGAGGGTCTAATCAAATTGTGTCTTGTATAGTCCGTTTTAATCAATGTCCATGAGGAGCCTTCTACAAAGAAGCGATAGAAGAATCTTGGTGAGACTTATCAAGCCAAATCTTTAGTAAATAAGGTCTTCTTGAGGAAGAATCTATATTCCATGAGAATGGAAGGTTGACAAATCACAACCACCTAGAAGCATTCAATATGTTGGTGGCTCAATGTGCATCATTTGGTGTCAAGATGGATGAGGAGTTAATGTTAGATCTTGTTTTGTTCTTTGGCTAATTCATGGGATTCTCTTGTTATGACTATCGATAACACTTTTGTTATTTTGAAGACTAAAGATGTGGTGGGTTATTTTCTTTTTGAAGAGATGAGAAGGCATCCATTAGTGCACAAGATGGTAAATTTAGCCCCCACTTTAGCAGTAGTTTGAGATTACCTTGTGCTCACGGTAAAGTAGATCAAAGCACTGGATATTTTTTTATCAAGGTTAAGGGGACAAAGAAACACCAAGCCCCCAAGTGATTAGGTCTTTATCGAATCCAAAACTAAGATAAAAAGAAGCAACACTTGAGAGAGAGAGAGAGAGAGAGAGACCACTAGCCTAGTAAGGTTTGACTTACTATGGGTCATGTAAAGAGATAAATATTGGTGAAATGAAAGTGTAGCAAGTTGTATTATGCTAGTCAATTCATCAAAAAAGAATAACCAAATGAAGTATTGTCCACAAGGAAATTCACTATAAGAGGATTAGGCCTAAGGAAAGCATTGTCTCCAAAGGAAAATGTTGAATAATGCTCAGGGCCGAATAATGTGCAAGGACAAAATAACATTATGTAATGTAATGAAAATATTATTCTAAGGAAAACATTGTCTCCAAGGCCATCTGCTAAGACATTGGATCAACTAATTAAATTGTTGTGTATGTGTATGCAACATGTGTAACAACGAGCATAGTGCATGCCCCCACGTTAAAGAAATTGCATATGCCTTAATGGGGGCAATGGCTTTAATGGAACATACATGCACCCAAAAGATGTTTCCATAGTGATATGCTACCAAATGAGGACAAACCAAGGGAAATAAAGCACATGACAAAAAGAGAGCACAAAGGGATCTACTAACTCTAGAGTTAGTATGATCATATATGATAATTCATGTATATCAAGAATTATTGCAAATGAATTGACATCATCCCCCAAAGGTAGTATAACTATGAGCACAATGGAAGAAGATCACATAGGAGATATGAAGAAAAAGTATTTTTAGGCTGACATTGTGGAGACCAAAAAGAATAAATGGTTGCTACCGCTTTGCATCATTCTGAATCATACAACACAAAGGCACATTTACAACAATAGCACATGTTGAGATACAAATAGAGGAATGCCATAATAGGTCAATCCCTTTATCACCTTGCACCAACGGAGCAACAAGGGTTGTCTAAAAAATCTAAACAAGCAACAAATCACATGAGAAGCACATTACGAACAAGAAAACACATAAAAGAATCCACCGTACAAGAGGAGCTAGTCAAGCGTATCAACCGCCCTCCCCTATCAGTCATCATTGTTTAGGGAATGTGAGCTACACGCAAGAGGTGCCATGTCAAGCATGGCCAATGGAACAATCACAATTTCCAAACAAGGATATGCTCTAATGATGAGTCATTTTGTCTGTCACTAGGAGATAAGGATAACACTTGTCAAGGTCTAGTAGATAAGTCATGATTAACATCAATAAACTCATACATGTCATTAGAATCATTAGGATCAACATCATTATTTGCATCATTAACATTTGTATTATCATCAAGAGTATCTTCTTCATCTAAATCAATCATAATAGGATCTTTAATGTGAAAATAAGAATTATCATATTTATTCAATTTGACTTTCTTTAATTTAACTTGCTCTCATGGAGTATTCATGTTTTGGTCAAAAGGTATCAAGACATTAGAAGGTGTTTTGGGGGAGGATATGGTTTGGGAAGCAATCCCATGTGCCCTAGCACGACGTCTACGGCAGTGGTCATGAACACAATGATTGCATTTGGTTTTGTTTTAAATTTGAGATGGTTTATGATCAATAAACTTCAATTCATTTTATCCCTGGCAAGGAAGAATGGAAGGAACCTCGCTAGGTTGGGAGATAGAGGACACGCGACGCTTGTAAGATATAGGTGGTGGAATGAAATCATATATAGGAGTCGGAGGTGTAGGAAGGAGTTCGAGTCTAGAACAAGATGTCGGGACATCCTTAGGTTTTCTCAATTCAAAAATCTTTTGGATTTTGAGTTTTTGGTAGAATAGGAAAAGATTGTCTTGGCGAGGTTGAATTGGTTGAGACGTGCTAGGCCAAAAGAAGTCAAGGTTAAAGTTCCCATGACTTGTGAAGGCCTAATAAAGACTATGATTGATCACGACGATTTCTCCATTGTGGAGAAATTTTAAACGCTTGTGGATAGGAGAGATAATAGCTTTGTAATGTCCCCATTTTTTTCAGACTATTGGGATTAGCTTGGTTTGGCGACCCTCGCAAGCTAATCAGGTGATCAGAGGGGGTCATTTGGCGGAGCCAGTGTTGGGATTCCATTCTGGAGGTTCAGATTACCAGGTCTGCTCTTCGTTCGGGTCAATTTGGTCAACTTACTATTTTTAGTAAGTGGTATTTTGGATATGGCCAGGATTAGCAGGGTGTCTGCACGGGGTGTCAGATGTTTCAGGATCAAGTTTTAGGGGGATCTCCAGTTTGAGAGACTTACTATTTATAGTAAGTCTATTTTTGACAATTGGCTTAGTTGGCTATTTCTGGTAGGGTGGTTGAGGTTTGAGGCTCTGGTGTCAGAAACAAGTTTGTTGCAGTCAGTGGATTATAGTGGCTTTTTTATTTTTAAGTTATCATTATTAAATTAAATTATTTTAATTTAATAACTTTATGACTTTATAGCTTAATGTTATAAAATGAAGTTGTGTTTAAAAAGCCTCTTAAGTGAAAAAGTGAAGTTGAAGCTTTTTCCAAAAAAGCTATATTTTCAATTCGAAAAAGCATTTTCATTCACCCATTGATGATTTGATTAAAAAAACTTGTGTTGAGAGAGAATTGGTTTTTTTCTTGGATTGAACTAGGGTTTGGTCTTCTTCAAGGAGAGAACATTGAGCTTCTTTCGGTGTTGCTGAAGTATGATATTTGGTCTTCAAATATGGAGAGAATGTCATTGCATTTGCTGAATGTTTACAGGGTTGGGCAAATCCATTTGCAGATCAAATTGTATATTGTTTCTTATGTGTGGAGAAGATTGAAATTATTATGGAGAGATAAGGGTTTGTCATTATTCTTGGAGAAATCATAATTCATTAGAGATTCGTATCTTTAATTGTTGAATGGCTTATCAATAATTTGTGTTTGTTTGTAATCAAGTGTGACTGCTGTAAGGAATTACGCATTCACTAATTCTGGAACCGCACGTGTCTGAAATTCTGGAAGCTTTACGAAATATACCTGGGTCGTACGTTAATATTCTTGGAACACTCATGGGTTGCAGCCAGCTGTGTGTGCTAGTGAAGCTCACGGGATTAGTTCTTGGCTGCAGTTAAGGACTTGCAGTGTTGCGGCTTGCATTTGACTCTAGCAACAGGACACGTTACAAGTGTGGATTGGCACGTTTTTAATAAATGAGCTGCAATTCTTCCTTCAACAGCCGCAAATAAAAAGGTGCATTGATTTGTTATAATGTTGCAAAAGATTTGGTTAATAAAATGTTTAATATTTTAAAATTGGTTTGTTGAAAGTTGTCTGATTAAATTTGCAATAAATAATTGATGAAATTTATCAATTTTCATATCACTTAGGAATTCAATTAAAACAAGGGAACTCTAATTTCCTCTGAATTCTAGTTGTAAGACTTTGAGCCAAGTTATGTTCATCATAGTGGTATTAGAGCACTGATCTTGCCATCCTAAAGGGTATGAGGAAAAAATATAATGGCAAATAGATTTATTCCAGGAGGGCACTATACCGCTAGGGGTAGAAATTCACCACCTCCCAATGGTAATGAACAAGGCCCATAGAATGAATAGGCGGGAAACAAGAATAATATTGGAAATGATATTGGCAGGGAGGCAAGAGATGCCTTCAAAAATATTGCAGATGGCTAGCATCATGTTGTAATTGTATTGCAACAGCTTTCAGACACTCTTTGGTGCATGACATTACCAGGTGATCATGCTAGAGACAAAGGTGTGCAGAGTGCTTTAGTCAGCTCACATAGGTCACGAGCTAATGACATGCGAGATTATAGAGCTAACCATACTGGTACTTATGACAGGCCTCATCGTTTGACTTTCTTGAGGCCAGAGTTAGATGCTGTTAGTGTTGAGTTAGAGCCAGCACCATTTGTCAATGACATGGTGGCACATTTTGGGATGCTCTTCCTGAGGCTTTAAAAAGAAATTTAAATTTTGATAGATATTTGACACAAAAATTTGAGCATTCCAGAGGCAGGCTAGCTCATGACACAAGGCAGAGACCTAGGTAGAATGAACTCAAGCAGACAACCAGCAAGTTGACATTAGACCACTTTGATGGAAGTGGGAAGACTACAGCTAGAGCATGGGTCCACAAGATGGATACTTATCTTTCACTTCGTCCTATGTCTAAGGAGGATGCTATTCGATTTATCGTGCTTCATTTGGATGGGGTTTCTCATGATTGGTGGTATCATGGGTTAGTGTCTCTGCATCATGATCATTTTGTGCAGTACCAGGAGTTCATAGATAGACTGATAGAGTGGTTTGACAAGAAGGATCCTGAGACTTACTTCAGAGAGTTAGCTCAGCTGAGATAGATAGGTGGCCTTGAGGCCTTCATCAATGAGTTTCAGCGCCTATCAGTTATGGTATATGACATCTCTGAGAGGAGGAGAGTCATGCTTTTCATAGAGGGTTTGTTAGAGCCATATAGGGGATGGGTCAAGTCCCTGGATCCACCTACCTTGTGAGATGCTATGAAGAAGGAAAGAAATCTCGAGCCTTCTGTTTCACAGGGCAAGTCTACTCCTAGTCCTGCTATTCCTCTTGCAGATGAGGTACCTCCACCAGTTGTTGACAGGAAGAAGCCTGTAGGTAGACTTGATGATGCCATGCGAGAGGATTTAAGGAGGAGGCAGTTTTGCTATTGGTGCAAAGAGCCTTATGATAGATAGCATACTTGTACTATGAGGCCTAAGGGCAGGGCGAATCATTCTATGTGGGTTTATTCTGGTGAGAGTGAGGTTGAGTCTTCTCATCAGGTTGTTGGTTTTGATACAGAGGAGGAGCAGAGAGTTACTCCAGAGTTTGGTCTTGAAGCCAAACTATCTCTAATTGTGTTGTCCACCTCTGTGCCACTTCCCTCTACTTTCAGACTGAAGGGATTAGTGGAAGGACAACCTTGTGTTACTATGTTGGACACTAGATCCACGCACAACTTTATTCATGAGCAACTTGTTAGTCAGTGTGGGCTTCAAGTAGAGGAGTTTGCAGGGTTTAGAGTTAGGGTAGCTGATGGCTATAATTTTACCTGTACCAGGTGCATCCAAGATCTCTCCTTGTTTCTTGGTGATTATGAGCTAATAGTTGATTTATATGTGCTTGATTTGGGGGAGATGGATGTGGTGTTAGGGATGTAGTGGATATAGGAGATTAAGGAGTTATGTCATAGCGTCAGCCTGATGCAGATCAGATTTGAGTGCCAAGATAGAGAGTATGTGTTGTCGGGCATTGTTGAGGGTTGTCTACGCACTATGTCCTTTTGTGTTGTAGATAGTGTCGATTCATGGAGACATGAATCCATACAGGTAGAGCCGATTACACATCATGTCTCTCAGAGTTCACCGTTTTATGGCTCAGATCAGCAGATGGGTGTTGTTCACTTTGTGAATAACCCCTTATTTGATGTGGATGTCGTCATCACTTATGAAAATATGTTGTTTGAGCTCATTGATGATCCCTTACAGGTGTTGTACGATGATGATGATGTTTGGGATCCTATTAGTACACCCGGGTATCAGGAAGATTTTACAGGAGGCCAGCCAAGCCTAGCTGAACATTTTACAGAGGTGTACACGGTGAGGAGTGCTTATAGCTTTACATTCAATCCTCACATTCAAGACATCTATTAGTCACATAGTTCTTCAGCGCATCCTTTTGATGACTGGTATGATGATTTGGTTAGTTTGAAGACTAGGAGTACGTCCAGTCTGTTGGTTGAGTTACTCTCGTGTGAGTTACTTTCTGTTGAGTTTCTCCCACGAGGCGATTCGGTTATAGCATCATCAGTTGGGGTGTTGAGTGTAGATTTTTAGTCACTGATGTTGGTACTGTTGATGTTGGCTTCTTCACAGGAGTATGAGGTTGATTGGGGGGTGGATTGTGATGCTGCTTGTTTTTCCTGATTTCTTGAGGACAAGCAATCTTGGGAAGGGAGGACTGTAATGTCCCCATTTTTTCAGACTATTGGGATTAGCTTGGTTTGGTGACCCTCACAAGCTAATCGGGCGATCAGAGGGGGTCAATTGGCGGAGCCAGTGTTGGGATTCCATTCTAGAGGTTCAAATTACTAGGTCTGCTCTTTGTTCGGGTCAATTTGGTCAACTTACTATTTTTAGTAAGTGGTATTTTGGATATGGCTAGGATTAGTAGGGCGTCTGCACAGGGTGTTAGATGTTTCAAGATCGAGTTTCAGGGGGATCTCCAGTTTGAGAGACTTACTATTTATAGTAAGTTTATTTTTGGCAGTTGGCTCAGTTGGCTATTTTTGGCAGGGCAGTTGAGGTTTGAGGCTCTGGCGTTAGAAACGAGTTTGTCGTAGTCATTGGGTTACATTGGCTTTTTTATTTTTAAGTTATCG
Source organism: Chamaecyparis obtusa (assembly GCA_027943335.1). NCBI lineage: Eukaryota > Viridiplantae > Streptophyta > Pinopsida > Cupressales > Cupressaceae > Chamaecyparis > Chamaecyparis obtusa. The sequence continues at coordinate 2,911,874 of BSBK01000088.1, read as the reverse complement.
TTATTAAATTAAATTATTTTAATTTAATAACTTTATGACTTTATAAGTTAATGTTATAAAATGAAGTTGTGTTTAAAAAGCCTCTTAAGTGAAAAAAGTGAAGTTGAAGCTTTTTCCAAAAATGCTATATATTCAATTCGAAAAAGCACTTCCATTCACCCATTGATGATTTGATTAAAAAAACTTGTGTTGAGAGAGAATTGGTTTTTTTCTTGGATTGAGCTAGGATTTGGTCTTCTTCAATGAGAGAACATTGAGCTTCTTCTGGTGTTGCTGAAGTATGATATTTGGTCTTCAGATCTGGAAAGAATATCATTGCATTTGCTGAATGTTTACAGGGTTGGGCAAATCCATTTGCAGATCAAATTGTATATTGTTTCTTATGTGTGGAGAAGATCGAAATTATTATGGAGAGATAAGGGTTTGTCATTATTCTTGGAGAAATCATAATTCATTAGAGATTCATATCTTTAATTGTTGAATGGCTTATCAATAATTTGTGTTTGTCTGCAATCAAGTGTGACTTTTGTAAGGAATTGCGCATTCACTAATTTTGGAACTGCACGTGTCTGAAATTTTGGAAGTTGTACGAAATATACCTGGGTCATACATTAATATTCCTGGAACCACATGTGTCTGAAATACTCATGGGTTGCCGCTAGTCGTGTGTGCTAGTGAAGCTCGTAGGATTAGTTCTTGGCTGTCGTTAAGGACCTGCAATGTTGCGGCTTGCATTTGATGCCAACAATAGGACACGTTACAAGTGTGGATTGGCACATTTTTAATAAATGAGCTACAATTCTTCCTTCAGCAGCCGCAAATACAAGGTGCATTGATTTGTTATAATGTTGCAAAAGATTTGGTTAATAAAATGTTTAATATTCTAAAATTGGTTCGTTGAAAGTTGTCTGATTAAATTTGCAATAAATAATTGATGAAATTTATCAATTTCATAACACTTGTGGAATTCAGTTAAAACAAGGGAACTCCAATTTCCTTTGAATTCTATTTGTAAGACTTTGAGCCAAGTTAGGTTCATCACAAGCTTGCATGAAAGTTAGCCAAGGAAGGCCAAATCTCATTTGGAATTTGATCATAGGATGGGATGACAACAAAGGTAATATCTAAGCACTTCTTACCAACCCCAATGAAAAAGGTAATGGAACCATAGGCAGGACAAGTGAAACCATTGAAAGTCTTATTCATCACATATGATTTCTCATAAGACTCTTGATGAAAATGTCGTGTAAAGATGTTCTTCGGTTATAACATTCACCATTCAAGTAGGATCAATGAGAACATCTAAAGAGGGAAGATTATTAATCTTCACAACAATGTAAAAGGGGTCATCAGGTGCCTTAATAGTTTCCTTAGGATCAAATGTAATGAAAAGATTGATGTTAGGTTTAGACTTAGGGTTAGATAATGCTTGATCAATAAGGTTGACGACATTGGAGGCCTCATGATGCGTATTTTCTTTGTTCACACGTGCAGGTTTGTGACAATATTGGTAGAAGGCGTAGAATAGGTAGGTTCAATTGTGTTGGTAGAGTGAGACGATAAAGGATGTGTATAAATTTTTTGATTGGGAGGTGCAACAAATTTATTTCTTTGATCATTAACACCCTCAACAATTATAACATTGGAATCAATAAGGTCATGGATGTCTTCAAACGGAAACACTTCTCATTATCATGGCCAAGTTGACAATGGTATTGACAAAAGGATTTGGGATCAAAGGATTTAGGTGGGGGTTCGGATGGATCAATTGGATTGATGGGAGGAAGTGTTAAAAAATTAGAATTAATCAATTTCAACGTCACATTATGCTAAGATTCAGAAAGAGGTGTAAATTTATGAGATGGTGTAAAAATAAATGACAAAGGAGCCACACATTGAGTTGCAACTGCCACTTGTGCATTAACATTGCTTGATGAGTTGTTAAACTGGATGAAGTGTTTAGGTTTTTGGAACTTTTGGAAGGGTTGTGAGGCAACACCACTCTTATCAACCATAGCAATTGCAAGGGAGCTCTCAAATTGACTCACTTGAAGCTGATAATTATGAAGTATTTCACACAATTGGGTAAAGGAAGTAAACTCACAAAATAATAACTTATCTCTATTGTCTTTTTGCAAATTAAAAATGAAAATACGTTGAACATCAATATCAAACACATAATAAGAAATTTGAGCATGCAAATGTTTGAGTCTACCAATGAAATCAATCAATTTTTCTTTAATACCTTGTTTACAATGAAGCAAATCAGTCAAATAAATTTTAGGACTAATGTTATTTTGAAACTGTTGAATGAAAGTATTTGCAAGTTTTTGAAAAGAGTCAATTGAATAAGGATGCAAAGAACAATACCATTGTAAGGCATTATCTCCAAATGTTCTAACAAATAACTCGGCTATAAGCCTATGATCATTAGAAAAGTCACTACACAAGGTTTGAAATGTTTTAACGTGAGTCAAGGGATCACTTTTTCCATTGTATGTTTCCAAATGAGGTATTTCAATGTATTGAGTGATAACAGCATGAATGATGTCTTGGGACAGTGGGTCAACAATGTCACAAATGAGAATGTGGAACTTGGATTGAGTCATGGAAGCGAGTCATTGTTGAAGGGATGAAACGCTATGAGTAAGGTTATTGATTGTAGCTTCGGTATTGGATATGTTGGATGATGTAGAAGGTATGAAATTGTTATGTGAAATGGATAAATCATTGGAATATGTAGGTGGAGCATTGTGGTAAGTAGGTATGGATGATGGTTGTGAAATACATGGAATGCTCATGGAAGTAGCTAAAGAACTAGGAATTTCACCAAGACTAACATATGTAGGATTAGTATTTTGAATAGATGTAGTCACTGTAAGTTGAGTGTAAGTAGAGATATTAGGTAATGAAGAAGTAATAGGAATGAAACTGTTAATATTAGGAGGGCCCAGATTAGAAATATTTAAAGCTTCAACCCATTGTTTGATAGAAGGAATGTTATCATGCACAATATGAGATCAATCATGATACAAATCAACACCATGTTCATCATTTTGAATTGTCCTCCTCAAGACTTCAATTAAGGGGACTGCCTCACTATTAGAATGCTATCGACCCAACCATTGCTCAAACCTTTCCAAATCATGGACAAGCTTTTGCAATTGGCTAGGAGACACTCTTGTTAATGATTCATCATCATCATGTGATGTGTGGGAAGAGTGATTCTCAATAATGTTAGGTATCTTATGTTTGGGATTAGAAGGTTCACCTAGATTCCCATAGAAGGTGCTAGTGGATTCAACATTGACACCCTTTAAGGAATCCATAAGTGTACTTCTCACAAGGATACTATAGAACTTAAGGTCATAAAAATCACACACAAAGATAATGAAACAAGAAATGTTTAAACAATGCAAACTGCTAGCAAATTGATCATTTAAACATGGCATGTAGTGAAATAGCTATGAGATGAATCAAATCTGAAATGGTAATGCAAGTATTCACTAAATTTATGTAGCATAAATATAATCAAGATATAGAGAGAGCATAATTGCACATTGTTAGTTTAGATTTTTTCCTTTCTAAAATAACTTTTAAAAATGACTCATGATGCACAGAAAGAAAGACTAATTGAACCAACAATTTGATAGATTTCCATTAGATGGATAATCTTCCTCTGAATTTTAGAGGTACAACTTCCTCTTATGATCTAATTGATTTTCTAGGTGTTCTTTTAAACAAAAATTAGTAAAGGAAAAGTAACACCTGAGCATAGGCATGTTGCAGATGTGAACAACAAATTTATTGGCAAAGGAATACTAAGACAAATGAACAAAGTTCATTTCTTGAGTACCCAAAAGAGATGAAGCCAGGAAAATAACAGTAAATCTTTTCATATCATGTGAACCATTAAGACACAAAGTTCACTAAATGATCATGCTTATAATCTACATATGAAAAATACCCAAGAGTGACATTAAACAACATAAGAAAATGACAATCATAAACAAAACAATTAAATGCAAAGCTTTAAAATTTTCTATTTATTTCTCAGACAAAATCATAAAGCCCTAAGTCTTTGTTTTTGCACAAAGTATTATGTTCTCTCCAGTATTTCACTATTATTTCCCTCTTACAATGCTAAAATAAAAAAATTCCTCCTTTGTAGTATAGGCTTCAAGAAGAAAAAGAAATATCCTTGTACAAATAACTCCTCTATTTTACAAAGATTTTATACCCTCTTAGAACTACATAAACATAACGATTCGTGGGAAAGTAATGGTCTTGAAAATTACCAATTTTTTTAAGTTACTCTGGAAAACAACAAAATTTGGTAGAAAATATGATTAACACTGACCCATATAGAAAATATCCCTAATCCTTTACCTCTTGACCGAGTATATGATTCCTATTTGCTAATATCTTTTAATGAATATGGTCATCAATCATCTTAGCCTTGGTCTCTTCTTCAATCTGCGCCAACAAGCTAATGGAGAATTCTTTGTCACATCGTACACATTCTTGAGCAACGCCGATTAAATCAAAAAGGATGTCATCTTGCTCTAGTTTGACAAAAGGTTGCATCAATGGAGCTTGTTCACTCCCTTTAAGCACCATTTTTTTTTGTGTGGTTAGTTAATGTCGAACGTTCTTCTCAAAGTTTTGTAGCTATTGTTCATGATTTTTGGCCTAAATTTTCAAAACTAGCCTATTAATTATATGCAAAAGTATGTAGCCTTTGAATTGTATTCTCCTATGCCCAATTTGACCAATTGGAGTCATGATTAATAACCAAAAACTATTATTTCAAGATAAAACCTTCCTATCGACTCAACAAATAGGGCATTAAAATCTCATCTGCAATGAATGACAGTATCAATTATCAAAACTCATGTTGCCACCTATTCGTATCTTTATCTGTTTAATCAAAGCATTAATGAGTGTACTAGAAAATTTTGATTTGATTTTCTTTCTCGGAAGTAGTTCAATATACAATGGAAGAACCAGCAAGGATTTCTATCTTGATCTTCCAACATCGGCTTTCATAAGGGTGTCAGCATTTGAAAGAATTCAGGCATTTAAGAGATGCCAAATTTTGATTATCACCTAATCACCCAATATACAACTACTCTAGAGTCGTAGTGTCGAGGTAAGTTGCAACTTTGGAACTAGGTCAGAGAGGTTCATGGTTCCTTACTTCGATAGAAGCCTGATATCCCAATGATGGGAAGGGTCTTAAGTTTCTTCAGTGTCTTATCTTATGAACTCAATCGAATATTTTCGTTCGTTTGGAACAAGGTTCAAAATTTTAAAAGTAGGCCATTTTTCAATTTTTTGGGGAAACAACAGACTCTGATTGGGAATGAGGATTGAAAAAGATAAAGAGAATCCAAGATATCTTTGATTAAGACCAATGTCTGGTTTCATTAGGTGGCAGAGTCAAAAAAGAAGGAAGACAAGGAGCTACTTGCAAAGGGGTGAAGGGGACCTGGGCTCAAATTGAAAGCCAAAATTAGGAGGCCAAAAAGAGCTAAGCCTACAACACATAAAATTTTTTATCTACAAATATGGACAAGGCGAGAAGCCCCCTTACCTCAAGAGTGTGCCAAGTGGCTCACGCAAAACCATTGGCAAACTGGGAGAAATATTTGTATAATCACGTAAAATTGGTCTAGTAAACCTACAACCCCTAATTTGATTATTTAACCTTCAAAATTCTAAATCTAAGGCATTTAACACTAGACCCTAATTATGTAAGAAAAACCTAACAATCCCCCTTGCATAATTAAATCGGCTTCTTGAATCAAATCATCAACTTAATCCTAACCAAGCTTGAAAATCATTTAATCGCCAATTATTCCATATTTAAAAAAGTTTTTTGCACTTTTATTAAAAGAACCCATTCACACATTGGTGTGCATACCTAATCCTTGATTAAAAGGGGATTTTACCTAATCTGGTCTTATTCTCCCCCAACAAACACACTTTTAACCAATCATGTGCAATCACTTGGATTGACCTTTCTTGGATTGAATCTTCATCACTCGTCTCTTTTGCATCTTAATCTCCTTCACCAAGGTCAAACATCTCTTCCACCTCTTAATCTTAGCCACTCTTTCTCCACCTCTTAATCTCAACTATCCATTTTGAGGAAATCTCTATAAAAGGAAGCTCTCCTTTTCATGCATTGTTGGAATAATGTTATCATGTCATTTTAGTCTTATAGTATTGTCATTGTAGAAGAGAACTTTCATTCTAGAATAGCATTATCATTGCATTGTTCTTAGATACCTTTAATTCTTAGTTTCAGTTCCTAGCATTTGATATTCTTGTTAAATTAATCATTTCATTTAGCTTCTAGTTGCATTTCCATATCATTTTCATGAGTTGAGAGCAAGGAATGCAAGTTCATGCATTATGCTCATTGGAATCTTCCATTATGGAGTTGTCTAGTCAATGATTCTTTTGCCAATATGATGAGCACATATTAAGAATCAAACTCGTTTCATTTAGGAAGAAATAAGTCAATTTTGGGGAAGTTTTATATGCATTTCAATGGATTTGATGTTTACTAACCACATACTAGTGTTTTATTGAATGTGGATTTGTTTATAGGTTTTACCACATTTCTACCATACATTTTTGGCTCCCACAGTGGGGCTGAACTCATTTTGGCCTCAAGATCTTAATATTTTTGTCAATTTCTAAAACTATGTTAATTGTCGTACGACCTGCCTTGAATTCTCGTACGTCGACAAAACACTAGTTATTGGTTTTTCATTTCATGCTATTGAAATTACCATACAAGCTTGTAATCTATTTCTTTAGTCGTATTGTTCTTCAGGAATTGACGTACGGGTTATCATCTTGCTCTATTTTGTCGTATGGTTTTATGTATTTTATCGTATGAGTCTTGTTGCCAGACTTATTCTTGTACTTTGTCATTTTAAAAATAGAGAGCATTTTTAGAATTTTACATTGATGAGATTTTTGGTTTTGACCCTTGATTTGGCTTTGTTTATCTTATGATTTTTTGGTTTTGCAACATTAACACTCTTTGTAGGATGTTTGGTTGGAAAATTTGCTTGTCCAAGATACTTGCATATACACTTTCTTTGCAAACTACTAATTGCATTTTTCCTTGTAGGACGCTTTGAGGAAGACATTACTTGAGACTACTAATTCATTTGTTTTGTAGGTTGCCCTAGAGTTTCAAGAGAACTTTGTGTCTTTGGTTAGTTGTTTTTTAATCTAGGCATCTAACTTAATTAGGTAGATCATTTTCTTGTGATTTTTTGGGTAGTAGAAGAGTATGCTCTTACCTCTTTGAGGGTAATCAGAAATATAGACCTACTTGATTCATCATTTGGGAAATAATCTTTGGTGAATTAAAAGGTGCTTGGTATGTTTGGGAGACGCAAAAGGAAGTAGGAGATTATGCTCTTCTCTTTGAGAAAGAATCAGAAATTTGGACCTTCCCTTTTCTATCCATTTCTTTTGATGCTTTATTTTTAGTGGGCATGTCGGTTGAGGTAAAAATCTCTTCGGAATGACCCAAGTGAGGACAAGGTAGAAGCCAACCCTTCCACCTCACTATAATAAAAACACTTCCTTAATATTAAAGTCTCATAAGACTTAATCATTTTGTTTTTTGATCACTTTGTTGCTCTCTAGACATGCTTGAATATTTTTAGAGTCGTGAGGCTTCAATCTTGTTTGCGAGACTACATAATTCCAAGTACTCATAGGGCTATAGGCCTCAATCTTGCTTGTGAGACTATGGGAGATGGCTATGTACCGATGTCCTTACTAGAACCCTTAAGTTAGAAGTTTCTCGGTTCACCTCCAAAAGTGAGATAATCCAAGTGCAAGGGAGATAGTAACTCCCCCAAGATCACTCGCCATATCATGCCCCCATTAGCATTTGGAGTTGGCTAATATGACATCATTTAACCCACTGTGTGGTTGATGGTGGTCGCATTTTGATTAGCTATTGGGTGTGTACCTAAGTTTGCAATCAAGGATTTTCTCACTAAGCCAATTTCTTATGGGGTTGGAAAGTGCTTGTTTTCCCCTCCTTTGTGTTTGATGTGTTTGAAATCACCTTACATTGACACCAAAACAACAAAAAATACCTCAGATACCTTGAAACATTGAATTCTAATATGCGAATAGATCAAAATTGTCCAAAATTTCACAAAGATCGAGTGGCAAATTGTCTTGTCTTGTCCTATTGTATTGTCTAGTGAGAAGTGTTGTATGACAGAACACCTAAAAGAAGCAATTCATACAGGTATGTGGGAATTTTTGCCTACCTGTGTTGGGATTGTTGTATGAACTTGCAACAAAATCTAGCATTTGACTTTGATTCTTGGCTGCTATAAGTCACCTTGGTTTTCATTTGGGTGTCTCAGACAACTTATCAGACCTCATCATAGAAATTATGTATCCTTGGCATAGTGATTTAAATAATTTTTGTCATCAGTCTTCAATTATTGAATGTTCTCACTTGTCTTGATCTATCTCATCCAACATCAATCTCGATCAACTTGGTCACAAGTGTCACCCAGCAGATGTTAAGATCTCAAATCTTGACACCTTGTACCTAGCTCAATTATCCTTCATCAAACAAACTCTCATCAACCTCCACAACGAGTAATCATTTGATGATCTTTGACATTGACACATCAACCCGGTCACTTCAAATTGCGTTAATCTTTCATGCCAATGCAAACTAGGAGTCAAAAACAAAGAGCTGATTCAAAAGGAAAGACCACAGACACTTCTATTATTGATCCATCAATGCACCATGAACCAAAGTCAAGATCCAAATCCAAATCAAAAACTCCTCATCAAACCTCACGCACAAAATATATTGAACCAAACATTTCGGATATAATTGGGGATCCATTCACGGGCATCGTGACCATCACAGCGACAATTCGTCGGACTATGAGGAACACACTGAGGAACATATTGAGGAGCCCATTGAGGAAGAAATTAAGAAATTCCAACAATACAAACATCTCTAGAAAATGATGCAAATACTCCTTCAACAAGACAAAGATGAGTATTTGATGTACCTAGCATCAATGGGGATCAAACTTCCTACAAATTTTGATGTGGCGAGATTAATACAACACGAAGAGGTGTCCCCTATAACAATCTCAATAAACAATTGCAGGACATGCGGTGTGAACTCAAAGAATTGAAGAAGGAAAAGGAACAAGCTTCCAACAAGTACTCCCTTGAACCTATATGTCCATTCTCATTTGATAGAAATTTGTACATGCCACCATTTCCTCCCAAGGTAGAGATACCCAAATATGACAAGTATGATGGAAGTGGTGACCTTCAAGATCATGTGCGGGAATTTTGTGGCCTTAGTATGGAGTTTATGCACGAACAAACCTATCTCATGAGACTCTTTCCTAGGAGCCTCAGAGATCAAGCCATGAGTTGGTTCACTAAACTTAAACCAGGTATTAAGCTCTCTACAAGGAACTAAATCTTTAATACCAATTGTTGAATAGGACTAAGAGGGGGGGGTGAATCAATTATAATAAAACAATTTCCTTAACCTTAATATGGTGAATACTTAAAGAAATCATAAACTTAAAATAAATATGAACATGAAAGCACAAAACACCAAACACCATGAACACCATAATTTACATGGAAACTTAAGATGATAAAAACCACGAAGAAACTAATTCTCATGATTAGAACACTGATTAAGGTGACACTAGTTAAGGTGATTTTTCCAAGGGTGCATTGCTAGTTTTTACTGCAGGTAAGGCTCACTATCAGTTGGCTCACTGCCAATTAGACTAACTACCCAAAATAAATAAGGCTCACTACTAGAATATAAGAAATGATAAAGGAATCCACCACTGAAGTCATTATCACCAACATAGGAATAATATAATAGTTTTCTATCAATTGCACAAAACTTGCATACACATCAATGTATAGATCTTTCCTTTTTTAATTCACATTCACTTCACATATTGCCCGCATACAAGCACACCTCATCGAATAGATTCATCACTCTCTTATACCATGTCATTCTAACAACTAGGTTGACCTAATTCAATTTAAAGTAGGTCACACCAAACTATTCCTATAGTGGAAAAGAATGAAACATCGACAATCAATTCAACACAACACACTACACATTCACCATGATCTTCATAACCAAAAATGGGATCTCTACATTACAATGCAAACACTTGAACTGAAGCACACCAACCACTTTTCAGATAGGTCTGAAAACAAATAAATGAACCACAATATATTGCAGGATGAATGAGACCAGCATGAACACAGATAAAAGATATATCTTGACAACACATCATCTAGAGCACACTATGTTGGATCACCAAAGCATCAAATACACATATAAGCATGGGATATGTTGATAGCAATGACAACCATTAATGATAACAACAATAATAGAATAAATATAACATTCCAACATCTACTTCTTGTTATTATTCTTATTCTTCGTCATTTTCCTCTTCTTCTTCCTCTTCCTCCTCCTCCTCTTCTTCCTCTTCTTCTTCCTCATATTCTTCTTCTTCTTCTTCTTCTTCTTCTTCCTCTTCCTCTTCCTCTTCTTCACCTTATTCTTCATCATCATCATCATCTTCTTCTTCTTCTTCTTCTTATTCTTATTCTTCCTCTTCTTATTCTTCTTCTTCTCCTTCCTCATCTTCTCCCTCTTCTCCTCCTCTTCCTCCTCATCCTCCTCCTCTTCTTCTTTTTCCTCTTTTTCCTCTTCCTCTTCCTCTTCTTCTTATTATTTGTCTTCCTCTTTTTCTTCATCTTCCTCTTCCTCCTTGTCTTCCTCTTCTTCCTCCTCTTAATATTCATCTTCCTCCTTCTTCCTCTTCCTCCTCCTCCTCCTCCTCCTCTTTCTCCTCTTCTTCTTCTTCCTCATCCTCTTCTTCTTTCTATTCTTGTTCTTCTTCCTCATCCTCCTCCTCCTCCTCTTCTTCTTCTTTTTCCTTATCTTCTTCTTCTTCTTCTTCTTCTTCTTCTTCGTCCTCCTCCTCCTCCTCCTCCGTCTTCTTCTTCTTCTTCTTCCTCTTCCTCTTCTTCTTCTTCTTCTTCCTCTTAAAATTTTAATATTATTGTTGAGTTACTTGTATCACATTCTTCTTCAAATAAATTGCAAAATTTCATTTCTTGAATTTTTTTTTTTAATATAATACCATTCTTTTGTTAGATCTCTTTAATTGTTACTCCACGTAGGATTAGGAGCTCTTTTAGTAAGGTTAGGTTCTAGTCATTGATCATCAAGTACTAATAGTTTATGTATTGAATAATGTGTATAAGATGGTATAATTGACACTTTATTGTAGCCAGACAATGAAGGAATAAAAGGTTAATGACATATTCCTCTAAATGAAATTCTTATAAAAGAAATTTATCCCAATTTGCACTTTTATTATCCCAATTTTTATTCATTGTTATTCTTGGAAGTTCCAATTAATCTAAAAAGGTCATGATCTCACCACCATCCTTTTTTTAAATATAATTTATACATCATAATCTTTTGTATAGCCCTAAAAAGTTAGCACCCAAAATTGGATGCTTTAGGACCTATTAGGCCACATTTTGGTGATTTCGAGGTCTAAATGTCCATTATGCTTGATCCCAATGAATTGTCTTTTCTTCCCCCACACCTATTCACTCTCCCTAATCTCTATGTGAAATTTGAGCCCATTTTTCTTGGGACACGTTGCTAATGGCAACCTATCCCTAGGGTTTTGGGCCCAATTTTTCCCCGAAGCCCGATTTCACAATCTTCTTCTAAGATTTTCAATTGTGGTCAGCCTAGATCAAATTTGAATCCAAAATTGAGGGAGTAAAGTATAAAAGGACCTACTCTCACCTCATTTGGTAAAAATAATGAATCAATCAAGTGCAAGATATCCATCAACAAAGTGCAAGCAATTAAGAGCGATTGAGGATTTAGATTGAAGATTTGAAGGCAAGCATCCAATTCAAGATCCTAAAGTTTCCATTTCTTCAAAGATCCATCAAATAAAAAGCAATATTATCCATTTGATGTAAGGTTCTCTTCCACCATGGCCAAGTAGAGGAATTCTCAATCAAGCAAGAATATTCTTTCATTCATTATTCTCTCTCTCTTTCTTTGCATGTGATTATCAAGCATATCTACATTCTAGATCTAGGAGTGGCAATCATATATCCATGCATTTGTGAGGGAATACTTGATCCTACATCACATTACAAGGTTAACTCTTTGGATTACAAATACATTCAAGCATCTTCATGGATTTGAGAGATTTCTACATTTGTTCATGAGGGTTTATACAAGGTAAATCAATAATTTGTCTTTTTTACATTATTTCCTTTTTGCAATTTCTATCATATTTAAAGGTTGATTCATAAACATGAGTTTGACCAAAGAAAACTCTTTTTCTCAACCTTTTCCCCATTTTTTTGTGTGTAATAATAGGTTATGGGCCCACAACTTTAGATTTGGGTAGTACAGGAACAATCACAGGTTCTATGAAAGTTTTAGTTGAAAGTGTTGATAACACATTGCCACTTTCACCCTATCTTTGGGAACACATTGACATTTTCACCTTATCTTGGGAACACAATGAGTTTTGACTTTTCCGTGCCATTTTTAGCTAAAATTTTTGGAGTAGGTATGTTTCATCTTCTGATTTTTGTTTCTGTCAGTTTCAACTCGTTATCTATTCGTATTAGTCCATTTTTATCATCTTTTAGTGGCTTATTTATTAGATCTATTTAATCACTAAACCATTCTCATTTCAACCATTACATCTCTCTTAAGGAAGGATAGACCTTATTCCCAACTAATTCTTGAGTTGCCTCTTGAGCTTATTGGGGATATTCTTCCTTCCTAATGTGCAATTAATAAAATGGGGAAGTAATTCAATTAGTACATTATATGTTGCATTGCTCCACCCCATTTCCCTATTGTACATTTTGGTGAACCCGATTCATTACATTTTCATTTTAATTTTGGTGTTTGATTCCCTTTACATGATTATAGGTTCTCCTATTTCTCATTGTGGTGAATTCGACATATGACATTTCCCCTTTTGATTTTGGTGGTTGGATCTCCTTTATATGCATATTGTGCTTCTAGATCTACATTATATTCATTATATGCTTCTTGTTTTCATAGTTAGATCTACTTGTATATGTTTTACATTGCATCTTTGAAATTGATAGTTAAATGTTCCTTTTATAGAAGACCTTTTCTTGGATTGCATATCTCTTTCAAATATTGTAATTGCATTACATTAATCTTTTCTCTCATTACTTTGTACATGAGTGTTATCACTTTTAGTCCTAATTATAACATTTTGGTTAGGAGAAGTCAAAGACTTATGGGTTCCTTTGATCTCAATCCTTCTATCTTTCTTAGGAATCCTAATGATACCAACATGCATATTAGTGACATGAATCGTATCATGGAGAATAACTCTTCCCATTATTCTCGTGATGAAGATGAGGCCTTAAGGGTTCCTCCTATGCAAGTCCAAAAAAATTTCAATGATTTTGAAAAATTCAAACAATGGTTTGGACAAGAAAACTCCAATACTGAGGTCATTTACATTGTAGAGGATTTAAGGAAGTTAATTCATAATGATGAACATGGTGTTAACATCTTGTGTAGTATATCTCATTTCATTGATAACAATGTCAAGCCTATTAGAGAATGTGCTCAATATTTAGGTCTTATTCCACCTACCACTAGATTGAGACCTCCATGACTATTTCTATGTCTATTCCTAGTGTGTCCACTTATGTTCCACTTGTCATATTTTTTACTCCTAAGATCATTAAATGTTTTCATTAGTATCATTCAATCATATAGTTGGTAAAGGAGACAAGATAGGTCAGTCGGTCAACATAAAGATCCTAGACACCGAGTAGAATACAAGGCATATCACTATGATAACCAAATATACCTTTGATCGAGTACTCTTATTGAGCCAAATGCTTACCGAGCACTGAGCACAGTAGTCACTAAGCATTCATATGTACCAAATGCCAGTTAAATATCGAGTGATGAATGTAGTGTACACCAAGTGCAACATGAAATGACATAGCAGTTTGGAATGGCACAAACTACAAGGCAAATGATTTACACTTATCAAAAAATGGTTTGCCAAGATCGAGATGAAATTAAATTTGGATGTAATCATTTAATTATTGATGATTCTTATGTGAAGATGATCGAGGTTATTCATTGTACCATTGATCTTAGGTTTTCTAATATAGTGTCTAAACCCTAATTAGGTCAAATCGGTTTGATATAAATATTGTATAGATGTCATTTTCACATATATCACACATGAAGTAGCTACCAATTTGGGAAACATCTGAAGATCAGATAGGGTTAAAGTTTGAAGCATTGACAGAGTACACATTTTATCAGAAACAGAAGGCTGCTTAGCAGTATTCGGAGAAGAGATCAATCATATTGAGGTGATAATAGATAAGTACATAACAGATCTGATATCAAGAAAGATTAGTTTCTATTTACAGATCAATATTACTATTACTTTTTAACCATTGTAGAAGACTTTAAATCTCTTAATAGAGTGGACTTAACAGTCTTTTTTGTAAAATCTCTTAACTGAGTGCACACTTAATTATGTTGCTAAAATCCTCTAACCATGTAGATCTAGTTGATCTTATTATTACTCCTAACAGGGTAAGATCACCAGAAGTGATCAAATCTTTGTAGCCTTAACCAACAACTTTATTACAGCAATAGTGAAGCTTTGTGGGTGTCATCCCCATTGCATTTTTTTACCTTCTAACAAGGGTTTTTGTGATTCCAAATACTTGTGTTATGTGTATGAAGTTTCATGTATGCTTATTTGATTTGATTGCATGCATTAACTTTTTAGTTATGTTATTGGATGTATGGTGAATGCAAATGATTCAAACAGTTAATGATTTACATGTTTACAAGGATTCAAAGTGAAAAAAATTTAAGGGTGTTGATTCACCCCTCCCCTCTCAGTACACACATTTCCATAATTCCAACAATTGGTATCAAAGCTAGTTCTCTTATTGAGGAAGTTTAATCACTGAAGAGAAAATATCTTAAGGATGGAAAGGTATAAGCTTGATAAGACCATTGAAAATCAGAAATTAAAGATGCAGATCTTCATTGAACAATTCAAGGAAGCCAAAGAAAAACTGAGAGAGTTATTGATCAAAAGGAAGGAAATGACATTTCAGTACAATGAGACTAGTTATTAGGAAGAAGAAATAGAGGATCCATTTGAAGGATCAGGATCTGGATCTGGAAGTATATCTAATGCATTTGAAGGAACCATATCAAATCTATCTGAAAAGAATCAACATCTTACTGATCAAGTGAAAGCACTGCAAATTGGTGAAGAGACTCAAATGGCAAGAATGATTGATGTCATGAACAATGCAAGACAGGTCGAACAAGAAAGTAACTTGGCTATTGAAGATATAAGACAAATGACTGAAAAGTTGTAAGAAAAGGAATCTGAGATACTAAGACTCACCGACCATCATTTTTAAATCTCTAATCAAAAGGTTGACATGATTCAGGAAGTCAACCGAGTGAACAGTGAGATTACTAGAAAAATGGAAGACATTAGTGAATTAAGAGAATAAAATGAAAGATTGAAAAATAAAGTGAAGATTCAACAACATAATGAGATGATAAAGAAAGCTAGAGAAAGTACTAAAATAATGGATGAATTTCTAAACAGTCAAAGAAGACTTGACATCACTACTATTTTAGGCTATACCGAGCAGGGAGATTCGTCAAGACAAGCTGAACAAAAGAATGCCTATGCACATCCAAGGCCAAAGAAGCTCTCATGTTATCATTGTGGAAAACCAGACCACGCATCAAATATTTGTAGAAGCAAAGAAAAAGGTATTCCTAAATCCACTCCTAAATTTAATGGTTATTTTTATAACTGCAACAAGTATGGACATCAAGCACATGAGTGTAGATCAAAACTGAATAAGCCACCTAAGAAACACTATATGGAAAAGCATTGTCACACTTGCAACATGCATGGACATATATCACAGAAATGTAGGACAAAAATGAAGCAATTCTGGAAATCGAAAGGACAGAACAAGTTATATCAACCGAGAAGGCAAGGTAATGCATATACTTGGGATTAAAATACTTGGACTAGTTGCACAACATGAGGTAGATATGGATATATTACAGAAAACTGAATGAGAATGAACTGGAGAGGAAGATCTCAAAATTGGACAAATTTTGGAATGGCATGTTTACACTGTCATAAGGACAGTCATTTAAGCAAAGATTGCAGAGACTGAGCACCAGGGGTGAATGTTAATACAAATGGAAACACCATTGAAGAAATCATGAGGATAAGGAATCAAATGTGGAGAAGAGCAACAGATGATAATTATGGGTCAAGAACAGCATTCGGTGACACCTCATCCTTTGGATTAGGTGATCTCACCACCTCCAACTAAAAAATTCAAGTAAGTATGGAACTGAATATCAATCGGTTATATCTTACAATAGTTTCTAATATCTAATGCATGAATACTAAATCAACATGAAATAAGATGCACTAGGGCATTATATGTTTTACGCATGAAATATGTATAGTCAATAAAAAAGCACAACCGAGTGAAAGTTTGTTAGTCAGTAAAAGAATCTAGTTTAACCAAGTTGAAGAATCAACCAAGTAATATTTATTATTAACCGAGCTAGAGTTTCAAAGAGATAACCGAACGTCATTGTATTAACCAAGTTGTAGTAGGTAAAGCATTTATTGTAAAACTTTGAGCAGGAAAAGGAACTTTAGGTATAAATATGCATCAAAGCAAGTCATTTTACCACACAATAAACTAGAGCAATTTGAGTGAATTTGAGCAAAGATTTTTTCGTGTGTTTCACAAAGATTCAAGTAGATTACGAGCAGTTTGTTATCATTTCAAGTAAGTTCTTTGCAACTGAGTTATTTTCCTGAAGTTTTTGTGAAGCCCTAAATCTGTTAGAACTATGGCATCCTCATCCCAGTCTATGAAATCCAAGATTGAAAGTGACAAGAAGGTCACATTGATTAAGTCAACGACATATGAAGAACCCAGATACAAATTGCACCTCGAGATTGCTTCACAAATTGATCAAACAAGCATGTTTTCAGACATATCACCTAGGGTTTTATTGTTTCAGGATATACATGCTTATATTCACTGCAAGATAAGCAAAATCAAAGATTTCAAACTTCAATTTACATACCAGGAACTATGCCAGGATGGAAAGCTTAAGGATGATCACACCCACTTGGAAATCAAAGGTCTGACAAATGCCCTTCATTTCCTAAAGGAGTTTAAGACTGAATGGATTAGGGTTGTACTTAGTCATGTTCACGAAGGCAAAATGTGGTTGGACCAACTGGTTAAAATCACTAAGGATGTTATCCAAATGGTTACCGGTTACCCAACAAATGATAAGGCAAAATCTATAAGAAACCCACTGAGGGCAGAGACCAAGAAACTAATAGGAGCTGAGTGGGATGGTAGAGTCGTGAGGATCAACACAATCACTAATCTGAAAACAAAATTTGGAGCCTATGTTATTGGTTATAATATTTTTCAATTTGGCAGGCCCAACAGTGTCCCATGCAGAGTAGTGGACATAGCATATAAGATTGTCAAGAAAGGTTTACAGTTAGACCTCATCAAGTTACTACTGAAACAACTTAAGGAGAATATGAGGACTATTTGTGTTGCAAAGACCAACACTTGTACATTTGGTTCATTTCAAGTTTGCACATTTTTCTACTTGCAAAACTATTTCCCATCAATAGGTAATGTGGAATGGGATGTCAACCGACCGATCATCATCCAAATCAATGAATTCATCAAAAACTTAGGTCATAATTTTGAGGCTGTGATGGATGATTATTTTGGAAAGTTTAAAGAAAGAATGCATAAAAGGAGCAGGATATCTGCACAGTTAGTTGTAAATCACAAGGATGATATTTTTTTTCTAGTGGACACCGATACCACATTGATAAAGGCAGATGCACCAAGAATTGCATGGCTACCCCCAATGGGCTATGAACTGGATATTGACTGAGCCTCTAGGTCAATAAAGATACTTTTGGTTAAGCCCAAAGGCCCCAAAGCTACTAGGTTCAGAACCTATGAGGAAGCTAAGCTGAGAATAAAAATGGACTTAGTCAAAGTTAAGGTTAGCAGAAAATCCAAGAAAATGGACACCTTAGCTAAGAAATTTGGTGAAGAAGCAACCGAGGAACAACTTCTAATCGGTAACATTGAACATGAAGAGGAGACCTATTCAAACAAAGAACTACAAGGTAAACCAGTGAAGGCCAAAGGGAAGAGAAAATAATTAGATACTCCTACTTGAGTGAGGACAAGATCCTCTACAGCTGTGATGCAGGGGCATCCAAGGTTGGAGTAGGGGCATTCTGGATGCTTGGTGAAACTGCATGAGTGTTTGTATTTTGGTCAATTTTACTTAGTTGCAGCCTTGATCGATGACCTCGATCATTGAAGGAAGCTCAGTCGCTGAAGGAACTCGGTAGTCTCTGGCGCTCGGTGAATAGGTTACTCGATCATGCCTGCGGTACTTAGTCGACACTGGTGCTTGGCGATGCTTGGCTGGCTCAGTTATTTCACTAATGCTCGGTAGATCTAACTTACCGATTGGAGTTCTGTGTGATTTGTTGGGCCAACTTGGTGCATTTATTGTTGGTAGCCATTAACTTGGGCCAACATGTTGTATTAAATGTTTGTATACATTTTGTGAGCCAACTTGTATGGCATTTAATATTTGTTAGGAAGGGTTTGAGTTTTCATCTGGCCGACTTGTGGCTGATGATTAGTATTTAAGGGAAGCTTGGGATAGATGTTTAGGGGTGACTCGAAGGAAGAGGAGTAAAAGGCATAGCTGGGAGATGCACTTCTGAAGGTGGAGTTTGTGAAGTTGTGGATTAGTTGTTTCCATGAACTTGCAGATCTAATTCCTATCGGATAGTTTTTAATAGAAGAGCTAGTGGTTGCACACTTGGGAACAAGGAGATTGTTTGGAGGCTTGTGAGCTCAAGTTTAGATCTACCTTAGGGTTTCCATCAGCTTCTGATTGTCTTCAGAGTTGGACTAGCTGGAATTTGTATTGGATCTGATCTTGGATCTTGCAGAATTGTTTACTAATTGTAATTGGCCCTAACCTGGAAGGCCTTACAGTCGGGCATGTTAATGAAAATCAGAGTTAAACAATTATATTGTGTTGCTTTGTGAGTATTCTGTTGTGTTGTTCTGACTAGCTACAAGGTTTGGACTGTCCTTCATTGGATCCACCATCCCTTGACTGTGTCAAGCTATTTCTCCACCCCTGAAATGAGGAATAGAAAAAATTACAAGGCCTACTCCTATAAAAACATATCAGAATAAGAGAGTTGCACAAGCCACCACCGAGCAACCAAAGAAGAGGAGAAAGCTAATAAGAGGTAAGGATGATATTGACTCTAAATAATAAGATGGTAATAGTCAATTCAAAGTTATTGTAAATAAAAGACAATCAATTGATGAGGTAGTAGAGAACATAAAGGAAATGAGTAGACTAGGTCACCCTAAGATGAATCGGTATGTACATATGTCAACCAAGGATCAGGAGAAAATAGAAGAGGCAATCATCAACATGATGATTAAACTCAAAATATTACATGTAGAATTTGTAAAATACATTCCTAAGGAGCTCTACAAAAAGGTATCAGCAAGATGGACCTATGCCTTGCATACCGAGAAGGAAATGAGAAAATGTTCATTAATGTTGGCAATGCCTAATCTCTCTGAAACAGAAATTAAAGTCTTCATGAAACATTATGCCAATAGATTTCTAATGAAAGGCAAAACATTAAACATATTGGATAGAAAACTTGAAGAAGTAGATGAAAACAACAAAGTTTTGTGGACTAACATTTTGGATTCAAAGGTTGAAGCAGACAAAAGTGCACTAGCAATAATCCCTGAGCATAAAGTAAAAGGTAAAGGAAAAAGGGGTACACTCAGATGGTGCAGATCTAGCTACTAAAGAGCCTATCCATATATTTGATACTGAAATACAAGATGATACATATGTCAAAGATTTCTAACTGGTAGGCTATATTGAAGAAGAAAAATAGGATACTCCCAAGCAGCTAGTAACAACCAAGAATGATGAAGTCACAATAGAGGACATTACTAATGGAGATCCTGATGATGAAGCAAAGTATGAAGAAGATATCACAGTTGTTGTATAAAACACTAAAGAAGAAAAACCTACTGAGGCAGCTGCAGTAAACATATCAGGTAACTTACCGATATTGGTGCAAGCCATTGATATTGCCACTCAAGGGAAACCTGAGGAACAAGCACCTGAGAAACAAAAGGATGCCACTGAAGGACATGGTGAAGAAGGACCGAAGGAGACAAATGAGCCTAAAAGAAAAGAGATAAAAAATAAATAACATGAAATCGAGACAAATGTAGATGTCTCTACAACTGACACAAGGACAGAAGACCAAGGACCTCAGAATGAGGGAACAGTCAAAGGGAAAGATAAGGAAGAAAGTGTGTCAACCGAGAAAGAAAAGTCTAATCTGGAGACTAAATTTCTAGTACCTTATGGGAAATAACCCACTTCAAGCACACATGAGAAGAAGAAAAAGATGAAACATGGTAAGGGTCCAGTCACTTTAGATGAGATTATTGAAATTCCCACATGTGACCCAAGAACCCTAGACCCGGAAGCACAGAGAAGATATGGAGAACTATGCACAAGGAAGGTTGCACAAGAGAAACTAAGACAAGAGAGTAAGCATAAGTAGGTCTTAGAGGATGTTAGAGAAATTTTGATGTAAGTAGTCCCTGATATCAATGTTGATGAGGCAACTCCCATCATTGATCAACTTGCCACTCTAACCGGCCATATAAACTCTCTGAATATAGATGTTGAGAAGAGAATAGAAGAGAGAGAGAGAAGCAAAGATACGAGTAAAGATAGGAGAAAGAATCAGCCAGGAAGTGGCAGTAAATAAAGTTAAACTATCTGAGGTAATAACCAAGTTAGATGGTATTATGCAAAGAGTTATTACAATTTTGCACAAGCTATGCACTATAGACTCTTTCACTACCGAGCTTGGTAAAAAGATTAAAAAATTAGATGAAGAATTAAAGAATAGTGCAAATAGTTTGTTCACCGAGCCTAATGCATTTTATGAGCATTATGCCAAAGTTACACAAATCCAATGGTTAAGATTAGAACTCGAGAAGGAAGAGGATAAAATCAAAGAACAAGTAATCGAGCTACAGGCGGAGTTACTTCCATACCTAAAGGTGATGCAAAAGCATGTGAATTTTGTTTCTGTCAATTTCAGCTCGTTATATGTTTGTATTAGTCCATTTTTATCATATTTTTAGTGGCTTCTTTATTAGATCTATTTAATCACTAAACCATTATCATTTCAATCATTACATCTCTCTTAAGGAAGGATAAACCCTATTCCCAATTACTGCTTGAGTCACCTCTTGAGCTTATTGGGGGTATTCTTCCTTCCTAGTGTACAATTAATAAAATGGGAAAGTAATTCAATTAGTACATTATATGTTGCATTACTCCTCCCCATTTCCCTATTGTACATTTTGGTGAACCGATTCATTGCATTTTCATTCTAATTTTGGTGTTAGATTCCCTTTATGTGCTTATAGGTTTACCTATTTCTCATTGTGGCGAATCTGACATATGAAATTTCCTCTTTTTATTTTGGTGGTTGGATCTCCTTTATATGCATATTATTCTTCTAGATCTACATTATATTCATTATATGCTTCTTATTTTCATAGTTAGATCTACATGTGTATGTTTTACATTACACCTTTGAAATTGATAGTTAAATGTTCCTTTTATAAAGATCTTTCCTTGGATTGCATATCTCTTTTAAATATTGTAATTTCATTACATTAATATTTTCTATCATTCCTTTGTGCATGAGTGTTATCACTTTTAGTCCTAATTATATCATTCTGGTTAGGAGAATTTGAAGACTTGTGGGTTCCTTTGATCTCGAGCCTTCTATCTTTCTTAGGAATCTTGATGATACCAACATGCATATTAGTGACATCAATTGTATCATGGAGAATAACTCTTCCCATTATTCTCATGATGAAGATGAGGCCTTAAGGGTTCCTCTTATGAAAGTCCAAAAAATTTCCAATGATTTTGAAAAATTCAAACAATGGTTTGGACAAGAAAACTCCAATCCTGAGGTCATTTACATTGTAGAGGGTTTAAGGAAGTTAATTCATAATGATGAACATGGTATTAACATATTGTGTAGTATCTCTCATCACATTGATAACAATGTCAAGCCTATTAGAGAATGTGCTCAATATTTAGGTCTTATTCTACCTACCACTAGATTGAGACCTCTGTGACTATTTCTACCTCTATTCCTAGTGTGTCCACTTATGTTCCACCTATCATAATTATTACTCGGGTAAGAGAATTAAAGGTTTTCATTAGTATCATTTAGTCATAAAGTCGATAAAGGAGACAAGACAGGTCAGTCGGTCAACACACAAAGCCTAGACACTGAGTTGAATACAAGGCAGATCACTATGATAACCGAATACACCTTTGACTGAGTACTCTTACTGGGTTAGATGATTACCGAGCACCAAGCACATTATTCATCAAGCATTCATATGTACCGAGCACCAGTTAAATACCAAGTGATGAATGCAGTGTACACTGAGTGAAACAGGAAATGACATAGCAGTTTGGAATGACACAAACTACAAGGCAAACGGTTTACACTGGTCAGAAAATGGTTTACCAAGATCGAGATGAAATGAAATTTGGATGTAATCATTTAATTATTAATGATTCCTATGTGAATATGATCTAGGTTATTCATTTGTACCATTGATCTTAGGTTTTCTAATATAGTGTCTAAACCCTAATTAGGTCAAATCAGTTTGATATAAATATTGTATAGATTTCATTTTGACATATATCACACATGAAGTAGCCGCCATTTTGGGAAACATCTGAAGATCAGACAGGGTTAAAGTTTGAAGCATTGACAGAGTATATTGTTTATCATAAAAAGAAGGTTATCGAGTAGTATTCAGAGAAGAGATCAATCACATTGAGGTGATAACAGATAAGTACATAATAGATCTGATATCAAGCAAGATTAGTTTCTATTTACAGATCAGTCTTACTATTACTTTTTAACCATTATAGCGGCCTTTAAATCTCTTCACAGAGTGGACTTAACAGTCTTTTTGTAAAATATCTTAGCCGAGTGCACACTTAATTGTGTTGCTAAAATCCTCTAACCAGGTAGATCTACTGATCTTATTGTTACTCCTAACATAGTAAGATCACCAGAAATGATCAAATCTTTGTAGCCTTAACCAACAACTTTGTTACTACAATAGTGAATCTTTGCGGATGTCATCCCCACCGCAGTTTTTACCTTCTAACAAGGGTTTTTGTGATACCAAAATACTTGTGTTATGTGTATGAGATTTCATGTATGCTTATTTGATTTGATTACATGCATTTACATTTCAGTTATGTTATTGCATGTATGGTGAATAAAAATGATTCAGTTGGTTAATGATTTACATGTTTACAAGGATTCAAAGTGAAAAAAATTTAAGGGTATTGAGTCACCCCTCCCCTCTCGATACACACCTTTCCGTAATTCCAACAATAACAACTTCCATTCAAAATCCTAATCCTACACATGTGAGCATTCCTAATCGTATTGCTCATTCTCTTCCTTCAAGTGTATCATGTGTTTCATTACCTTCGTCAATGCCCACTTACAATAGTGTGTCATTTTCATATTCAACCATTCCTTCCATTTCTAACAATATTCCCAACATTTCCAACTTATCTCCTCCTACCATCCATTCTACTGATTCCACCATTAATATCTTATCTCAAGTTGTGTCTTCCTTGCAACAACAAATTACTTCAATAGCTCAATCCAAGTTCAAAATTCCTACTTGTGACATTTCTAGTCCTTTGTCTTTGGATATCATTTGTACCGTTATTCCATAATACATAGAGATTCCTCATCTTGAGAATTATAATAGTAAGGTTGATCCTTAATCAACCCATGTCAAGACCTTTCAAACATTATCTGGTGATTTTTCTCATGATCATAGGTTCATGAAAAATTGGTTTACTATAACCTTTAGAGAGAGAGCCTTACAATGGTATTGTTCTTTTCCTCCTTATTCTATTTATTCCTTCCAAAAGCTTTCTAATGCTTTCATTCAACAATTTCAAAACAACATTGGTCCTAAGATTTCTTTGACTAATTTAATGCATTGTAAACAAGGTGTTAGAAAAATAAGTGACTAATTTTATTCGTAGATTTGAATATTTGCATGCTCAGATTTCTTATCATGTGCATGATATTGATGTTAAATGTATTTTCATTTCTAATTTACAAAAATACATTAGAGATAAGATTATACTTTCTGAATTTTTCTCTTTTACTCAATTATGTCTAGTGCTTCATAATTATCAGCTTCAAGTGAGTCAATTTGAGAGCACAAATCCAATGGCTCTAGTTGATAAGAGTGATGTCACATAAATAAAATCCAACAAATTTTAGAAACCAAAGACCTTCATTAAGATCAACAATTCATCCAATAATGTTGATGAACAAGTGGGAGCAACATCCAAAGTTGTGGCTCCTTTCTCATCTATTTTTAGACCTGCTCATAATTTTACTTCGCTTTCTGAATCTTTTCATATTGTGATGTTGAAGTTAATTGATGCCAATGCATTAACTCATCCTCCTATAAAACTAATTAACACATCTGAACCTTTATCCCAAACACTTTGATCACAAATCTTTCTATCAATAGCATCGTCAACCTAGTTATGATATTGAAAAATGTTTTCATTTGAAATTTGTTATTCAAGAGCTTATTGACTTTAATGGTATATCTCTTAAGGGTGTTAATGATCAAGGAAATAAATTAGTAGCACCTCCCAAACAAAACTTTAAAATCTATACCAACCCTTTGTCAACTCATTCTACCAATACCATTGAGTCTACTCAACCTTTACCTTCTTCTTCCACAGATGTTGTTGACTATGATGATAACTCTTCTAAAAATATTGTCAACCTCATTTGTCAATATCCACCCAAACCAAAATCTAAACCCAAACCTAAGTTTTGTATTACCTTTGACCCTACTGAGACAATTAAAGTACCCGATGGTCCTCTTTATATGGTTGCAAAGGTTAATGGTATTCATTCTCGTGGCATTCTTATTGACCCTACTTGCATGGTGAATGTGATAGCTAAAGAATATATTTTCAATAGACAATTGAAACATGATTTTTATGATAAATATTATGTTATGATCCAAAGTTGCAATGGTTTCCTTTAGCCTTCATGTGGTTCCATTTCACTTCTTGTTGAAGTTGGTGGTAAAAAATTTAGATGTTACCTTACTGTGATACCAACTTCTAATCAATTTAAAGTCAAACTTGGTCTTCCTTGGCTTACTTCCATGAAAGTTGTGGCCTCTCCTATCCATCAATGTTTTAGATTTCCTCACAATGGACAAATCATGATTGTTAACCATAGCCTCTATTAGCCTTCAATGCCTCAAGAGTTTGTTGACCTTGATTTCTTTTGGCCTTCCATACCTCAACCAACTCAACTTCATAGATATAATATCTTATGCTCATATCAAGCCTACAAAATCTAAAAGATTTATGAACTTAGAAAACCTAAGGATATTCCATCTCCTTGTCCTAGACGTGGTCTTCTTTCTACACCTCCTATATATGTTGTGGTTCCACCTCCTATATCTTATAAATGTTCTACCAATGATATCTCTCAACCTAGTGTGGTTCCTTTTGTTCTTCTCTCTAAAGAATAAAATGGCATGATGTTGATTGATCCTGAACCAAACCTAATTTCTAGCAAAACTAAACATAACTGTCATGCTCATGACCACCATCATAAGCATCATGCTAGAGCCCATTAGTGTGCTTCCCAAAACATTGCTTCACCTAAAACATTTACTAATGTTTTGATTCCCTTTGATCAACCAATGCTTGAGCCAAAGGAGGAAGTTAACTTGAAAAAGATGAAATTAAACAATCATGAAAATTCTATTTGCATATTAGATTCTATTACAATTAAATTGGATGAAGAAGATACTCTTGATGATGATGCTTTTGATGTTCCTAATGCAACTAATGATGATATTCATATAGGTGATTTTGATGATATGTATGATCTTATTGATGTTAATCATGATTTATTCACTATATTTTCACAATAGTTATCTCTGAATCCTAGTGACAATCAAAGTGACTTGTCTTCACAACATGGTCCTTGTTCAAAACTGGCTATTTTTCCATCTACTATACTTGATGTTGCTCCTCTTATGTGTTTCCCGTGTACCCTATGTTGGCAAAATGGTCAGCACTCCCATCGACATTTGTGACATGGCTTAACTGCCTCATGTGTCTTCTATAAGTCTAGTGGTTGTATTAGGCATTAACAGGGCGATCTTTTGGTGCAATGACAACCACTACTTGTAACAAGTGGTATCAGAGCTTGGTCACAAGTTTGAATCCCCTCGGGTAACGCTGAGGGAGAGATTGTTGGCAAAATGGTTAGTGCTCCCGTCAAGATTTGTGGCATGGCTTAACTGCCTCTTGTGTCTTCTATAAGTCTAGTGGTTGTATCGGGCATTAACAGGTCGATCTTTTGGTGCAATGGCAACCACTACTTGTAACACCCTAAACACTAGAGACCAAGATGAGGGGGCAAGTGATATGCTTGAATAGCTCCTCTTGTGCAGTGAATTTTGTGTGTTTACGTGTTTTAATGTGCTCCCTCGTGTTGCATGTTATATATATATTTTAGATTTATTTAAACAGCCCTAGTTGCTCCATTGGTGTAAGATGATAAAAGAATGGAAATGTTGTAAACATTCCTCTATTTGTAAACAACTTTCTCCAATGCCATCTTTTTTAGCTCTTTCTCTATGTGATCCATAGTAAGAATTTTTTTTACTAGGCTAGTTATCACACTCTTTTCTCCTTCTCTTTCTCCTCTCTTATTTTGGTTTCAAATTTGATGAAGACTTAAGTCACTTGGAGGCTTGATGTTTATTTATCTCCTTTACCTTGATAAGATTGTTCTTATGCATTGATCTGCTTTACCGTGAACATGAGTTTGTCTCATACTCATAATAAAGTGGGAGCTAAATGTATTGTCCTAAAAAGCTAGCACCCATAATTGGATGCTTAATGACCTATTAGGCCACATTTTGGTGATTTTGAGGTTTGAATGTTCATTATGCTTGATCCTAGTGACCAGTCTTTTCTTCTTGTGCACCTATTCTCTCTCCCAAATCTATCTTTGAAATTTGAGCCCACTTTTCCTAGGACACGTAGCCAATGGTGACTTGTCCCTAGGGTTTTGGGCCCAAATTTTCACTAGAGCTCAATGTTGGGGCCTTCTTCTAAGGTTTTTTATTGTGGTCTACCTAGATCAAATTTGAATCCCAATTTGAGGGAGTAAAGTATAATAGGACCTCTCCCATCGTTTGGTAACAATAATGAATCAATCAAGTGCAAGCTATCTATCAACAAAGTGTAATTAATTAAGAGAGATTGAGGATTTGGATTTAAGATTTGAAGACAAGCATCCAATTCAAGATCTCCAAGTCTCAATTTCTTCAATATCCATCAAATCAAAGGAAATATTCTCCAATTGATTCAATTTTATCTTCCATGATGACCAAGTAAATGAATTCTCAATGAAGCAAGATGATTCATTCATTCAATCTTCTCTCTCTCCTTCTTTATATGTGGTTATCAAGCATATCTACATTCTAGATATAGGAGTGGAAATCATAGATCCATGCATTTGTTAGAGAATCATTGATCCTACATCACATTCCAAGGTCAAATATTTGGATTCCAAGTTCATTCAATCATCTTCATAGATTTGAGCGACTTCTACATTCATTCATGAGGGTTTATGCAAGGTAAATCAACAATTTGCCTTTTTACATTAATTCCTTTGTACAATTTCTATCATATTTCAAGCTTGATTCCTAAACAAGGGTTTGACCAAGGAAAACCCATTTTCTAAACATTTTCCCTATTTTTGTGTGTAGGAATAGTATACGGACCCACGAATTCAGATCTGGGTAGTATAGGAACAATCATAGTTTTTGTGAAAAATTTAGCCATAAGTGTCGGGAACACATCGCCACTTTCACCCTGTCCCCAGGAACACATCAATTTTCAACTTGTCCTTGTCATTTTTAGCTAAAATTAATGGAGCAGGTACCTTTCATCTTCTGATTTCCATTTACATCAATTTTAGCTCATTATTTATTTGTATTAGTCAATTTTTATCAACTTTTTAGTCACTTCTTTATTAGAGCTATTTAATCACTTAATCGTTATCATTCCATTCATTACATCTCTCTTAAGGAAGAACAGACTGTATTTCCAATTAGTGCTTGAGTCACCTCTTGAGCCTATTGGAGATATTCTTCCTTCCTAATGTGCAATCAATGAAATGGGGAAGTAATTCACTTAGTACATTATATGTTGCATTGTTTCTCCCCATTTCCCTATTGTATATCTTCTCATTCTAAAAATAATAAATATGTTCTTGCTTGTAAATATATTTATCTTCACCAACAACATATAACTACATTATTGCATATGTGGTATATGTTCTCAACAACTTTGCTTTTGCAAGAACATTAATGACAATGTGACCAAGTTTATTAGGGATATTTAAATGATAATTGTGGATTGTAGGTGAGGATATCAACTCTTGTGAAGGTAAAAGTGATGAGGAGTGTGGTTGTAGTGTTGATTACAGCAGTTTTTGGATAACTAAAATTATATATCTTAGTAGACTAGCACTAAATGGTAAATTTATTTAACCAAATAACTTAGTTCTAGGGTACTTGGGGGTAAGATGATTATTTTAGTGTTTAGTAAATTTTTGCATAGCATGATGCACCTCAATGAATTTGATTAACTTAGAATGTTTGAAATCAATGAGATCAAATAAATAAAAAGTATGGATATTAATAATTTTTGCTTCTAGATCATAAGGAAAAGTGTTGCAGAGGTAGTAGAGGACTCACAAAACAACTAAGGCAAATGAAAATACACCAAGGTTTCAACAATGGTTATGATGTCCCAAAAGGGATAAAATGACATTAACTCACCTACAACTTTACTCAATGCCTCCAATGGCATAGATGACTTCTAGCTGACACTTAATTATAAGTGATTCAAAAGGTTTTGGGCAACTGCATTTTTATTTTGGTGCTCAACCCCAAGTTTATCCATGTAGGCCCAATTGCCCCTCTAGTAGCCCTTCCAATGCTATCTTTTTGTAATTTTCTCTCAAATCTCCCAAAACACAAATAAAACTAATGATAGTTTCATACACCCATTTGGATCTCCTTTAACATAACAAAGATTAGGTAGGTTTATTTTGGAAGGTATATGCTATCTCTTGACTTATCACTATTTTTGGCCTAGAAATTGATCACTTTAACAAAGGAGGTACACAAAATATTGATCCCCAATCCCTATAACTCTGGAAAATATTCTAATATGATGATAATTAAAGGTTTTTTAGGTCAAATTGATTCTATATTCTCATTTGATACAAAATCCCCAAAACCCTACTCGTAAAGGCCCTAAAATGAGGGTTTCTTGGTTCCACTCACCATAGTCACTTATAAGATCAATTGATGGATCCTACACCATGTAATCATCCATAAAACACTTCTCCAATCATAAAAACACACCCTTATTCAAGTAGATCTTCTACTGCTATAGGCTAGCCTCAAGATTTGTCACCTTTCCTTCATCAAACTCCTAGGGTGCCCCTACAAATCTTAGTTTCTTTGCACATTTAATGTTAGGATAGTATTATAAATGTTAATATTGGTCCATTCCTTGAGAACCGGGGTGTCTTTCAAGAAATGGACTCAAATTCCTAAGATTCTATCAAAACTGGTTAATGAAAACACTAATTTCCTTACACCAATCATTACCACAACAATCAAGACACAAATGGATTAGATAATCATTTGGAAACTTACAATATGTCTTTATTAAAGTACTCCAATAATCCAAATACTGATATCAATCAAATGGAACAAGAGATTGTATGGTGACCTTGAATTTTATTGAAAAAAACTCAGAATTTGGTTGTACAATCACATGTGCAATCACATCTCTACTTTTTTTCATCCATACGCAGGCATAAATAGATGTGTCTCAACCTCCTTAACCAAATCCAAGTGGTTAGATGTCATTACATTGTATAACAAAAGAAAAATGAAGTTTCCCTCCTAAAACTAGCTAGCTGTTAAGATTAAAAATTTTGAATTCTTAACTCATAATTTATGCATTATTTGCCACATATGACTTATTGAACCACATAAAATGGATTTATAACATTATTCTAAACTATCTAAAATACTCTAGACCCCTTGGGTACTATTGACCCCCCTTACATCATCAATTAGTCCTAGGGTCCTTATCAAGACCCTTAGGACCATTAACCTTTACATTCACAGTATTACCTCCAAAGGCTATAACTAGTCTCAGTATGCTCCAATTGATTGGATTATGTTCCTTCCTGAATCCATATGTCTTCAAGGCCTACTTGTCTTCAATAGAGGGCTTGGGTGCTCCTTCACCATACTCCCCATGAATGAAAAAATTATTGCCCCAAGAATTTGTCATGTCTTGGGTCTACAACTGTCCACTCTCCTTCTTGTTCTTTCCATAGGAGATGAATTATCCCAAGGTCACCTCCTATCTTCTAGAACTTGCACTCACTTTACCAAGAGGATTAGTACAATAAACAAAACTTTGGGGTCCTTTTCTAGGACCATACACCTACTCCATTCCTTCATCTTGTTGTCCACTATTCTATCCTCCTTTTGTCTTCAACACCTAAACCCTGCCACCTATTTTCTTCTCTTCGATTGGGCTATGCATTGTGCCAACTTGAACATAGTTCAAGTCCCAAGTTCCTGATCTTTCAAGACTATCTTTTATCATTGTCCCAACCAATCCAAGATATGTTCTCCTCTTTTCATACCAAGCCGTATCACAATGATTGTGACCCTGCATATTCATTGAAGTCTTATCCCAAAACACATTACAATACCTTCACTTGTAGCATTATTAGGTAATGGTTTCAATTCATACTTCCCATCACCCTTGTGTACAATGTATGTATTTAAAAAACCATCATGAATGGTCCTCCTAGCATACTGCCACAGTCTTCCCAATATTAGATGCCCACAAGACACATTCATTGCACCACATAAGACATGATCATGATAAGGACAAATTGAAAATTCAACCCAACATTGTTATTTCGCCAACATGTTCTTATCTTTATTTACCCAAGTTGCATAGTAAGGTTTAGGATGCACAAAATTTTTTAAATGCAACTTATTTACAACTTCATAAGACACCAAATTTTTGTGTGCTCCTGAATCATAAACAATTTGTAAATAGTACCATTGCTTAGGCATTGAGATCTGAAAATTAATGTCTTTTGTCATTCCTATTGCTGCATAGGTGATCCTTTTCTCACCATTAGATATTCACAATCAATTTCAAGGTACGCTTGATATATTTTCTTCTCTTCATTCCCTTCTTCACCTTGTGCCAAAGTGACCCTTTTCTTTGGCTTCTTGTTCTTCTCAGGGCATTTGAAGTATTGGTGTCATGTCTTCCCACAATTAAAGCATCTTCCTAGGAATGTATTTTTTTCTCCTCTGCCTCCTCCAAATATTCCACCTCTATGGCCTCCTCTTTGGTCTGATGTGAATTCCTTGCCCTTATCCTTGTCACTATTGCTCTAAAAAATAGAATTTGTTCTTCCACCTCTTTCTCTCATGGCTCCTCCTCCTCTACCATTTTTTCCTTTCCTTTCACTCTTCCTCTTCAACTTTTATTTTGCCCTAACAACAAGTTGAAAGCACTCTCCAAGGGTTCTTAGCACATTTAACCCTATTTCATCTTGACTATTGTACCTAAGGTCATTGATATACCTGGCCACCTTCTCATCTTCATCCTCCACTCCTCTCCTAATGCTTAGGGTGTGAAATTATTCAGTATAGGACATAACATCCATGTCCCTTTGCTTCAAATTATTTCTCCTCATCTTTTTTTGGATTGCCAAATCTGATGGCAAGAATTGATTCTTCACCATAGCCTTCATCCTCTACCAATTAGATTTTTTTTTCAATCCTCTTGCTACTCTCTCATTTCGAATATTGGTCCACCATGTAAGGGTTGTTCCCCTTAGCCTTGACTTGGCCAACTTCACCTTCTTGTCTTCATCCACATCCTCTAAGTCAAAATAGGTCTCAAGTGCTTCTACCCATCCAAGCACTTCTCCACTTTCCATATTGCCTTGATACATTGGCAAATCAACACTACTCTTTCAACCAGTACCTTGTACTACCTTAATCATCCTCATAAATCTCCTCTCCTCGAGATCATCTTCATCCCTATGTCCTCCATGTACTTGTCTTTTATGGTGTTCTTCTTCTTCCTCATTATTTTCTTCACGAACCTCTTCTCTCCTAGGTTCTCTCCTCTCCTTTTCTAATGCTTCTATCCTCTCCAAGAACTAAAGTATTTTTATTCTCATTTTCCTTTCTTCCCTCTCCCTTGTTGCTTCTAACTCCCTCTTTTCTCTTTCCTTTTTCTCAAGTGTTGCCCTCAACTCCTTTATTTCCCTTTCCATTTGATTTTTGGGTGCCATCTATTCAAACTTGTCTCTTCCTCCTTCTTAAGGACCTACTAACTACGCTATGATACCACTTGATTTATAGGTAGTAGAGGGCTCACAAAACAACTAAGGCGAATGCAAATACACCAAGGTGTCAACAATGGTTATGATGTCCCAAAAGGGCTAAAATGGCATTAACTCACCCACAACTTTCCTCAATGCCCCCAATGGCATCTATGACTTCTAGACACTTAATTATAAGTGAATCAAAAATTTTTGGGCAACTGTGTTTTTATTTCGATGCTCAATCCCAAGTTTATCCGTGTAGGCCTAATTGCCCCTCTAGTAGCCCTTCCAACGTTGTCTTTTGCAATTTTATCTCAAATCTCCCAAAACACAAAGCAAACTAATGATAGTTTCATACACCCATTTTTTTCCCCTTTAACATACCACAGATTAGGTGGGCTTATTTTGGAAGGTATATGTCATCTCTTGACTGCTCATTATTTTTGGCCTAGAAATTGGTCACTTTAACAAAGGAGGTACATAAAATATTGATCCCCAATCCCTATAACTCTGGACATTATTCTAATATGATTCCAATTAAAGGTTTTTCGGGTCAAATTGAGTCTATGTACTCATTTGATACAAAAGCCCCAAAACCATACTCACAAAAGCCCTAAAATGAGGATTTCTTGGTTCCACTCACCACAATGACTTCCAAGATCAATTTATGGATCCTACACCATGTACTCATCCATACAACACTACTTCAATCATAAAAATACACCCTTATTCAAGCATATCTTCTACTTCTATAGGCTAGCCTCAAGATTTGTCACCTTTCCTTCATCAAACTCTTAAGGTACCCTTGAAAATATTAGTTTCCTTTCACATTTAAGGTTATGATAATATTATACATGTTAATATTGGTCCATTCCTTGAGAATCAGGGTGCCATTCAAGAAATGGACTCAAATTCCTAAGATTCTATCAAAACCGGTTAATGAAAACACTAATTTCCTTACACCAGTCAGTACACCACAACAATCAAGACACAAATGGATTAGATAATCATTTGAAAAATTACAATATTTCTTTATTAAAGTACTCCAATCATCCAAATACTGATAATCAAATGGAATAAGAGATTGTATGGAAACCTTGAATTTTATTGAAAAAAAATCAGAATTTGGTTGTACACTCATGTGTATAATCACATCTCTACTTCTTCTATTTGTCTCAACCTCCTTAACCAACTCCAAGTGTTTAAATTTAATTACATTGTATAACAAAATAAAAATGAAGTTTCCCTCCTAAAACTAACTAGTCATTAAGATTCAAAAATTTGAATTCTTAACTCATAATTTATGCATTATTTGCCACATTTGACTTTTTTTTTGGGTCGGTAATATGTATTTTATACCAAATATGACTTATTGAGCCACATAAAATGGATTTATAACCTTATTATAAACTCTCTAAACTACTCTAAACCCATTGGGTACTATTGACCCCCCTTACATCATCAATTAGTCTTAGGGTCCTTATCAGGACCCTTGGGACCATTAACCTTTACATTCACATTATTGCCTCCAAAGGTCGTAATTGGTCTCAGTATGCCCTAATTTATTGGATTAGGTTCCTTCATGCCTCCATATGTCTTCAAGGCTTGCTTGTCTTCAATAGAGGTCTTGGGTGCTCCTGCACCAAAAAGACTCAAGTTATTTAAATTTAGTGACAGGGCTATCTACACATTGTCCTCCATAAAAAAGTTTTTTTTAATCATAGACAAAATTATATAAAATGCCTTAAATCACAACATTTCATCTAAAAAAGAATTTCAATAATTTGATTCATCTTATTCACCTTTGGATGACATGATTGTGTATGAAAATTAACCATAAGTGCTTGTACAAGTCTTTATTAGTTAAATAAATCTCTCTATGTTTTTGGAGGAAATTATGTCTAGTGATGGAGATTGATACCCAAAATTTTGATGTGGCTAATATAATAGATCCATTCTTAATAGGATTACCATTTCTCTAATGGTAAGGAAAATATTACACCAAGTATGGGTTATCTTGACAAGATTCAAACTATACCATCTTTAAATACCATGATGATAGAGTAATAGAGGTTCCCATCATTAAGATATAATGACGAGAAGATTTCTCTTGAATTATTTTTTCCTTAAATCATGTATCAACATTTAACCTATGAAGGAGATTACTTGTAAGGGTTCTGAAGTTTCTAAGTGAATGAAAGTTTCTCTTATCCTACTTTGTAATTTTCTTATTTTCCTTCCCTTTTCTTCGTTGACTAATTGATCTAGACTAGCTTCTAATCCAACTATCTTGTTATCAATAATAGGTATATAGTATAATTTTTGGATAGAACCAATAGTCAAATGTAGAATTTTAATTCTAACTTAGAGTAAGTCTATGCATTGTTACAATCTTTTATCACCAATTTTACATGGGCTTGATTTTCACTATGAAATTGCAAACATTTTTTTTTTTAATGTAACTTATATATATTACTTTAACTAGAATGCATTTTTCCACAAGTCATCAAAATTATTTAAAAAGACTATTTAAATGAGTCAAAGTTTTATGCTTGTTTTCAAGTGCAAGCTCTTTTCTTCTACGTTGGAGGTTTGAAAACAATATTAAAATTGTAGAACTTGTCCAATAGAAAGTTTATAACAACCTTTCAAGGCAAACATCTACCTCCTTTATATAGGAAATTATCATTTTCCTTACAATATTCTAGAGTGGAATTTATGGGTAGTGTCACAAACATTCTTGTAAAAGCAATGTTTTCTTATTGTGTTTTTGTAGGGTTAGGACCTTGATTTACTTTTTCATTGGACATATCAACAAAAACTTGTTTAATTATAGTATTGTTTAACTAGAATTAGATCCTCTAAATGAAGATTGGGAAAAGTGAAATGAGCTACCAAGAGAGGAATAAGTACTAACATGCATAGTCTGATAAGCTTTTGAATATAGTATAAATAGAACATCCTTCCATTTGTTGAATAATCCTATAATCATCTTTAATTTTGGGAGTTACATTAGTTTGGTAGTCAAACTTTCATTCATTAGGAATTTATATAGTGTTTACAAATTATTTTTTAAAAATATGTATTTAAATTATATAACCTCATTTAGCCTTTTTTTATCAGTAATATAGATATTTTATTAAATTTCAAAAGAGATTACATCAATCGATAATACCCACAAAACAATCTACTCTAAACCCTTATAATCATCCTTACAAATAAGCTTGAGTTTGAAAATAAATTGAGCCTCCAAAACACTTGTTTCTTCCCCAACCAAACCCTATGATAATGTGCACAAAATTTACAAAGATATTAATACCATCAACCCTAAACGTCACTTACAAATAATACACCATACAACAAAAAACCATCAATACAAAAAATAAAGATGCAAAATCCATAGAAACATGGAGGAGAAAGCATTAATCACTCACTTGATCATTGGTTGTTTCTTTCTCATTCAAGGGTGAACCAAACCATTGACCTAGCAATCATGTAATTTGAATTTTGACCTTTCCTCTTTCCTACCTTTATCTCCACACTTCTCAGAGCCTCCTGTTCATGAAGGAAATCTTTAAGGGTATGTGTAGGATCATGGTGTGTCGAACTAGGCCCTTAAGTGGCAATAAAATTTTAGAAAAATAAGGTTAGGCAACTTGACGTAAAAAATTGAACAAGTTCTCAACCTTATATCAAAAAGATGTAAAAAGATAATTTGTAGGAAATTGAATTTAGTTTCTAAGCTACTAGTTGTTTTTTGGGAAAAAAAAATCTATTTGGTGAAAATTTGAAATTTCAATGCAATAGTACATAAATTTCAGAAGAAAAAAAATAAGTAGGTGTATGTCTGACCACCCTAACCATAATCAAATGATAATAGTTTTTTATAAGATTCTAGATATAAGTAGAAGACTCGCGTCCGAATGTGACACATACTTTTGTGTAATTTTTTTCCAAATAAATAAATAATTATGATTGTTTACAACTTTTTTGAAATATAAAAACTCCTATATTTGACCACCTTAACTTGGTCAAAACTTAATAATTTTTTTATTTTTTCTTGTATTATGTGAAGCATAAAATGTGGCGCATGTTTCAGATTTGAAAAATGTTATATCATTTGAAATTTATAGACGCTTTTCAATCAGCCTATCAATCGAGACTCTAGATGTAATCTATTTAGAAAATAAATAATTATTGTTTATTAAACTCAAAACTTGACAAAATTTATATTGGTGGAAAGCTGAGAATCTCCTTAAGCAACCCTTTTCGTTTCATCAATTTCAGATTTAAAAACTCATCATCTACATGGTCGAACGCTGGAAAGATAAGGAGATTTAAAAAACACATTTTTTGGGTTAACTTTCCAGGTTTGGAATTCTTAAGTCAAAACCTGTAGCAATCCCAAGGCAAATCTCTAGGTTGTAGATTTATGCCAGACATATCTTATATCGGATATGAAATCCGATAATGGTGCCAATAACAAAATGATTGAAATTTTTATACTTGTAATATATATATATATATATATATATATATATATATATATATATATATATATATATATATATATATATATATATATATATATATATATATATATATATATATATATATATATATATATATATATATATGTATGTATGTATGTATATATATATATATATATATATATATATATATATATATATATATATATATATATATATATATATATATATATATATATATATATATATATATATATATATATACATATATACACACACACACACACACATATATATACATATATATATATATACATATATATATATATATATATATATATGTATATATATATATATATGTATATATATATATATATATATGTATATATATATATGTGTATATATATGTATATATATATATATGTATATATATATATGTGTATATATATATATATATGTATATATATATGTATGTATGTATGTATGTATATATATATATATATTATATATAATGTATATAATATATAATATAATACTATATGTTATAATATTATAATATTATATTATAGTATAGTATTATAATATATTATTGATATTCTCTCTCTCTCCCCTTCTCGTCATCTCTCTCTCTCTCTCTCTCTCTCTCTCTCTCCCTCCCTCCCTCACTCTCTCTCTCACCCTCTCTCCACTCTCCCCCTCTCTCTCTCTCCTTCTCCCCTTCTCTCTATATCCTAAGAGTCCTAAGATACATTAACCCATTAGTACCACTTATGATCCCTTATGACCCCTCAACATACATTAATGTATCTTAGGACTCTTAGAATACATTAATATATGGTAAGGGGTCTTAAGGGTTCCTAGGTCACATTATTGTCACCAAGGACCGCTTAGGACCCATCAACATACATTAATGTATCTTAGGACTCCTAGGATACATTAATGTATGGTAAGGGGACATAAGTGGTCTTAAGGGGTCCTAAGATACATTAATGTATTCTAGGACCACTTATGACCGCTTAGGACCATGCATCAATGTATCATAGGAGTCCTAGGATACATTAATGTATGTTGGTGGGTCCTAAGGGGTCTTATGGGGTATTATGGGGTCCTACGATACATTAATGTGTCTTGGGACCCCTTAGGACCCAGCAATGTACATTAATGTATTTTAGGACTCTTAGGATATATTAATGTATTGTAAGTGGTCCTTAATGTATGTTGAGGGCTCCTAAGGGGTCCTAGGACACATTAATATATCCTAGGACCCCATACCCCTTACTACCCCTCAACATACATTAATGTATCTTAGGACTCCTATGATACATAAATGTGTGGTAAGGGGTCCTGGGTTACATTAATGTAACCTAGGACCCCTTAGTACTACATATGACCCCTTAGGACCCCTCAACATGCATTAATATATCCTAGGACTCCTAGGATACATTAATGAATGGTAAGGGGTCTTGAGGAGTTATAAGTGGTCTTAAAGGTTCCTAATAAACATTAATGTATCCTAGGACCACTTTGGATCCCTTAGGACCCCTTACCATACTTTTATGTATCATAAGAATCATAAGATATATTAATGTATGTTGAGGGGTCCTACGGGATCCTAGGATAGATTAATGCATGGTAAGGGGACATTAAGGGGTCATAAGGGGTCTTAAGGGGTCCTAGGATACATTAATGTAACCTAGGAACCCTTAAGACCCCTTATGACCCCTCAACATACATTATGTATCCTAGGACTCCTAGGATACATTAATGTATGGTAAGGGGACATTAAGGTGTTGTAAGAGGTCATCAGGGTTCCTAGGATACATTAATGTATCGTAGGACCCCTTGAGACCACTTATGACCTCTTAGGACCCCTCGACATACATTAATGTATCCTAGGACTCCTAGTATACATTAATGTGTGATAAGGGGTCCTAAGGGGTATTAAGGGTTCATATGTGGTTTGAAGGGGTCCTAAGATACATTAATGTATCATGGGGCCTCATAAGACCCCTTATGACCCCTCAACATACATTAATGTATTCTAGGACTCCTAGGATACAATGGACTCCTAAGATACATTAGTGTATGTTGAGGGGTCGTAAGGGGTCATAGGTAGTCTTAAGGGGTCCTAGGATACATTAGGTAATCTTAAGGGGTCCTATGATGTATTAATATATTATAGTACCCCTTGAGACCCCTAATGACCCCTCAACATACATTAATGTATCCTATGACTCCTAGGATATATTATTGTATGATAAAGGAACAATAAGGGATTGTAAGGGGTCATAAGAGGTCTTAAGGGGTCCTAGGATACATTAATGTATCCTTAGACTTCTTAAGACCACTTATGATCTTTTACCATACATTAATGTATCCTAAGAGTCCTAAGATACATTAATGTATTTTGAGGGGTCATAAGGAGTCATAAGTGGTCTTAAGGGGTCCTAGGATACATTAATGTACCTTGGGACCCCTTAAGACCACTTATGACCCCTTAAGACCCCTTAGTACCACCTACCATACATTAATGTATCCTAGGAGTCTTAGAATATATTAATGAAGAGAGGACCTAAGGGGTCATAAGTGGTTTTAAGGGGTCCTAAGATATATTAATGTATCTTAGGACTCCTTAAGACCACTTGTGACCCCTTACCATACATCAATTTACCCTATGAGTCCTAAGATACATTAATGTATGTTGAGGGGTCATAAGGGGTCTCCCCTTAGGACCCCTTAAGACCACTCATGACCCCTTGCCATACATTCATGTATCCCAAGAGTCCTAGGATACATTAATGCATGTTGAGGGGTCCTAAGGGGTCATAAGTGGTCCTACAATACATTAATGTTTCCTAGGACCCCATAAGACCCATTAATGTATTCTAGGACCCTTAGGACACATTAATGGGTTGTATATTTCATAAGGGGTCCTAGGACACATTAATAGGTCCTAAGGGGTCATAAATGGTCCTAGGACCCATTAATGTATTCTATGACACCTTAGGACCCCTCAGGACACATTAATGAGTTGTATGTGTCATAAGGGGCCATATGAGGTCCTATGACACATTGATCAGTCCTAGGAAGTGGTAAGTGTCATAAGGGGTCATAAGACACGCTAATGGGTCCTATAGGGTCATAAGTGGTCGTATGAATCATTAATATATCATGTGACCCTTACAATCCCTTATGGCCCATTAATGTATTTTAGGACCCCTTATGACACATTAATGGGTTGTAGTTTTCCTAGGGGTGTCCTAGGACACATTAATGAGTCCTAAGGGGTCATAGGTGTCCTAAGGGGTCCTATGATACATTAATGGGTCCTATAACCACATATGGCCCCTTAAGACCTGTTAATGTATCTTAGGACCCCTTACGACCCTTTAGGACACATTAATGTGTCATATGTGTCTTAAGGGGTCCCAAGACACATAAATGGGTCCTAGGAGCCATTATGTATCCTAGGACCCCTTAGGACACAGTAATGGGTCACATGTGTCCTAAGAGGTCATAAATGGTCTTAGGAACCATTTAGGACACATTAATGGCTCTCTCTCTCTCTCTCTCTCTCTCTCTCTCTCTCTCTCTCTCTCTCTCTCCTTCATATCATATATTATAATATTATAATAATATATTTTATATATTATAATATGACATA
The DNA here is from genome assembly GCA_027943335.1 of Chamaecyparis obtusa. Taxonomy (NCBI): domain Eukaryota; kingdom Viridiplantae; phylum Streptophyta; class Pinopsida; order Cupressales; family Cupressaceae; genus Chamaecyparis; species Chamaecyparis obtusa. The sequence continues at coordinate 2,870,772 of BSBK01000088.1, read as the reverse complement.
ATATATATATATATAGCATATAAAATCTGATATCAAATACCTCCATAATGGCACTAATAGTCAAAAGTTGGCGCCATTGGAAAGGTTGGAAATTTTTGAAGTAAAAGGTATCTGATATAGGATATGTAATTTGATATTGGATATGAAATCTGATATTGGATGTTGGTTTTTGCCTAGGTATTTGCTTTCGCTAGGTGTAATGACACCTAAGCCTACTAAAAAGTCAACACAAAATATTTTCATTTAGGGGCAGATGAAAAATGTTTATTTTTTCACATCGCCACTTTTTTTCCCCACCCCCACCCACCGCCCCCCCCCCCCCCCCCCCCCCCCCCCATAAACTTGTACAGGCCCTTAAGTGTGATCCAAACCAATGAAGCTTCTACCCTCTATTCATCAATATTTGTCTTCACACTCCAAATAATGAAAGGGTGAACGCCACCCTTATTACCTTTGTAATCACACCATTCTTCTTCCTCTAATTTGAAACCCTTACTAGGTATTGTAGTGGTTGTCATGGTTGTTAGTTAAAAAATCCAATCCTCCTCCACACAAGCTTTCATCTCCTACACAACATATTTGACCATTCTCATACCTAAAGCCCATATAAAATAAGATGGAGATTATATCTGCATTAACACGGTATTGATCTTCAATATGCATAAATTCTTCGCCTAAAATGAGATCAATAATCTTTAAAAAAAGAGGTTCACATGTGTATCTTGAATGTATTATTTTAAGCCTTTTTCTTAATAATGATTCCCAGAAAGGATAATTGTTGTTTTTTTGTGACAACATTGAAATTCTCCCCATTGGAAACTATTATCTCTGCTTCAAAAAACTATAGTAGCTACTACCTCATCTACCCAGGGGTTGTGAAACCAAATTTTAAACATGGGAATGTCTAGATGCTTCCTTCCTTATGCAAACAGCATTGTCATCCCATCACCTCGAGACCATACTCTTTAATTATTACAATTCTACAAAAGGGGTATATGAGGTTTCGTTCCTCTTAAATTTAAATACGTGTAATCATCCCAAATATGTTTCTTTGAATCCTCACTTTCTTATGCATGCTTAGATAGTATGTCCTTCAACCTCTTACTTTCTCTAAGGATGTGAGAAATTTTAAAATCCTTAAATGAGTTTAAAATGGTACATATAGATCTGATAAATTTTGTCAAGGTCCATGTCAATGATTTACCTTTTTTTAAGGCATTAATGGCAATCAATGAATCTCCTTCTAGATGCACTTTCTCAACTAATAAATGCTTGGCGATATTTATTGCATACTAGGTTGCTTGGGCTTCTACTGCATCATTAGTTTCATTGTACAACCCCTTAACCCCAATGGCCAAAATGTTACCATCACGATATCATGCTATGAATCCTACACTATAGTGTCTAGGATTTTCTCTTGAAGCACCATTGAAGTTAACCTTCACCCAACTTTCCTCTAGTTTAATCTGTTTAGTGACTCTATCCACTTACCATTTACACTTCTCACATGAGTTATATTTTCAATAATTTAAGGGTGGTTTGTTTTGGTTGAGCTATATAAGACATAAATATCGATGCTAACACTATTTTATTTAATAAACACATCTAAACTAAATATTGATAAAATTCTACCCCAATTATTTAATAACTCATCTTTATATATTAGTGAATGTATATATACACATAAGTAGTAAGTATAAAATACAACCTAATGACCCTTATATCTTTTTTATCACTTCACACTTTTTTCTATCCTTGAATGTTAAAAACATAACAAAATTCTCATATTTTTTTAATGCACTCCTTTCTTTATCATGCCAAAAGGCATTCCCTATAGTCACAATAGGAATGGCTTCAATCTGCGCACATAAAAAAAAAAGTTGCGACAGTTACTTATCCATGGATGTGTGGAATTTTAAATGTATGTGATTTGACATTGTATTTCTTGGTTCACCCTATTGTCTAAAGGCTTTGTCGTATTTTTTTTCTAATATAAATGTATCTTGAACCTATTTGAAGGATCTGCATTTTGTATACGATGGAAGATATAATTTTCATGAGCTGAAATTCCTTAAGCAAAGCATTTTGAGATCTTCAATAGGTGCATTTCACATATTTGCTAAAAAAATCCTTTGTTTTCAAGGATTTTAGATTGTTCTATGAAAACCTAACACAAAAATTGTTATGTTTTCTTTGTGATTTTCTCTATTCTCTACAGCTTCCACACCTTGTTCAAGAATTTCACCACTCATATATTAGTTTTTGTATGTCCTCGTCAATTGCCAATACATTTCTATCTCCAAGGATGATTGGATTCATCTTTGTTTTCAAGTTGTATAGTGTTCTGTTTAATTTATTAAGAAAATTGAACAAAAAATGTTCAACCATTACCAATGAAGAAATAAAATGTTTGAAACTGAACTTATAGATTTTAGGAATGCAAAGAGTTTGTATTTGTTTCATGTTTTGGCTATATTATACATGGCACATATTTTGTAAATGTGACGGCATAACAATTCATGGCATATTCTACAAGTTTGGATTTTGATGAAATGGATTGGGCACAAACAAGAGCTTTTTGGCTTAACTTTAGTTGAAAGGAAGGATTCAAGATTGTAGAGATATCATTGAAATTATTTATGTTATTGTGTATTCTCAACCCATTTTTATGGGTGTGAGAGTGTATATAAAATGGAGAGTAGAGTTATATAGAGAAGCACAAGCGGTGGTGGCATACATTGATCTCAGGGGTAGGTATTTTAAATTATTCAAATTATGATATCGAATAGGACAAGTGTCTTCTTAATTTGCACTTATGTTGAGAAACTTAAACATCCCCTCTCACAAAGCACTCTTAAGTGGTGCAAAATACACAAAATGCTTATTGGCCATCATGATTTTTAGGGGTCCCTTTGAAGTTTTTAGCACATCCTATTATTCTTTACAAATTGTAAGCACTTAAAAGCTTAGCTTTAATTTTAAAAATTTAATTAAATTGTAGAATAGTATGTGATTTATAAATTGTACTCACTTATATCTTTAGTATTTGTTTCTATTAAATATCAATTAGAAAAATAAGATATCATGGCTTGATGCATGTTCTCATATATTACTTAATTACAATTATATCAACGTGCTCAAAACCATAGAGCATGATCGAACAATATCGCCAAACTAAAAAACTGTTTATATATTGTCTACACCATTACAAAAAAGCAACAGTATGAACAACAATAATCTTTCCAACTAGCCCATAGGGTCATCAGACCATAAGAGCATCTTGTTTTGAAAAAATAAATCATTGTATGGGTGCTCCAGTACTTCTGCATCAAGAAAGTTATCACTAGGAGCTACCATCAATAGGAATGCTTCAACAAGGTATGCTGCTCCTAGTGGTTGTTGTTTATTTCTATTCCTTTGGTTTATAGTTTTTGCCATGAATTTATATAATACCAATTCAAATGGATTCCTTTATTCTATCTTCCTATTCCAAGTATATTCATGATAAATTTCCCACTTAAAGACCCTGGCAGTACCATCTTGGAGCAATCTTTCAAACTTGGTCCTAGAAATCTTAAAAGTAGTTGTAACCTAAAAATCAACATTGTACCAAATGAGTCTCCTTAAAGACTTGCTAAGGGTTCTACTCTTGCCTCTAAATATACTGTCATTTCAAAATTTCCAAATGTGCCATAAAATTTCAATAGAAAAACAAGACCAAAAGACATTAAATTCTTTCCTAAGGCTCTGGATATAGCTAAAGACCACTTATAAAATAGAAATATTGATGTTGATAGATACACAAAATTTGTTCCAAACTTCTTTAGCAAAGAAAAATTCAAAAAAATATGCTTTACTTTATCTTTCATCCTACAAATGTTACATTCATTAGACTCTCACGTAGGATTATTTATGGCTAGTCTATAAAGGATGAACTACCACATGTAACATTTCTTTTTTGGTTCTACTTTATTAGTCAAAATATTGTTGAAAACCTTTGACTCTGATGCAGGATCAAGGCCTACATTCTATCTAGTGTTGATATGTGTAAATATTTCATCACTATTAGCGAGGAGATCATAAATATTCTTAGCCTTAACACAATGCAATGACATACCATCTAGCCATTTGTACAAAGCATATCTCCTAATCAATACCACATTATTTGGTGAGAGATAATGTTGAGAAGGCATCCCTTGGGACAAAATAAGTCCTCCAGTGGACCTGTGACAACTCAAATTTCTATTGCATAGTCTCCCAATCTAACAAATCTCCATTCACTATAATATCCTCAAAGCTCGTCGCCCCCTTTCTAACCCATGTCTTTGTTGAGAAACCCTACAACAAAGCCATAAACTTGCCTTTATGCCACTAGTTCCACCAAGGGGACCTTTCACTACAAACCTTGTTGTCTACAGAGATGACATCACTTTGGAAAATGAAGTGCCTTACTTGCTCTCAACCTTTTGAAATCAATTTAAAAACAACAGAGTGGTGAGCCGATAAATTGTCATAATTTTATCATTTTAACTAACAATTTCCCTCATGTTTATAATATCTTTTCAAGTCATTTTCATACACTGCCTTGATTTATGAATCATTAACTATGATTAATGATTTATTGATTAACATTTGTATGTGTAGCTAGTTAATGCTAAATTATGATGATTTATTATGATAAATGGTTATTATTAAATAATAAATATTTTGAGATGATTAAAATGTTGTTTGTGAGATATTTGAGTCATTCATATAGCTGGAAAGAAGGAGAAGCAAGTTGACACTTGTCAATATTCAGAAGTTGCTAGAAATGCAAAAAAATTCAAAAACTAGTTTTAGTAAAATAGGCATATCTCACTCAATTCTTAAGGAAATCCAATTTTTCTTAAGGACTTGGAAATTTGAAAAGAGGATAAAAATGTGTTAAAGGGGTTTGATCTAATTTGGAATAGTTAATGAGAAACACTCATCTGAAGTAGACTGAGTAAAAATAGGTGAGTTTGAAGGAAGCAAAAATCCAGTCTTAGTAAAATTATCTTATCTTCCACATTTTTTAATGAAATATAAATTTTAAAAATGACCTAGAAAGATAAGAAGGAGGAGCATAACCTGGTAAAAGTGTTTTCTCTAACTCGTAATAGTAAAGGAGAACCATCCGTTTGAAGCTTATTGTAGAAAAAGTGAAACAAAAAATCAGTAGACTTAGTCAAACTTCTTCTATTTATTCCAATCCTAGTTACAACTTCAAAAGAGGTTGGATATGATTTTTATTGTATTTATGAACACACAAAAAATCTCCAAGAAATCAAAATTTTCATAAAATAGTCCAAACAAACTCTTTTTCCAATCAGTCAAGAAGACAAATTGTAATAGGACTTTGCTTCTTAGTCAATGTTTTAGAATAATTCTCTTCCTTGTTTAAAGGAATGATGGGTCACATGTTTTATGGCTGTTAGAGAGTCAATAATCTTATATATTCAAAATTGTAATCAAGCAAAGTAGAGAGAAAGTGGTAGAGAGTCATCATTTTGTAGAAGTTGTTAGGATTAGGTAATACTGAGAGGGGGGTGAATCAGTACTACTGCACTTTAATTTAAACTTCAACCAATTATAAATAAACCAAAACAATGTTGAAATGAAAAGAACATATAAGCGCAAGACATAACTCATGACACCATGATTTGTTCTCGAGGAAACCCTGGCCAAGGGAAAAGCCCGGTGGGGATGATACCCACAACTATTTACTAAAATATTATATCCATGTTAGGAGTTGATTGTTACATAGTACATTTCCTTGCTAGAGGAATACAAAACCCTGTTAGGTGATACAAAACACCTGGTTAAAGGTGGTGAGCATACAACTCTTACAATTAAAATATTGGCTCAAAAGATTTTTCCAAAATGAACAATACATGCACTTCCTTTGCTTAGATAGTTCCAATTGTAGCTCTATCAAACATTAATCTCGCATGTGCTTTCTGCTTTCATATTTGCATCATCATATCCATTATCTCATCCATACATATCGCTTCCACAAAACACTATATACTTATACAAAATCTGACATCCAAACGACTTCACAAATACTATACAAAACATAATAATAAATTATGTAAATGATAAACATAGAGTTGGTGATCTTATATTACCCAAGTGTCGGTAATATACTTTATCCATCTGACTTAGCACGTTACCATATCCACTATTCTTTCCTTAATCTTCGTAATTGCTTATATTCCCTGTTACACTGATTCTTTGTCTTTGCATACCTTCAGATCACTGATCTAATCACCAAAACACATATGAACATAACCAGGCATAAGTGTTTCCATGAATGACAAACTTCAAGTGATCCCTAGTGCCCCAAAACACCACTTTCCAATAGAAGTAAATTTGTAATAGCAATAATCATTTTAATAGAAGTAATAGATTACATTTTCATGGAAGCATGTTACTTGTGTATGATGTTTTAATGACATATATCAAAGTTTAAATTATCTAAGCAAGGTCCACTTATGATAATTTTTACATTTGGTAGTTATAGAAGTAGAACACACAACAAACTATTGTGTATTACATAGTTTCCTGCAACCATTACTATGCAGTTATATTCATTTCTAACATTGTTATACTTTTAGTTTTGTAATGATAGAATAACTTATAGAATCCCATAGTGCATATACTTTGTAGACCTATTTCAAGTATATGTCCTTGGATTGACAATTTAAATGTGCCTTCATAATGATGAGATAACTACTTGGCATGGATGTCCAATCCCTAAGTTATGGTTCTAAGGCCTAGTTATCAAAACCATTATAGGAGTCCAACATTTTTGGCATTGTTTCTAGGGATGGGTCAAGCTATGAGGGTCTCTGAGTTTTTAGCAACTCTTTGTCATTTTTCTAGTATCGTAGTTTCCATTCAAAGAACTTAGGATTATAAAAGTTTACAAAAGTACCACAAGCAACAAAAAAATGGATTTTAGATCCATGAAGAATAGCAACCAAGAGCCAATGTCATTTGCAGCAGGTTCAAAAATTAATGAAGCCATGGTCTCAAGCATCATAAAGGAATTTTATTCACATATTGATGACAAGGTGTTGATTTACGAGGACAAAAATGAAGAAAACCTTGTTTTGCAAAATGAAGACATTAAAATACTCAAGGTTGCTACTCAAAATGAATGTGATGTCAAATTAGAACTCCTACTTCAAGAAGAGAGTTGCAATAAAGTGAAAATCTATCCTCCCATGTAAAAAAGTCAAGAAGTTATTAAAGAAGACCAGTTTCAAGATGATTTAGAGGATTTTTTCTTAACCTTAGATGCTAAACCAACATCTTTTGTAGTGCAAAACTATGAGCATCATGAAGATGGTGCAAAAATTTCTATACTTCTATCAAACCAATCACACAAATTGGTCTTTGAAAATCAAGAGGAGGATAAAGAAGAAAACCATCTACACAAAGCCAACAAGGAGGGTTCAAAGTTTGTTCTTTTACAATGGTGTCCTACCAGACATCTCACTCATATGGAGGAAAGTAAATCATCGCAAGTTATGTTTGCAACAAAGAAAGAAGCTACAATTGAAGATGAAGCTAAATATGTAGCTACACATAAAGGAGAAATGTGTCAGCTTACTTATGTACTTCAATACAATAATATGTATTGTCACCATGAAGTGATAAGTAAGTTTGTTACTGTATTTCCAAAAGTGTTGTTATTGTTTAGTAACTTTCTACTGATGATGCAACTATTCCTAATTGTTGATAAGTATGTAAAGCATTAGAAGTTGTTGAGAAGAGGAAGATACTTCAAAGAACCAGTTAATGATTTTGTTTGATAATGTATTTTTTTTTTGTTAGTGTAGGTTAGGATGGGTTAGGGTAGGTTTTCCATTCAATAAGTGTTGTTACACAATCTCTACTCTACTTTGTTTCTTAATTCTTCTTGTCTAAATGACTATTTTGGAGGAGTTCATAGCTGATTGGTTTCTCATTTTTCAAGTCATTTTTCAAGGGTGCAAGCGAGTTGGGTCTCTAATTTTGGAAGATATTCTTTGCATATATTGTCAAAAAGCTCCATTAAGTAGTCTGGTCTTCACGATGTCAAGAATGTACATTCAATGGTGGTGTCTAGTTGGTCTAATTAGATTTTATTTAATAGGAAATGAACATCCAAAGTTGTATTATAAGTCATTGGATGGATAGAGTTTTTTTGGAGATTTCTTGCAACAACTGTTGTTTGATCTAGCAGTCAGTCCTGTAGCCACTACTGTGTGATTGAGCAGTCAGTCCTGCAGCCAATACTGTATGACTAAACAGTCATCCTGTAGCAACTACTTTGTGATTCAAAAGGAAACTTGCACCAAGTATGAAGACATATATAACTACTGATATTAAATATGCTACACTCTCAAAAAGACCTAAATATCTAGCAATTAAGGGATCTGTACTTTCAACTATTTGCCAAGTTTTAAGCTTCTCACAACAACACAAATGGTACTACATTTATTATTTCTATTTATCCACAATATTTATCAGTTTTTTTAGTAGTTAACTATCTATGAATTTCACTTTATTTTTCAATTATCATTATTATAATTATATGCTTCATAACTGATTTATTTTGCTACCCTCATACATAGATTGTCATTTGAGGACAAATGACCTTTTAACTAGGGGAACACATGTATACCTTGTGTTGTTGTCATTGACCATAGGAGGATGACCTTGCTTGTAAAATTTTATACTACCTCTTATATTTAAGATTATTTATGCAAAAACAAGAATGATAAAGTGAAGAGTAATAAAAATTGAATGTCTTATGAAGGGATAACAAAGGGAAGAAGTATGAATATGTGAAGTGTTTGATATGACCTAAAGAAATGGTAAGAAGATTTAAGGAGATAATAAATAGAGAAGAATAAAATGAACCATAGTCATGTCAAATGAAATTCTTCGTATTGATCAAATACATGTGCATGACATGTGCTATAAAGGATTGAAGTTGTCACAAGATTTCATGCTAATAACCTTCTTGTCTAACTAATGCCTATCCCCTGCTTGAGGACAAGTAGGATTTCAACTGGGGGGAATGATGAGCCTATAAATTGTCATAATTATATTATTTTATATAACAATTTCCCTCATGTTTATAATATATTTTCAAGTCATTTTCATGCATTACCTTGATTTACATGAAGCATTAACTATGATTAATGATTTATTGATTAACATTTGTATGTGTATCTAGTTAATGCTAAATTGTTATGATTTATTATGATAAATGGTTATTATTAAATAATAAATATTTTGAGATGATTAACATGTTATTTGTAAGATATTTGAGTCCTCCATGTAGCTAGAAAGAAGGAGAAGCAAGTTGACACTTGTCAATATTCAGCAGTTGCTAGAAATGCAGAAAAAGTCAAAAACTAGTTTCAGTAAAACAAACATATCTCACTCAATTCTTAATGAAACCCTGATTTTCTTAATGATTTGGAAATCTGAAAAAGAGTAAAAAAAATGTGTTAAAATGGTTTGATCTAATTCGAAATAGTCAATGAGAAGCACTCATTTAAAGTTGACTAAGTAAAAATAATAAAGTTTGAAGGCATCAAAAATCTAGTCTTAGTAAAACGATCATATCTTCCATGTTTCTTGATGAAATATAGATTTTAAAAATGATTTGGAAAGATAAAAATGTTTCTTAGTCATCATTTTGTAGAAGTAAATTTGTAATAGCAGCAATAATTTTAATAGACGTAGTATATTACATTTTCATGGAAGCATGTTACTTGTGTATGATGTTTTAATGACATATATCAGAGTTTAAATTATCTAAGAAAGGTCCACTAATTATATTTTTTACATTTGGTAGTTATAGAAGTAAAACACATAGAAAATTTTTGTGTATTACACAGTTTCTTGCAACCATTACTGTGCAGTTTCCTGTAGCCATTACTGTGCAATTTCCCACAACCATTATTGTACAATTATATTCATTTATAGCATTGTTATACTTTTAGTTTTGTAATGATAGAATAACTTAGAGAATCCCAAAGTGCATATAGTTTGTAAACTTGTTTCAAGTATACGTCCTTGGGTTGACAATTTAAATGTGCCTTCATAATGATGAATGACTACTTGGCATGGATGTCCAATCCCTAAGTTATGGTTCTAAGGCCTAGTTATCAAAACTATTATAGGAGTCCAACACAGAGCCTGATAATTTAACAAAAAAAGTACCTGCTAATAGGTCAAAAAATCCTAGCTATTTCCATGCTAGAGATTTTAAAGGAATTTCAGTACTGATATTATCTTACTAAGACCTTCCATGGCTTCCCACCTACCATGGGTTTAAATATCCATTTGGTAGCCAGGGTTATGCCTTGAATCCTAAGATCTTTTAGCCCAAGCTACCCTTTACATTTTTTCATCACACACCACTCCCATTTGACCCTATGCTTTTTTTCTTGAGACTTTTCCATCAAACCACATATATTCCCTTGTGATATTTTGAAGGTAGTTAATTTGGCATTGGCTAAGCCACGTTGAAGAGTAATATATATATTATATGATGACAAAATCTTTTGGCATACTTGAAGCCTACCTACAATAGAGAGAGCTTGTTTATTCCATTTTCCGTAGCTTCTTTTCTACCATCTCCCTTAACCGGTCACACATCTCATTGAGTGTTACAAGCTAGGGTTTTCATTGCACCAAAAGATTGACTTGTTAATGCTCAATACAACCACTATACTTGTAGAAGACACAGGAGGAAGTTAAGCCATGTCGCAAACCTTGCGAAGGATGTTGGTCCACTGCCAACAATCTCCCTCCCAGCATCACTCGTCGTGGCCTGCATGGATTCAAACCTGTGACCAAGCTCTTATACCACTTGTTATAAGTAGTGGCTATCGTTGCACCAAAAGATTGACCTATTAATGCTCGATACAACCACTAGACTTATAGAAGACACAGGAGGTGGTTAAGCCATGTCACGAACCCTGCGAGGGACGCTAGCCCACTGGCAATAATTAAGGTCCAGGTAGATTGCAAAGGGAACACGAAGATACTTGAATTTATATATTTAGGACCCCCTCAAGAAAGAGAGTATTTAATGAACTATTCAGGAGGATTACCATTCCATCAAAGCATGACATGTTTTTGGATTCATATTTTGCTTTCCAAAGCTTTACAAAATAAATAAAGGTTGGTCATTAAGGCCTCCAAGTTATCCTCTTTTAATTCAATAAGAATGGTAGTATCATCTGCAAACTAAACATTGGATAGATCCTCTTTGTTTGGGAGAGTGATTCCTTTCACTCTCACGGATAAAGTGGAGCCCCTTAGAAGGTAGAAGAGTGCATCTGTAGTGATGACAAATAATGCAAGGGCTAAAGGGAAACCCTGCCATATGGATGTGGTGAGGGAAAAAGGTTCAGATCTATTCCCATTGACTTTCACCCTTGCATTAACATCTTTCATTAGATTTTGTACCATTTGACATAATTTCTAAGTGAAGCCTAAACATCTTAGCATTATGAATATAAAATTTTATTCAATTCTATCATATGTTTTTTCATAGTCTATCAATACCATGCTTGCATTCTTCCCTAAGCTCTTAGCCCAATGCATGGAGTCCCAACAAGCGATCTAAGATTCTCTAGAATATATTCGCCCTTACCAAACCAAGTTTGGGTTGGGTTAGTTATGTTAGGCAACACACCTCTAATCTCTTGACTAAAATCTTAGTCAATATTTTGTGAGATACATTTAATAGAGTGATTGGCCTCTAGTTCTTGACCAATGTCTATTACCCCAATTGATGATATTGCTACACTGATAAGATTATTATTCAAGTGACATTGTGATGCAGAGAATGAACAAGGTCAACTGAGCAATGAAAGGTATGTAGAAAGATTGGATCAGTTGTTATGTTGTCATTTATGTCAAGCCTATTGATTTACTGATTTCAAGTTGACATATCAATATGAAATATGTGATGTTGAGAAAAGGAAATGACTGGTAAAGATAGAGGATGAAATAAAGAAGTGATGTTAAGTATGAGAGTTTAATTGTGTAATTGTTGAATCAGTCTAAGACAAGAGTAAATTGATTTGATTGTTTTACAGGATTTAAGAAAGTGTTAAAATTATGCACAAGTCAGTTATGTTGATGAATAATAAAGGATTGAAGTTGCAAAGTGAAAAAACAAGGAAACTGTAGACACCTAAAATTGTCCATTCACACTAATGTTAATTTTTATTAATATTTACCCTTAACATTATGGTTAATTTTATTAATTGACTATAATCATTATATTCTTCTATTTATTTTATTAAATTTACTTTGATTAAATAAATTTATTTTCCCCTTTGTATTTAAATTTTATTTAAATACTATAATATATTAAATTTAATTTAATATATTATCCCTACATTTCCCTTTATAAAATAAATAAAAATTTATTTTATTCCTCCACTAGCCTAAAGTTCTTCTAAGCCATGATTAAATTAAATTTATTTTAATTTAATTATTTTTCCCTTTTTCCTATGCTTGCCTTTTTTCTAATATTTGTCTAATCTTAATTAAAAATTCAATTACCTCTAATCATGTGCACAATCACCTTTTTCAAGGTGGCCACCTCCTCGTCTCTTTTCTCCACCAATCATTTTTAAATTCTTCTTTCCCTCTAAAAATGAAGTTTGACTTTTTCATCTTTTGCCACTTCACCTTTTTCAAACTCTACCTAACATCTTTTTTACTTTTAATCCTAGCCACTCATTTCTTTTTGCCTCTTCATATTAGTCACTACCTTTTTGCCTCTTAATCTTGGTCATCCATTATTTTTCCTCTTAATCTCCACCATCCAATTCTTTTTATTTTCTATAAAAGGAGGTCTCACTCCTTATTTTAAGTCTAGGTTATTTTTCTTCTTAATCTCTTAGCTCTTGCATCTTCTAGCTTTCTTAATCATTCTAATTCTTTTCTTCATTACAATCTAATCTTGTTCTTAGATCTTAATCTTGTTGCATTATTATAGATCTTAATCTTATTATCATTATCATAGTCTTGTATAAATCTTGCATCATTTTTTAAACTTGAGACAAGTTCCTCATATTTGTTCTCAACTCCTTCACCATCATCTAGCTTACATCTCATAGTTTTACATTATTTTTACATTTTATTTGTGTTGGGAGAGCATACCCACAATAATTTCAAAGAGCAAATCAAATAAAGCTTTGGGTGCCCTTGTTTTAGCTCATCGAAGGTTGTAATAAAAGTTACTTATTTTGTTGCATTTGAAATGACTAACATCTAATGTGATTTTGTTTGGTGTTTTGGTGTTTTTAATTTGTAGCAAATAGGTCCATAATTTCATTGCATACATTTTGGCACACCCGGTGGGACCCACATCCCTATTATATTTACATTTTTAGAGATTTTTCTATGCTAATGTTTGTGTGGGTTGAGTTGAAGACAAAATCCTAGGGTTTTTTGAAAGATTTGATCATATCTTTCAAACGGTCTGGATTTTTGGTCATAATTTTTTTTTACAAGTGGGGGATCATCATATTATGTCTAAGTCCAAAACTCATATTTTTCTGATCAATTTTCTGCAAGTTATAATTTTTTTATGATTTTCAATGAAAATTAACTTTTGGTCACAAATCACCATATTTTTCAGAAAACATTACATTTTTTGAAATGTCTAAAAATTTTACTCATGTCATATTCTTTGTATTTTTTATTTTGATGCACGAATATGGCTCGAGAATTCAATCTTTGAAAACTGGTCTATTTTGATAAATCGGGTCCCTAAAGCACAAATTAAGAAATTTTTCCAAAAAATTTACATTTTTGGAAAGCTCTATATTTTTTAGCAGGGGTCTTTATTTTTCATTTATGTTTTTGTGGCCGAAATCATAGCAAAAAAATAGATCTTGTTGACTAGGTCAAATGCAAAAAAAAAAATTGTGATGAGTTTGCACTTTATTTGCACATTGTTCAATGCATGGTTGAGTTTTCTTAAAAGTTTCAGATATTTTCAATCTTCTAACAATGGTTTTGCAGAACGTTTGGCCAAGATTAAGATATTTTGAGACTACTAATCAATTTATTTTGTAGGATGTTGTTTGAAGATCTTGAAAAGATTTGAGACTACTAATTCATTGGTTTTGTAGGTTGCCTTGGAGGTTCAAGAAAACATTGTGTCTACTTTAATTTGATTTTTATAGGGGCCTAATTTAATTAGGAAGGTTCATTTCTTGTGATTTAATTGGATAGTAGGAGAGTATGCTCTTTCCTCTTTAAGGGAAAATCAGAAATCTAGACCTACTTAATTTGGTCATTAAAAAGGAATCTTGGGTAAATGAACATGTGCTTGGTGTGTTTGGGAGACACTATGGAGTAGGATACTATGCTCTTTTCCTTTTGGAAAATCAGAAATCTAGACCTACATTAGCTATCCTTTTACTTTCTTGTATTTACCTTTAGAGGGCCTACCAAGAGAGCAATCTTTTGGGAACGGCCCAAGTGGGGAACAAGCGAACCTGGCTACTCCATCCCACTATTATAAAAAGCTTCCTTCAATCCAAAGAGAGGGGAGACTTGTCTATTTTATATTCCTAACACTTCTTCATATGTAGGGCCTAGTTGCCTCAATCTTGCTAAGCAAGACTAGATTTGATTGTGCACTTGTAGGGCCATCAACGGTCTCAATCTTGTTTACTACAAGGGGAATACATCACTAGTACATTTTGCACCATTTTTTGATGCACTATTGGTCGAAGTTTCTACCCAACTTAGTCGAATGGTTGACAACTAGTTCGTCGCTATTATTTGTGTCAAAATATCGACCCATTGCTGAAACCGTCAAATGATTGACTCCACTATTGGTAAAAAATGAGGGCAATTTAGGTTGAAAATAACATTGGCAAGTGTTGGTGTATTGGTCGATCTTTCGACCAATATAAATTAATATTGGTCGAAAACTTTGGTCGCTCCGACCAGGATGCCAAACTCGCAATGGTCATATTTCGACCACATTTGGTTGAAATATTTAGCGGCTTTGACCAAGATGCCAAACCCGCGATGCCACATTTCAACACAGAATGGTCAATTTTAGGCCAAACTTTTGACGCAGGTGGGTCAAAATTTTGATGAAACACGGAGTGTTTAAAAAAATTGAAGATAAATATCCAGACTAATAACCAACGACATCTTGATCAGTGATTAGTCTAGATATTTATCTTCAGGTGTCCACACTCATTCTGCTGCTTATTGCCAGTAGGTCCCTGCTTGTTCTATTTTCCAGACTGCTTTGGGCTCTAGCAATCCATCTGCTCTACTCTGCTCTACGTGAAATTGTGGGTTTTTTCATTTTGTTTGAACTATTTGAGAGATAGGCTCTAACTAGTGATCTGTGAATTGGTAGAGCTTCCTCTTAGACGCCCACAACTCTTCAAATCTATTAGTGTGAAGCCCCCAAAGGGTATTCTGCTCTATGGGCCTCCTGGTTCTGGGAAAACCTTAATTGCTAGGGCAGTGGCAAATGAAACTAGTGCCTTCTTTTTTTGTATTAATGGACCTGAGATCATGTCAACGTTGGCTGGAGAAAGTGAAAGAAATCTCCAGAAGGCTTTTGAGGAGGCTAAGAAGAATGCCCTATCCATTATATTTATTGATGAAATTGATTCTATAGCTCCCAAGAGGGAAAAAAAACCCACGGTGAAGTTGAGAGGAGAATTGTTTCTCAACTTCTTATGCTTATGGATGGACTTAAATCCCATGCCCATGTTATTGTTATGGGAGCAACTAACCGACCAAATAGTATTTATCCAGCACTCAGAAGGTTTGGAAGGTTCGACAAGGAGATTAATATTGGGGTTCTGGATGAAGTGGGCAAGTTGGAAGTGCTTCGCATCCATACAAAGAATATGAAGCTCTCTAATGATGGACGTCTATTGGGGCCTTATTTTTTGTACTTCTATATCTAATGTTAAATAGTTCTTGGATTTTGAAAGCATTTATTAATCTTTATGTTTCTTGGAGTATCTATTTATCTTTAGTTTTCTTGTTATAGGTTGATCTTGAAAAAGATTGCTAAGGATACCCATGGATATGTTGGAGTAAATCTTGCTACTTTGTGTAATGAGGTTGCACTTCAGTGCACTAGGGAAAAGATGGATGTTATAGACTTAGAAGATGAGACAATAGATGTTGAGATTCTAAACTTCATGGCCATTAGTAATGAGTACTTCCACACTGCTTTGGGATCTAGCAATCCATCTGCTAAAGCCATTGCTAACAAATGTTAGGCCAATTTCATCAGTGTGAAGGGCCCTGAATTGTTAACAATGTGGTTTGGAGAGAGCGAGGCTAATGTGAGCGAAATTTTTGATAAAGCTAGAGGATCAGCTCCTTGCATCCTATTTTTTGACGAGCTTGATTCTATTGCTACACAGGTGTGTTGATTTTTTATGTGTGAAGTTCAAGTTAAGGACGGTGAATATATTTGAGTAGGAATTTTGTTTGAACTATTTGAGATAGGCTCTCTGACTAGTGATGCATAACTGGTTTGCATGTTTGCAGCATGGAAGTAGTGTTGGGGATGTTGGCGGTGTCGTAGACAAAGTCCTTAACTAGTTGTTGATGGAGATGGATGGTATGACAGCCAAGAAAATAGTTTTCATTATTGGCTGACTTGACCAGTTGATTTATATTCCCTTATCTGATGAGTCCTCACGTTATCAAATTTTCAAGTCTTGCTTGAGAAAATCACCCGTATCAAAGGATGTGGACCTAATGGCACTGGCCTGTTATACCCAAGGATTCAGTAGAGCTGATGTTTACAGAGATTTGTCAGCGGGCTTGCAAGTATGCTATTAGAGAAAACATTGAGAAGGTGAGTTTCAATTGTGCTAGCTTTTGCAAACTAGATTAGATTATCTCACAAATAGATGCAAATTCACAAATTAATTTTCTAGATTCGGCATTTCATCATATAAGAAGAACTGCCAATATCAATATATTATATCCCAATGTATATTACATACAACTTTTAAAATTATAAATATACAAATCTATAAAATATACATATATAACATAAAAGGAAGTGTTGATGCATACTGACAAATAAAATAAGGAAAGCTTCTACTCTCTTGATTTGTAAAATTTTCTCTGCCTCTTCTTTTTCTTGTGTTGCCACCCTCATTCTTGCAGATGATATAAAAAAATGAAATGAATGATGGTGAAATTGAGAGAAATTTTGGGTAAATAAACTAAACAGATATAGAACAAAGTTGAGGATAATGAGTTGAGTTTTCTTAAATAAATGAATACCATCAACCCATTTACAAAATGCAAAAGTATATGCTAGCAATCTCCAACAATATCATGGTAAAAAGGACATTAGTATTGGATGTAAAAGTCTTGCCTGCATTTATTTCATTCATTTCTTTCTTGACATGCACATCAGCCTCTATATCCACAATAAGTGTTTGAACTATCTCATATTTGTAGTTTGACATAGCCTGTAAGCATAGAAATGAACGATTGAATCATACTGCATTCAAATTTCATCTTGTTTGATATTTAAGAGATATTTTACAATAATCAATTGACAATACACATCAATAAATAAATGAAACTGATATGAATATATCAACCTTTTCAAGTTCTTCAACAACTTTAGCAACCTCATTCTTTTGCTCAAAGATATCATACAGATTCATCTTTGGAACACTAGAACGAATAATTGTGAATCATACATGGAAACAAGGTAGTTTATAAGAGCAGAGATATTATATGATAATACAAATCACATTAATCTAAAAGACTACTACACCATTTCAAAGATCATATCAATCAAATTAATTTGAATCCTCACAAGGCAAACATAACATTCAGGCATCCAAAAATAATGGATGCAAATTCACAAACTAATTTTCTAAAATCAGAATTTCATCATATAAGAGGAACTACCAATATTAATATATTATCTCACAAATAGATGCAAATTCACAAAATAATTTTCTAGATTCAACATTTCATCATATAAGAAGAACTGTCGCAGACCTTTTGTGAGGGTATCAAGCACGCCGCTTGACTCCAAATATTTCCTAAAAGCTTCCTTCTTGGATTCATTTGCCTGCCATATAAGGATGACAAGCATTATCATAGAGCCTAAATGTTCACTTCTTGTCATTGAATTCATACATACAATCATCTACAACTGTAGCACTAAAACAACTGATTTTTGAACACAAGGACTATTTGCTTAAGTAAATCCTAAGGGGACAGGAAGTAAATTTATTCACGTGGGTGTATTAGGCTATTAGCTATAGAATATCTATGCTACTTATAGATCCAACTGATATCTAATTTAACACTTCACCTACTAAAAAACACAAACCAATGAAATAATCCACATTAGGCCAAGAGAGGTTGACGCATTCAATACAAGAATACTTACACAAAATGAAGCCGAATCATGCTAGACAATGACAATAAGAAGTTGACTATTGGCCCTTCTAGTTTTTTATTTGATAGTTTCCTGACAATGACACATTCAAAATGCACTTATGAGAAAAGACCTAGAATGAATGAAATTGATTAAATAATGAAGGTGTGTTAGTTTGAGCTTCACTTAGTTTCGAGAATACTTTAATATTCTCTACTTAACAAGGCCAACCACATGAAGGTGGAAGCTCATCTAGCCTCACCCCCCTCCCGCTAACATCAATCTAAATTCCCCATTAACATCTAATTACACACTTCATTCATCCATTTATGAACTCTAACATTCAATCAATACAATCACATAACATTCATTAATATGATATAACATTCATTAATACGCAACACTAATCAAGAATTCATTAACACATAATAATATTCATTAACATGACATATAATTCAATATTAATACACAACATTCATAGATAATTACTTAAAACAATGTTCTTTCATTATCCAACAAAGTTAATCAAACAAGTTTTATCAAAGAGCATATTTAAGAAATCATTTCTTTTTTTGGTTTTTCTTAGATTTCTTATTTAGGTAAAGGCTGATAGGAGCATCAACATTATCTTCCTCCTCTTGTAGTTGTGATCTCAAATTATGATGCTTCCTCATGTCTCGAGGAGGATGACATTGCTGCACTAAAGGGGGGTCTGCTGTAATAACAAGTAAATGGGTTAAATTTGCATACTTTTTTTTACTGTTACATGTATTTCATTAACTAGTAGAACATAACATGCATTTTTCTTTACCTGACAATGCCACATCATCATGTACAATAACATTTTGATCTTCTGCCACCTCAACATGCTCAACATGCTCTAAAATATTCAAAAAAAGGTTACACGGCCAATTACAATTAAAGATGTTAAATTCTCTTAATAATTACTGTTTAGGTTTAGAATTGTTACCTTACATCAGGCATTAAGGAAGAAGAACAATTCTAACTGACAATGGAAACCTCTCCTAGTTGTGGGTAGACTATGATTAGAGAGGAATCTCCAGATTCTAGGCCGGTTCCTATCAAATATTGAATATCACTTTCCTGATCTTGAAAAACTGGTTGGGAAAAGGGAAAAAAGACTTAAAACTCAAAAGATTAGGGTGATACACCAATGAATAATTCAGAATTTGCAAAAGATATGGGTTCCAAATGTGACTCACAAGATGAATACTTTAACAATTTGATTCACTACTCAACATATAGGCTAATGAATTCATGCTATTAGGTTTCTACCACAAATAGCTTGAACAATTAACAACATACATTTCTCATGCAAGGCCTGGGGTAACTAATTAACTTAGGAAGGAACAAAATATCATTCACTTCCTGTAGATAATCAATAATCTGACACTTGTTAGAAAAGAAGAACAGGAATTGAAATTGAACACAAGTACACAAAAATATGAGCTGAAACACCTGGTTTATTCCTTCCAAAATCTGATGAAAATGGCTACAAAAAGGCTTCCAAGCATTTAGGAACTGAGTAGTTCACTATTGGCTCTCTCTCCAACATTTGCAACCCTCAAAAAAGCCAAATTGACTCCCTTAAGAAGCCTCCAAAACCCTAATCCGAAAATGCTAGACCTCTTAGAAAAGTCTCCTGAACATGCTCCAATCTAACTCAAAATTGGCTCCAAAAATATAGCCAATAAGCCACCTCTACAAAAAGATGCCATTTCCCTAATTTTTTGGCTAATAATAAGGAATAAAATTCCTTTTACAATGAATTGCCAAAAGAATAATATAAATTTTAATATTAGAAAAGCTAATATTAAAATATATAATAAAAGAAACTAATAATAAACCAAAGTTTATTACTAACCTATTTCCCTTTTAATTATTTTAGAGCAAGCCTAAAATCAACTTAGATAAAATATCTAAGTAACAAAAATTACAAAGTAGAGAGGATAAGACATCACTCCATCCACTTGCAATGTTCAAAACCCGAGAAGGAAACAGGTGGCAACTCTCTGTCTTCGAGGCTTTACTGGCACTGACATCTGCATTAACTACTCTGTTCTTTACTAGCGGATCCCAAACTTCATTTTCTTCATTTGATTCTTGGCATTTGTGTTATCTTTATTCTTCTCCAAAGTCTCAGGAAATGAAACCCTAAGTTTTCCTAAAATTGTTGAAGGAGCTTGGTTATTTGCTGTGAATACTCGGCATTATCATGGGTAAACTTGTTTGTTGCTGGAATAACCTTCTGTTGCCCTTGGAGATAACTGTGTTTAGATACTGGAGCTCAATCTATTCAAAAGATTTGGTATCAGGAGCAATGAACTATAAGTTTCATTACTCCGAACTCTTTGTTATCATTTTGATTGAAATGCAGCCTACAGCCCAAAATCGTGGGCTCTCCATTCCTCTTGCAATACTTCACTGTTTGTTAAAAAGAAGTAACTGTTTCTTAGAAAAGATATTCACGGTTTATGAGCTTGACTTTCAATTTATCTTTCATTGAACAATAATGCTAAGAGATCTTTGAGTGCGTATCATAGAAAAATATATGTATATCTTCCATTATTGTAATCTAAACTCATTGTTTGCTTTCAAAAGATTGACTGCTTGTATACAAAGATACTCACAGTTTAAACTGAGACTTTCAGTTTATCTTTCTCTTGCAATAAATGAGTTTGTATCATGAAATTTGGAAATGAAAGTGTGCTCTTCATGCTGGTAGCCGATACTTCTCTGTCTGTTTATAAATGATGCACTGCTGGTTATGGGTTCGAACTTGATATGAATCCTTAAGATAAAACCCTCATGCTGAGAGATTTCATGTACACTTGAGTTTGAAATGGCTTTTAATGCATTTACTGTTATGAACTCGAACCAGCTATTTATTTATGCAAAAATAATGTTTGCAAACTGCTCTTAATACAATCTCCATATCTGTAAGCTATATTTATTATTGTTGTTCCATTTGCAAATGTAAACTGTTTATCTTGAAGAATATACTCACGGCTTTTAAATCAATCTGGAAGTTGCAATAATGATGAAATTTGAAACTGAGAGCCTTTCCGAACATGTTTTCACTCTTGCACAAATGAGTCTCAAAATGATTTGAACTCAAACTTGATATGCAGCTTTTAAAATAAACCCTCATGTTGAATTTGAAACCTTGCAATAATGAAGGAGTTTTCTGAATGTGCTCACTTTTCTTTTTAACAAAAATGTTGAGAAACCTTTGATAGTATTTGAAAGTCTTTTTTATTTGTGCTCCTTCTATTGATAGAAACCGTGAGCAATACTTTCATTCTCATAATTTTTGTAAAGGAGTTCGAAAGAACTTTAGATATTTGAAAGCCCTTCAATATTGCATAAACAACAAATGCATAACAAGATTCCAAGCACCATTTGAAAACCAGGATTATGATCTGAGAGTTTACTGTATCTTCAATTGCTGAACATGAACTTATTGTAAAGATCTAGCAGGTCTGATCTGAACATCAGTGAGCTATATTTACTGATCTATCTTTGAATTAGACTCACAAATACCAGTTGTATAATACAGTCAATGACTGATTGTTGAAACTTGACACATGGCCAGTATTATGTCTCTAGTTTGATTTTCAGATAAACCACAAGCTCTATTACATTACATATCTACAGTCAATGAGTGATGCAAATTTGTTCATGAATGATGACTTTCAGACTTAGCAAATATTTGTTGAACTGTACCTTGAAACTTGTCTGTTATTCACTCTTTTACAAACTAAATAGTAACCTGACTTTCAATATGAAGCTCATTTACACATCAAAAACCACTATTACCATTTTGAGCCTTGAACAGGAACCTTCAGAAGTTGACATACAACCTTTGTTTGAATTGATCCTGTAGCTCTCACTACTGTGTACATCTCCTTTTGATGTTGAATTTGCAATTTGACATGTGAAGTACAACAAGACATAAATGTTTTCCTATTTGTTAATGAAGTTCGAGCACGGGCTCGTGACACTCAAAAACATCAGAATGTTAATGACTGAGGTTCGAACATGGGTTTGTGACACTCAGTCATAACAAACTGTGAACATTTAAATCATGATGTTATCTTGAAGCACTATTTAAAATTCAGCAATTAATCATTTAGAACTTGAAAATGTACTTTGGAAAACATGTAATCAGCATCTGTCTGGCATTATGAAGCAATTATTTCTTTGAAAATTAGTAATCTAGTACTTCCTGTAGCAACCTGGCACTAAAAACCAGCTTGTTTTGCATCTTGAAAATGACTGAAAATGTAAACCAGTCAGTTGTTATCTGCAAAATAGTTGTTAATCTTTCAAATAGCATCAATATGAAATACATATTCTAAAAAAGGTTTCTCAATTTAGAAACAAACTTGTATGCACCCAAAAATAGTCGCCTAGACTTTGGGCCCCATTTATTTGATTTATCAATCCTGAATCATTTTTATCAATAATCAATATTTTCAACATTATCAATTTCTTGATTAAATCTTAGTTTTGATCATATATTGGATTTTTATTCCTTGGGCTAACCATTTTATCCTAAAGTCTTTATTTATTTAAAAGGAATATTTCCTCCCCTTTTAATAAATAAAAAGCCCCCACTTTTCCTCTTATCCTAAGTTGCACAAATAAAGCATCATCCTTATTTTATAAAAAGGGAAAAAGTACTTTTTGTGTCATATGGACACTAAAGTCAACTCCTATTTTTCTATTGGAGGATATTTGTGCACAAGGATCAAGCTTCTATTTTTCTCCACCGTTGATTAAGTCTTTTGCCTCTTAATCTCAATGGTCCATTCTTTTTCATTTCTTATAAAAGGAGAGCTCTCTTCTTCATTCTATATCCATCATCTTTATGCTATTGTTATGCTGCAGGTTTTCTAGATCATTTGGAGCTATTTGAAGACATTGTTGTGGCATTACATCCTAGTTGCATATTTTCTTTCTTAGTTGCATAATCATGGCATGTTAGCTTAGTTTCTTTTATGCAATAGATTAATCTCACATAGCTTAATTAGGAGGGATTGTAAAACTTGTACTTTCCTTTCATAGTTTAGTTGGCACTTTACTTTCATAGATTATATTTCCTTTCAAGCATTGCATTTTTATCATTTAGCTTAGCTTGCATCTTCATCTTTAATCTAGCTTGCATTGCATTTTCATTTGGATTCATTGGAGATATTGGCACGCTTTCCCTTGTCTTCAACCTTGAATCTCTCATTGTGTGGTTGACTAGCAAGGTCATTAGCTTCATAGCTCTAGCTGAGAGCAACTCTACATCTTGCAACTCCATACATAGAGAGCTATGGATCAATTTTTGAGGCCTTATTCTTGAGTGTTCTTGATTGTAAGGATTCATAGAAGTGCACTACTTTTGTGTGCACTACTTTTGTGTGTACATTCATGTTAATGTTGAACCTTTGTCTTGTGATGGTCCCCTTCCATCCCCTACTTCTTCCAATACTCATACATCTCCTAAAGCTTCTGAGTCTTCCAAATCTTTCACAAATCCTTCATCCACCAAAGATCCTAATACTTTTCATGCAGTTCCCTACAGTTATCCTCAAGGGCTACCTCTTAAAGAAATTCAAGCTCACCTTCAATTTGCTGCAAATACTTCTAATGATGCTAAACTGAAAGATCTTAAGCCTTCGTCTGCTATACTGCCTACTTTAGCTAATTCTTCACCATCTCTTCTAAAGTCTTCCATACAATCCCAACATGCTTCATTGTCCTTAGAAGTGGCTCCATGTCAAGAGGACTTTAAAAATGATAAAGGAAAAAATATAAAGAAAGATCAAGATCAAGAACCCTCCATGTCATCCAATCATTTTCATGATGTCTCTCCTCCATTTCATGGTTCTTTTGATCCTTTACGCCCTTCCTCATTCATTCCACCATGTCTTAATTTTTCCTCTAAGCAAGATCAAGCTACTCCTCACACCGTTGAGCTTATTGATAATCAAAATAACCTTACCCCACTTGTGATTTCCAAAGATGATACTTCCATTGAGGTTATTGAAAATGATGTTGTTACTTTCGATGTTAAGCCTATTGAAAATCAAAAGAAAAATGATGCGCTTATGCTATCCAAAGATCCTTGTCAAGATCAAAGTCTTTCATCTTCTTGTTCTACCACTCCATGTTCACTTCCACTTTCTACTCTTCCTAAGTCTTTGCAAGCTTTGAAAATTCCTATCGAAGAAGTTGCTCCTATTTAAGATGATCACGATCCTATTGAAAATCTTAATGCTCACTCTAAAGATGTTGATGTCCTTGGCTATCATATAAATGCTGATGAATTGGTTGATTATCCTTTTGTGTCTTCCACATCCATCATTGGACTTCCTCCACCAATACCAAAGGCTTCACGTCTTCCTTCCATCTTTGGCCCTTATGTCCCTTCACTTTCCCCTCCTAACTCTCCCAATTCGTCATCCATCTTGGGTCCTTACGTCCCTCCATCCCCTATCTTTCCTCAAGATCAACATAGATGCATACCCTTGAATCCTTTTCATCCACCCACCCATCTAAAGCAGTCATATCGTCCTTCTTCTTTCACAAGTCCCAAGTGTACACACTAAAATGGTGCACTTCTATGAACCATTACTTGCAAGGTTGCTCAAGAATGAGGCCTCACAAAGCGGCTCATAGCTCTCTATGCATGGAGTTGCAAGGGACTATGATGTGTTTGCTCTCAGCTAGAGCTACAAGCTTGTGACCTTGCTAGTCAACCAAACAATGAGAGATTCAAGTGAAGACAAGGGCAACAATGCCAATATCTCCAAGAATCAAATATGCAATGCAATGTAAATCTAAATGAGAATGCAATCTAGGCTATGAAAGGAAAGTATAATGCAACTAATCTATGAAAGGAAATAACAAGAGTTACAATGCCTCCTATTTAGACTATGTGAGCTTATTCTATTTGCATAAAAGGAAATCTAAACTAAGAATGCCATCATCATGCAACTAAGAAAGCAAATATGCAACTAAATGATGAAAGCAACAAGTCTTCAATATCCTCAAAAGCTCCAAATGCACCTAAAACCTGTAGCATAACATTAGCATAAAAACATGGTATGCAAATGAAGGAGAGAGCTCTCCTTTTATAAGAAATGGACCATTGAGATTAAGAGGCAAAAAGTCTTAATCAGCAGTGGAGCTTGAAAGAGGAGCAATCCATTTGCACAAGTATCCTCCAATAGGAAACTAAGAGTTGACTTTATGTCCATATGAGACAAAAAGTGTTTTTTACCTTTTTATAAAATAAGAATAATGCTTTATTTGTGCAACTTAGGATAAGAGAAAAAGTGGGGGCTTTTTATTTATTAAAAGGGGAGGAAATATTCATTTTAAATAAATAAAGACTTAGGATAAAATGGTTAGCCCATAGGATAAAAATCCAATATATGATCGAAATTAAGATTTGATCAAGAAATTGATAATGTTGAAAATATTGATTATTGATAAAAATGATTCAGGATTGATAAATCAAATAAATGGGGCCCAAAGTCTAGGCGACCATTTTAGGGTGCATACATTTTCCCCTCTTTGACTAATGTGTGATCGATCTGGGAACACATGTAGTCAAAGAAGAATTGAAATGTGAGATCGATTTGGGATCACAAAACAACTTAGATGTGAGGTCGATTTGGGATCACACCTGGACAAACATAGACAAAGGATTCTGGACATGAGGTCGATTTGGGATCATATCCAAAATAAGAGATAAGAATCTCAAGCTTGAGCGAAAACTCACAGAAGGATAGCTGAATCAAGAAGATCAAGGAATCAAGGATTAAAATCCAATAAGTACTGCCCCCTCGGAATCGAAATCGAAATCAGGTAGAGGAGAACAGCAAACTGATAAAGATTTGATCAAATCAGAATGAAATCACAATCGAAGGTAAGGGTCAATAGGTTAACCATTAGGCAATGAAACATGTCCCATCCTGACTGAAAAGATGTAGTCAAACGTGAGAAAGGAGGGAATGGAATGAAGATGAATGAAAGACTAGAAGTTTGAAAGACATGGAAAGGAAGAAATTCCATCAAAGATCGAAGAATTGTGCCTCAAATGGTCAGTCAACGCGACTCAGATTTCAGTTTTGAGTCCAAAAATGGATAGAAAATGATGTGACATGAAAGACCAGAAATGAAAGATATGATCAAGAAGAATCAGAAAAGGAGCACAGTTGACCAACTAGTCCACAGATGATAAAAAGAAGAGCTCTCTCCATATGCAAGATGCAAAAACTAAACTATGATGAACCTAAAAATGCAAGCTACTATGAAAGTGGTTGACTTGCAAGGTCATAATGCCTATAGACATCTAATTATCATCATCGAGCGTTATTGGTAGCGTCGTAAGATCATACAATGCACACTAGCATAACTCTGTGGATATGAATATGATCTTTATCAGATAGAAAATGTGGAAATCCCACCTAGGCATCAAAGACATGTAGGTCAAGATGACTAGTGCAGTGAGATTACCTAAGTTTGTTATGGCGAGATTATGCTTGTATCAAGACACATGAAAGTCAAGATAGCTAAAAGCATGCACTCGCAAAACAGTCAAGGATAATACCTTGTCAATCCATAGGGTCAAGTAAGACCAGCATAAATGCTCATGATAGTTAGGATCAACAAAATATACCCACAAGTAGATAAAGAAAGAAAACATGTTCTCATTCCCTCAGTCTTCTAGCTATGCATCATCAAAAACTTCTCAGGGAGAGACCACTCATCAAAGAAATCCTCATAGACAGCACACAAAGAAAAATAAAGTCATCATATCGTCAGCGAGTTGATTGTTTAAGTGCATGTGTGTTGGTCATAGAGTCAAACTCTGAGTATCATATCTACTTAGTGAGAAATATCACATCATACGAGACTGTTGGGTAAGACACCTGATAAGTGTGAAGAAACACTCGACGCAAGGGTAGTGTTGAAAAACACTGTTTTGGGGTGGTGTTGAAAAACACCTGTTGTGAAATGCCCCAAGAGACAAACGCACCTAAGAGACCAATGCTAACAGTTATGCCCCCTAGACAAAGACAAAGACCAATTCCAGACTAAGCCAAATAAGATCAAGGCATGAGGGAAAGGCTCAGTGTCGAGGACGCATGCTAACAAATAGGAGTGCAAAGGCCTCAAGTAGCACCTGTTTCTAGGTTTTCACCACTTGGATTCTTTTTTTATTTTTTTATTTTTCAATTTTTTTGTATTTTTGCTACCAAGGCGCCTGTTTCCAAGTTTTCACCAAGGCACTTTTTCTTCTTTTTTGAATTTTTTGATTTTTTTGTATTTTTTAGGACTTTTTATGCTTTTTAGGATTTTTTCAGCATCATATATGAATTTTTTTGGTATTTTTTCAGGACCAATAAGATATATACAAAGGATGCCCCCAGACAGAAACGGGCATCAAGGATAGAACTTCTTGAGGTGCACAATGTTGATGGGATCAGGGAGCTGTTCTCCATCGGGATCTGATAGTAAATATGCACCGGTACCAAAAGCAGCTATGATGACATATGGTCCAAGCCAGTTAGGTTCAAACTTGCCCTTTTGCTCTATTCTATTGGTTCTTAGGGTTCTCTCGTAAAACAAGATCACCTATTTGAAATTCTCTAGGGTGAACCTTCTTGTTGAATGCTTTGGACATATGCTTCTGATACACTCTCATATGATCAAAGGAAGCCTTACGCTTCTCATCTAGAAGTTCTAGTTCCTGTAACCTCATGGCGCTGTAATCCTCATCTGTAATCAAACCTTTGAGTGAGACTCTAAGTGATGGTATCTCGACTTCTAACAGCAATACCGCTTCAGCGCCATAGGTAAGAGAAAAAGGAGTGGCTCCTGTAGGTGTGTGAATGCTTGTTCTATAAGCCCATAGTGCTGGATTGATTTGTAAGTGCCAATCCCTACCATTCTTGTGCACTGTCCTATGAAGAATCTTAAGAATGGTTTTGTTAGAGGCTTCGGCCTGTCCGTTTCCTTGTGGAAAATAGATGGAGGACCAATGTTGTTTGATTTTAAACTTTTTGCATAGATGCTTTAGGTCCTTATTCTTGAATTGACCTCCGTTATCAGTGATAATCTCAGAAGGCACTCCAAACTGGCAAATAATATGATTCAAGATGAACAAAGAGATGGTCTTCCTTGAAGCAATAGAAAGTGGTACAGCTTCCACCCATTTTGTGAAGTAGTCAGTGGCAGTAATAATGAACTTATATCCACTTGATGAGTTGGGATGAATCTGCCCAACTAGATCAAAGGCCCAGCACTGAAATGGCCAATGAGAAACAGAAGGGATCAGCTCCCTACCTGGAGCATGAATCAGGTTTCCATGTTTCTGACATTTTTCACATGACTTAGCAAAGGCGACTGCGTTGATCTGCATTGTGGGCCAATAATATCCCGCCCTAAGCAACCTTCGAGCCATGGCAAGACCATTAGAATGTCCACCGCAAATGCCCTCATGGATGTCAACTAACGCTTGGTTGGATTCCTCCTTTTCCAAGCACCTAAGGAGCGTCCCATCTAAACCCCTCCTATATAAATCACCAGAGATGAGGGTGTGGCGAGAGGCGTTAGGGGTGAGGTATCAGCGTTCAGAGTGGTTGAATGTGTCGGGGATGATGCCATCATGAAGATATGAATAGATAGCACCATATCGGGAAGACTCGTGTGTGACAATGGTACAAATGACATGGCTTTCAGACAAGTCAAAGATGGGATGGTGTAGCTCTTCCACCAGGAATTCAAATCTGGATTCATGTGTCTCCAACTGAAGAAGGGAAGCTAATGTGGCCATGGCATCTGCAGCTTTGTTCTCTATCCTAGGGATCTGTTGAAACGTAACAAAGGTAAAGTAATGCTTCAATGAGTCAACCATTTTTTTGTAGGGTATCAATTTATCATCCTTGGTTTGATACTCCTCATTGACTTGGTTGATGATTAACTGGGAATCCCCAAAGACATGTAACTCTGTGATGTTCCATTCTATAGCCATTCTCAAGCCATTGGTTAAAGCTTCATATTCTGCAATATTATTTGTACATGGGAATAAAAGTTTGTAAGACTTTGGAATATTGTACCCATGTGGAGAAACAAATAATACTCCGGCACCTGATCCATTTTGCATGTGGGAACCATCAAAGAACATTGTCTAAGTGCGAGTAGTCGTATACAAGATGTGTTCATCTGGGAATTCATCTTGGACTGGCATACTATCCTGAATTGGGAAATCAGCTAATTGGTCAGTAATAGCTTGCCCTTTTATGGCCTTCCTTTCAACGTACTCTATGTCAAATTCAGTTAGGACCATCATCCATTTAGCAAGTCTACCCGTGAGGGCAGCCTTACTAAGCAAGTATTTAAGAGGATCAATTTTGGCAACCAAATGTATGGTATGAGCAAGCATGTAGTGGCGCAACTTTTGAGAAGCAAACACCACTGCAAGACAAGACTTCTCAATGTTATTGTAATTGATCTCATAGGAGACTAGAGTACAGCTGATATAGTATATGGCCCGTTCTTTCCTAGTATCATCTAATTGAGCCAACAATGCTCCCAGGGAAGTGTCTGTAGCTAAAATATATAGGATCAATGGTTTCCCTAGAATAGGAGGCATTAGGATCGGAGGATTAGCCAAGTATTGTTTGATCTGATCTAGGCTTTTTTGACAATCCTCATTCCAAACACAAGAAGCACCCTTATGTAATGTCTTGTTAAAGGGTTGTGCTCTATCTGCAAGCTGAGAAATAAACCTCCTAATCGATTGAAGATGTCCCTGAAGACTTCTCATTTGGCTGATATTTTGAGGAGGTGGCATATTTAGGATTGCTTGGACCTTTTCGGGATCAACCTCGATACCTTTTGCTGATATTATGAATCCTAAAAGTTTGCCTGAGGTGACGCCAAATGCGCACTTCTTTGGATTCAATCTGAGTTGAAACTATTCCATGCAATCTAGAATTACTTCCAGATCATCGAGGTGTGTGTCCCATTTTCTTGATTTTGCCAGGGTATCATCCACATAATCTTCCATGTTTTTGTGCATCATATCGTGAAAGATAGTGGTCATAGCTCTTTGGTAGGTTGCTCTTGCATTCTTTAATCTAAATGGCATGACGTTCCAGCAATAGGTTCCCCATGCACATGTGAACGTTGTTTTCTCTTGGTCTTCGGGAGCTATTTTGATTTGATTATACCCTGAGAAACCATCCATTAGAGAGTATATGTCATAGCCCACTGTCATGTCCACTATCATGTCAATGTTTGGAAGTGGAAAATCGTCCTTTGGGCATGCTTTGTTTAAATCTCTAAAATCTGTGCATACATGAATGGACCCATCGTGTTTGGAAATTGGTACTATGTTTGAGATCCATTCTGCATAATCGATGGCTCTAATGAATCCAGCTCTCAAAAGTTTTTCTAATTCCACTTTGACAAGGAGAGCTACATGTGGATGCATTTTTCTGAGTCTCTGTTTCACTAGTTTGACTCCTGGGGCTATGGATAAGTGATGCATTATAAGATTTGTGTCAAGCCCTGGCATGTCTGAATAGGTCCATGGAAAATTAATTTTCTTCTTTTGTAAGAACTGTACATATGCCTTGGTCTCTTCTTCTGATAAAGACTGAGCAAGATGGACTATTTGAGGAGTTTCTTCTGTGTTCAAATTGACTGGCTTTGTTGGCTCAATCAATACTGATGATCTATCCTGGAAATAACTCGGCAAGTTATTAAGTACCCCATCCTTAGGTGCCTCAAAGAGGTTTTCACCCTTGGATACGTCATTTCTTTTTACTATTTTTGGCTCTGATACTGCCACAAAGTGGTTTTCGCCATCAGACCTTTTTTTCTTTTTTTCTTTCTCTTTTATTTTTAGACTGAGGTACTTAATATCAGGCTCTGTCATGCTGGTTGTTGGTTCACTGGTGGAAGAAGCCACGGGTTCAAGAGCATTCAGATAGCAGGCAATTTCATAATCATTCTGAAAAGTGAGGAATATAGGCTCTTGATGGCGTTGAGACCAATCAATTAGGTCAAAGTGAACAAGGGGTAGGTCAATGACTAGTTCAATGTTGTTTATACGAAAGGTGTCATCTCTGGTGACCATATAATCAGAGTTCATCAAGTCTTCTCCTAAGATACCCGAATTAGGATTCATCCTATCAAACGAAGCATCGTCCACTAAGGCAATTTGAGGAGTGCAATCCTCTAGTCCTACACTAGGATCGTTGGCCGCATCGGGTTGGGTACTATAAGCATGGACAATATCTATGTCCAAGTCAACTGTTGCATCTGAAAGCGAGTCCCATTCATATTCATGGGAATCTATGTCTGAGTCATCATTTGGGCCTCGTGATGTAGAAGCCTCAAGGTTAGGAAGGGTTTCCCCCTCTCTAGTGCTAGCATTGGTACTATCTGTCGCAGCTAGGATAGCAACACTTTCCATTATCGATCTAGCAGTCATATAGTCACTATCCGTCGCAGCTGGATAGTAGGACTGTCAAGTATCAAATCTATGGAATCTCCCCAAAGGAGATTTGTTGAGGGCACCCAATCATTAGACACATCTTGTTGATTAGAAAGATCAGGCGTATAATCTGAGTCACTGTCACTGTCCGTCGCAGCTGGGATAGGGACACCTTTCTTCTTCTTATTCTCAAAACCTAAGCCAACCGTGGACTTATTCTTTCGTCCAAAAAGAGCATGATCAAGAGGCTCAGCTTTAGCATCCAGCCTATGGCTAAGGGGACCATATCCTGGATATCCCATATTTTTAACTAGTGTATACCCTCTCCCATAAGCTTCAAGTGAAGGAGCAAAATTCTTGTTGTGTTTGTATTTTTCCTCGTGATAGATCCAGTCCCTTACGACAACTTCCTCTTTCTCTTCCTGAATGGGAACCGAAGACTCAACAAATTTTCCAAATAATGTCATTGCCGATGACGAAGGTTTCATACTTGGTGATGGTCTCCCATAAGACCTAGGAGAGATTGGCATTTTTGTAAAAGAATCAATTTTATAATCTCCCATCCCAAGATCTATAGTCTTAAACTTCTGCTTGCATTGTTCAAGTGAACTACTAGGACTGTCAGCTTCCCTATTCAAAGGTACATGTGATCCAACAAAAATGTTATTAACTGACAAAGCACTATCTCTAGGTATGCAAATTTCTACACCATTATGGGGAAACTTAACACATTGGTGATACGTTGATGGGACTGCTTGCATTTCATGAATCCATGGCTTACCTAGCAAAATGTTGTAGGCTAAAGGTCCAACATCAACAATTTGAAATAAGATATCCTTTTCTACTGGACCAATATGAATAGGCAAAACG
Source organism: Chamaecyparis obtusa (assembly GCA_027943335.1). Classification (NCBI taxonomy): domain Eukaryota; kingdom Viridiplantae; phylum Streptophyta; class Pinopsida; order Cupressales; family Cupressaceae; genus Chamaecyparis; species Chamaecyparis obtusa. Next base: position 2,837,902 of record BSBK01000088.1, on the reverse strand, counting down.
GCCAATCCCTTAGAACTTCTTTCTACTTCATCATATGCCTTGATTGTGATCTTTTTCCTTGTGTCAATGACATTCTCGGAATATCCTAGAGCCAGCAACAAACTCATGGTACAAAGATTGAGCCCCGCACCCCCATCTATCAGTACACGCTTGACACAGGTTTTATGAATCATGACTTCAATGTGTAAGGCCAAGTTATGTGGGTGACTAATGGATTTGTCGTCTTCTTCTGAGAAGGTGAGGTAATGAGGGCTAGCCAAATGGTTGACCATATTCTGGAATTGATCAATATCTAAGTTGTTAGGGACGTTGGCTGCTCGCAAAGCATCCTCAAGGACGCGCTTGTGCTTAGGGGACAATTCTAAAAGCTCAAAAATGGATATCTGCGCGGGTGTACATTGTAATTGGTCAATAAGATTATAATTGGAATCAAGACCAATGGTAGATTTAGGAGGAACGTCTTTGGACATGGGCTGCTTAGACTTGCTAGTGCTAGGACCTCTGATAATAATGGGAGTTTGAGCCTGACCCCTAGTGACAGCATTGAGGGACTGGGGCATTCTTTGTGAATGAGGACCTCTTATCACCACAGCGAGTCTTTCATCAGTCATAGGAGTTGAGTCCACATTATGTCCATAAGGATCTTTCCCTCTCACCATGTTGACACTATCAACCACAACTTCAAGCATGTTAATAACGTTCTCTGCATTTGTGTAGGTGTAGTTGATAGCCGCCTTGCCATTCTTATTGTTAGAATTTTCTCCTTTTTCATATTTGGGCAAGGGTTCCTTAAAATCCTTATGATCCGCGTTAGTGGCTAAACCATCAACTTGTAATTGTCCTTTTTCAATAAGGTCTTGGACAAGATGCTTGAGTTTAAAACAATTTTCTATGTCATGTCCAATCCCATTATGGAAAACGCAAAAAGCCTTCGCATCCCACCAATGAGGTAAAGGATCTGGTATACGATGTTTTGTAGGATCCTGTGGGTGTGCCAAATTATGAGCAACTAATGTCTTAAAAACATCTGCATAAGATTCTCCCAATTTGGTAAATTATCTCTTCTCCATTTTAGATCTCCTTTGATACTTAGGTTTGTCTTATTGTGTTGAAGACGTTTGCAGCTTCATAGCTTGAACTGCATGAGAGAGGTTAAGAACTCCTTCATTTTTGGGTTGAGATGAGTCAACAACTCCGTCGTTGACCACTTGCTTGTTTTTGTTCCAATAGGAGTTCTTTTTGTCCTTGTTACCATTAGTATTGTTATTTTGGCTATTGTTGTTATTTGTTGGTTTAGCCAAAATTCCTTGTTCTTTTAGGACATCCTCAATGCGACATGCCACCTCTACCATAGTATCAAAGGAATTAAACGGGATTTTCTTGACTTCATATCTTAGTTCTGGTATTAGATTACTCACAATGATATCAATTCTCTCCTCCTCAGGAATTATCCTTGGGTATTTTGAACACAATCACCTCCATCATTGTAAAAATGTGACAAAAGATTCCCCTAGATTTTGCTTGAGTTTGCACAAATCAAGTATTGTGACCGACCTCGATAAATTGTAAGCAAAATGCTGAACAAACCTTTGGACAAGTTCTTTAAATGTCTTTACTAGAGGGGAAAGGTTGGTGAACCACTCCATGGCTTGACCTTTTAAACTCCTTGGGAATAATCTCATCAAGTAGGAGTCTTCATGGTGAAAGGAAAAACTCATTATGTAGAACTGTCGAACATGGTCGTGAGGGTCACCAGTGCCATCATATTTGTCATATATTGGGAACTCAACTTTCTTAGGAAATTCTACCATCACCACACTTTTGTCAATGGGGTTAGGACATATGGAGTCCAAATGAAACGTGCTCTTGGGAGCCTTCATCCTGTCTATATCCTTTTTCATTTGTAAGATCACCTCATCAGTTGAAGGGCTCTATTTCTTGATCTTTTGGTGAACATCAAAATTATATAGAACTTTAGCACCTTTGTTAATAAGACTTTCCAAGAATTGGTCTTTGTTTTGTTCCACATATTGCTCCACATATGCTTGAAAGGATGGTTCTTGTTGCATAGTCATGAAATCCATATGATCAAATTTAGCATAACTTCCTCCATGTTGTGAACCATGATGTGCTCATTGGGAGGGTTGCTTTGAATGTCTATGAGATGACTGTCTCCTATGATGGTCATATCTTGAAACCCTTCTTCCTCTAGGACTTGGGGATCGTGAGGGCGTCCTTGATCTTCTTCTAGGACTTGGCGAAGGGGTAGATGGGGGTGAGTTGGTCCCACTATTGGTTCCCCTCCTGTTGAATCGACTTTGGAGTTGTTGTGCGTAGAGTCTATCTTCTTCTTCTTCTTGGGTGACTCTTTTTTTTATATCCAACAACGCACGTTCCTCTTCTTCTAGTTGTCTGAATTTTTCCTTTTTAGCAGCTTGTTCATCCAAATAGGCTTGCTTCTCTCTCTCAATGCTTCTCAATCTTGTATTTGCATATCGAGAGGTGTCTTTAAGTGGGGAGGATTGTCTCGAATGCCTTATTGCATTGGCTATGTTTATGTGGTGATCACTAGATTCATTATTCTGGTCCTCGTGTTGTGACCCTGAATCTGAGTGAGCTTGCTTATGATGTCTCTCGACTCGTTGGTGAGCATCAAAATACCTCACGTTGTTGGGAGGTGACCCAGGTGGACTAGCATGAGAAGAACCACCATACTCTCTTCTATGTCGTTGGAAGATATCCTTGAGAGTTTGATTCATGGCTTCTCTTTGTTGTCGGGTGAAAGTGTAACTCATGTCCATACTTGATGAAAGTGGTACAAAAGAGGTGCTCACTTCACTAGGATTAGTTCCTGGATTAAAATAAACCTCAGATTCACTCTTAGGAGATTGATCAAAAAGGGGTCTTTTTCCCTTATGTTGTCGATGAGTCTTGACGGGTGGTAACTGGCTAAAGGCAACAGGGGGTCGCTTCCCTTGATTGACTTGGTACCTTGTCGTAACTGACATGAAAGAAAGATACTCTTAATGATAAGGTGACCTCTCAAAGTGTCAACGCCAAACTAGGATAATCAAAGTTCTCTATTGTCCAAAGAGAAATGAGAAGACAAAAAAAAAAAGGGGCTTTACCAACACTGTCAAAGAGGTGCTTCAAATCAAAGGGTGACTACCCTTGCACTTTTGAACCAGGAGGTTGGACTAGGCCAAAATATAATTGAAATTGAGATTTAAATGAAAGCGATTTGGACAATAAAAGCACTAAAATTTTCCAAGAATGTAGCTAACAATCTTAGAGATGAACCTTGGCACCAAGAATGACCTTCTAACTTGACAATTATTCCAAAGTGATTTCATAGATCAAATGATGCTATCCCGAAGGACTAAAAACCAAAAATTTAGAGTCAAGACAAGTCTCAAACGTCAAGGCAAGAAGCCTACTCTAAGACCTAACCTGATTAACAGCGACTGAAACTGACCAAATTGTAAGCACAGCAGAAATTAACCAGGTGATATACTACAAGCTACTGGGGCGATATACCTATAACCGCGTGATACTTTGCACGATGCCAGGCGATACACCTCAGTACTAGCGGGCGATATACTCCAGGCAGGTCGGGCGATAGTCGGTCAAGGGCGAACTATCGCGCGATATTTCTCTTCAAAGCAGGCGATATTTTTAGCAAGCGCGAAGTATCGCATGATATTTCGCTTTACAGAGTGCGATACTATTGCAGATTTGTTCAACTCTTGACCAGAATTGTGTAAAATTTGCATTTTTAGGTCTGCTTGGTCAAAAAAATTTAGTCTGAGGGTTGATGTTTTCGATTTCAGTCGCAATATCAGCAGAATTTTGGCAGGTTTGCAAACAGTGAGAGATCAAACATGTCTCAAACACTTGAAACAAGGGCAAAAACAACCTTGCCAAGACAAACACTTGTGATATCAGAATTGAAAAAGCACCCTATGAATGCTACCGATTGTTTGTATGTAAGAACGTTCGCACTGGCATCACACAACCGAAGACAATTCAAGCAAGTCTATCCTAAAAAGTCAAGGCTCAATACTTACCAACTTAGCCCACAACTTGATGCCCCCTTGCCTCACATCAAGTGGTTACCCACAAGAGATGTTGGCTTTGTCGTAGAAATGTCAAATGACACAACCAAAGGGACACATATGGTGAGTATCTTAAGGTGATCCGGGTAAACCACTTGGATCAATCCTTTCACTAAGAAGATAAGTGGCTAAACAAGGTGGCTTCTATCTAATGGTTCTTAATAAGGATTTTCGTTCACAACACCCCTCTTGCTCCTCATAAAGGACTAGGACCTTGCGGCTTCAAGAGTACCTTAAGCATTCTTGTTCAATGTTTTCCCCATGGTCGCAATCCCATGAGCTACTCACATCAAACGAAGATAAGTGTTATGTCTACCAAGGTTTTTGGTGTCCTTGATAGCCTTGAGATTATAGTGAGTTAGAATCACTTGCCACCAAGGAAAATGATGACAAGGTTGTCCCCACTTGAGTCGTTCCTCTTGATTGCTCAAGAGCAGGCCCGCTAAAGGATTCCTAAACTAAACAAAAATAGATAATTTATGAAGTTTAAGGTTTTTGGTTCACCTCAAGGGTGAAGAGCATACTCCCCTATCTCAAAAACTTCTCCCAAACACAACAAGCAAAGAGATTTAATTACTCCCTTGCTTCCAAAACCTTAAGATGGGTCAAGATTTTCTGATTCACCTAAAGGTGAAGAGCATACTTCTCCTACCACCTCAAAATTTCTTTCACAAGGTTTTAAAGATTCCTAATACAATTAGTGAATGCCACACTTGAAAGGAAAGCAAATAAACAAGCAAGATTTTTTTTTGTTTTTATGCTTGGGCAGCCCTGCAAAAATTGTTAGTAGCCCTTTTTGACATGCATTTTTTTTAAAGCAAATTTCAAGCAATGAGAGCACCTACAAACACAAATTGTTAGACCAGCAAGGTTAGCAAAATCCAAATCCAAATGTAAATATGCAATAAACTGATAGATTCAAGCTAAAAGATGCAGGTTAAACCTATTTAAATACAGTAAAATAAAATAGCAAACTAAAATGATCAAATTCGGATGATAAAATTGGAAATGCAAGTCTCTGTCAGATCAGGTGATATACCTCAGACTTCACCAGTATCGCGTGACACAGTTTCCTATATTTGCACGATATACCTCAGTCTGGGCGATACTCTGCACTATGGGCGGGCGATACTTCACACGATGCCAGGCGATATACCTCAGTACTAGCGGGTGATTCTTCTCTCACGCGAAGTGTCGCACCACTATACAAAGGTATATCACGCAATATTTCTGAGAAGTATCGCGCGATACTCTGAGACAGAAAACCAGAACTGCAAATTTTTTGAAAAATAATTCAAAAAATGATGAAAATGCAAATGAAACAAAGGACAAAGCTAGTCTACTCTGCCCCACGGTGGGCGCCAGAAATGTACACACTAAAATGGTGGTGCACTTCTATGAACCATTATTTGCAAGGTTGCTCAAGAATGAGGCCTCACAAAGCGGCTCATAGCTCTCTATGCATGGAGTTGCAAGGGAGTATGATGTGTTTGCTCTCAACTAGAGCTACAAGCTTGTGACCTTGCTAGTCAACCATACAATGAGAGATTCAAGTGAAGACAAGGGCAACAATGCCAATATCTCCAAGAATCAAATATGCAATGCAATGTAAATCTAAATGAGAATGCAATCTAGGCTATGAAAGGAAAGTACAATGCAACTAATCTATGAAAGGAAATAACAAGTGTTACAATGCTTCCTATTTAGACTATGTGAGCTTATTCTATTTGCATAAAAAGAAATCTAAAATAAGAATTCCATCATCATGCAACTAAGAAATCAAATATGCAACTAAATGATGAAAGCAACAAGTCTTCAATATCCTCAAAAGCTCCAAATGCACCTAAAACCTGCAGCATAACATTAGCATAAAAACATGGTATGCAAATGAAGGAGAGAGCTCTCCTTTTATAAGAAATGCAAAGAAATGGACCATTGAGATTAAGAGGCAAAAAGTCTTAATCAGCAGTGGAGCTTGAAAGAGGAGCAATCCATGTGCACAAGTATCCTCCAATAGGAAAATAAGAGTTGACTTTATGTCCATATGAGATAAAAAGTGTTTTTTCCCTTTTTATAAAATAAGAATAATACTTTATTTATGCAACTTAGGATAAGAGGAAAAGTGGGAGCTTTTTATTTATTAAAAGGGGAGGAAATATTCTTTTTAAATAAATAAAGACTTAGGATAAAATGGTTAGCCCATAGGATAAAAATTCAATATATGATCGAAATTAAGATTTGATCAAGAAATTGATAATGTTGAAAATATTGATTATTGATAAAAATGATTCGGATTGATAAATCAAATAAATGGGGCCCAAAGTCTAGGCGACCATTTTAGGGTGCATACACCAAGTCTTTTGGAAGTAACTTGAATGGTCAATATAAGAAAAAGAAGAAATATAAGAATCCATCAAAAAAAGAAGATCACCATGTCTCCTCTAATCGACATGGAGGTATAAAGTCAAAAGAGATATCTAAGAAGAAAACTACAAGACAAGTATGGGTTCCAAAATTTATCATTCAAGATATTCTCTCTAAATCATCAAATGGAAATAAAAAGCCAACGGCTATATGGATTCCAAGATCTCTCTTAAGAGAGTCTCATGTTGAACAACAAGTGAAGTTGACATTCAAGCTTCCAAAGGCTTCCACTTCATATTCTTCCAAAAGCATTCTTCCATTCCATGTGCCTGAACCACAACCTCTACTAAACATTTACTATATTCCTTCTCGTATTCCTTCATTCACATTTCTCCATCCTCTCACCACCCTTCAAAGTGTGTGTTGATGTTGATCTTTCCTTCCTTTCCATCTACCCTTTCATAATCCTTCCATTCATTATCCTTCTACCTTCTATCATTTTTCTTCATTTGCTTATTCCTCCTATCTTCCAACCTCACTTGCTTTACATAAAACCTTATCCTCCATTTTTCTCTTCCATCTTCCTTTCCCTATCAGCATCTTTGAACATATCATTTTGAATCCTTTATATATCATGGTTTATCCTTTCAAGGAGAATTATCTAAAAAGCTTGCCTTCTTCCAGAAAATTCAAAAAAATTGAAAAATTAAAAAATTAAAAAAATTGAAAATGTGCCTTGGTGAAAACCTAGAAACAGGTGCCTTGGTAGAAAAAGTAAAGAGAAATAAATTCGTCCTATGGTGAAAACCACTCCCTTGTGGCACCTTGGATAAGTACCGTGATGAAAACTTGACAATCAGGCATCATGCGTAGTTCTTCTACATATTTCATCAATTTCATCTTCTCTCTTTGATCTTGACAATGTTGAACTATACACGAACATTTGGCTATCTTGTGAGCTATTTTACAATGATCTTGCTTTCATTCCATTCATGTTTAGCCTTCATATTTATTTTCCTCCATTCATTCTAGCCTTTCGCTATCATTTTCCCCCTTGGTCTTGATCTAGTAAAAAGAGTAAACTACGATGCTATGAAGTCTCTTGACATGTCTACCCTCTTTGGACTGCATCCTTTCCTTCTTTGGCATTATACTTTTGTGACTTATCATATGCTGGTCTTTCATTTCTTGTCCAAATGTGCTTTACATGATCATTTTTCCCTAGCTTGGGTACTCTTGAGGAGTTTTCCCTCAAGGATTTCTTCCCTTCATTCTCCTTCATTTTCATGTCTTCCATCTCATTCACCATCTTGCTCATCCATCTTGTCCTCCACCTTGCTTGACATTGGGGCTACATGATGTGATCTTTCTTGGGAGTTTGATTATTATTCTATCTGGGGGCATCCTTTGTACATATTTTATGATCTTGAAAAAATACCAAAAAAATTCATATATGATGCTGAAAAATCTTTAAAAGCATAAATTTTTTTGAAAAAATACAAAAAAATCAAAAAATGCAAAAAGTTTAAAAAAATAGAAAAAGTACCTTGGTGAAAACTTGAAAATAGGCGCCTTGGTAGCAAATATACAAAAAAAAATAAAAATAAAAATAAAAATAAAAAAGATTCCAAGTGGTGAAAACTTGAAAATAGGCGCTACTTGAGGCCTTTGCACCCTTGTCTTTTAGCATGTGCTCTCGACACTTAGTCTTTCTCCATCATGCCTTGACCTTATTTGACTTGGTCTGGAATTGGTCTCTATTTTTGTCTAGGGGGCATAACTGTTAGCATAGGTCCTTTGGGTGCGTTTGTCTCTTGGGGCATTCCACAACAGGTGTTTTTCAACACCACCCCAAATAGTGTTTTTCAACACTACCCTTGCGTCGAGTGTTTCTTAACACTTATCAAATGTCTTACTCAATAGTCTAAATATGGTGCAACATTTCTCATTGGCAGATGTGATAACCAAAGTTTGACTCTATGACCAACACACACACACTTAGACAATCAACTCGCTTGAGATATGTTGACTTTATTTTTCTTTGTGTGTTGTCTATGAGGATTTTTTTGATGAGTGGTCTCTCCTTGAGAAGTTTTCAATGATGCATAGCTAGAAGACTGAGGGTATGAGAACATGTTTTATTTCTTTATCTGCTTGTGGGTATATTTTGTTGATCCTAACTGTCATGAGCATTTATGCTGGTCTTACTTGCCACTTGGGGTTGACAAGGTATTATCCTTGACTATTGTGTGAGTGCATGCTTCTAGTTATCCTGACTTTCATGTGTCTTGATACAAGCATAATCTCACCATATCAAACTTAGGTGATCTCACTGCACTAGTCATCTTGACCTACATGTCTTTGATGCCTAGGTAGGATTTCCACATTTCTATCTGATAAAGATCATATTCATATCAACATAGTTATACTAGTGTGCATTGTATGATCTTACGACGCTACCAATAACGCTCGATGATGATAATTAGATGTTTATAAGTGTTCTGACCTTGCAAGTCAACCACTTTCATAGTAGCTTGCATTCTTAGGTTCATGATTAGATTAGTTCTTTGCATTTTGCATATGGAGAGAGCACTCCTTTTCATCATTTATGGACTGGTCGGTCAACTGTGTTCATCTTCTGATTCTTCTTGATCATGTCTTTCACTTCTTGTCTTTCACATCACATCATTTTCTATTCCTATAGCATTTTGACTTTTTGACCTAATTTTCAGAACACCTCAGAATTACGCAAAAATTGCACCCTTAGATAATTTTGACGTCCTGGATCCATTTTGGGACTCAAAATTGAAATCTAAGGTCATCTTGCTAGTCAAAATCACATTTCAAAATCTTCCCTTCTTCTGCGCAGTTGACTGACTTTTTGAGGCATAATTTGATTTTTGGTGGAATTTCTTCCTTCCATGTCTCTCAAATTTTCTAGTCTTTCATTCACTCTATTTCTAGTCTTCTATTTCTATTCTTCTACTTCCTCACTGGGGCATGTTTCATTGCCTAATGGTTAACCTATTGACCCTTATCTTCGATTGTGATTTTATTATGATTTGATCAACCTTATCGATTTGTTGTCTCTCCTCTACTTGATTTCGATTTTGATTCCGAGGGGGCAGTATCATTCTCATCCCTGATTCTCTTGATTCTCTTGATTCAGACATCTTTTGTGAGCTTTTACTCAAATTTAAGATTCTTATCTCTTACTTTGAATGTGATCCCGAATCGATCTCATGTTCAAAGGCCTTTATTTATACTTTGTCCGGATGTGATCCCGAATCGACCTCATATCTGAGTTGTTTTGTGATCCCAAATTGATCTCACATTTCAACTTCATTCTTTAACTACATGTGTTCCCAAATCGATCACACATTAGTCAAAGAGGGGCAAATGTATGCACCCAAAAATGGTCGCCTAGACTTTGGGCCCCATTTATTTGATTTATCAATCCTGAATCATTTTTATCAATAATCAATATTTTCAACATTATCAATTTCTTGATTAAATCTTAGTTTCGATCTATATTGGATTTTTATTCCTTGGGCTAACCATTTTATCCTAAAGTCTTTATTTATTTAAAAGGAATATTTCCTCCCCTTTTAATAAATAAAAAGCCCCCACTTTTCCTCTTATCCTAAGTTGCACAAATAAAGCATCATTCTTATTTTATAAAAAGGGAAAAAGTACTTTTTGTCTCATATGGACACTAAAGTCAACTCCTATTTTCCTATTGGAGGATATTTATGCACAAGGATCAAGCTTCCATTTTTCTCCACCGTTGATTAAGTCTTTTGCCTCTTAATCTCAATGGTCCATTCCTTTTCATTTCTTATAAAAGGAGAGCTCTCTTCTTCATTCTATATCCATCATCTTTATGCTATTGTTATGTTGCAAGTTTTCTAGATCATTTGGAGTTCTTTGAAGACATTGTTATGGCATTACATCTTAGTTGCATATTTGTTTTCTTAGTTGCATAATCATGACATGTTAGCTTAGTTTCTTTTATGCAATAGATTAATCTCATATAGCTTAATTAGGAGGGATTGTAAAATTTGTACTTTCCTTTCATAGTTTAGTTGGCACTTTACTTTCATAGATTAGATTTCCTTTCAAGCATTGCATTTTTATCATTTAGCTTAGCTTGAATCTTCATCTTTAATCTAGCTTGCATTGCATTTTCATTTGGATTCATTGGAGATATTGACACTCTTTCCCTTGTCTTCAACCTTGAATCTCTCATTGTGTGGTTGACTAGCAAGGTCATTAGCTTCATAGCTCTAGCTGAGAGCAACTCTACATCTTGCAACTCCATACATAGAGAGCTATGGATCAATTTTTGAGGCCTCATTCTTGAGTGTTCTTGATTGTAAGGATTCATAAAAGTGCACTACTTTTGTGTGTACAAAACTAAGTCTCTTTCATTCAAATATCTAGTTAATTGAAAGAAAACATACACCACAATAGTCATTAGTAGCAAAAGGTTTCATGTTTTAGAAACACGTCCCTTTAACACTACCTTACAGTGAGTGTCAGTATACATTTTCTTATTACATTTATCATTCCAGATTGATATGCAGTTTGAAAATTAGATTGCTGAAGTATGTTATTCACTTTTCATGTATTGCTTAGATCCAACAAGATCTAATCATGCTTTCTCTTTCTTGCAGATGTGAACCCTAAGGACCTAAATGGAGATGGAGACTCAAGAGTGACCTAGATGCGAGGACCTAAAAAAACAACCAATAGACTCAAAGATAACACAAGGCAATGCATGGGCCCCTATTCCATACTTCAATTTTCTACTTTATTCTGCAATGTACTATGTTTATTGAAACATGAAATATGAAATAAAAAGAACATTTGTACTACATTCTGTACGAATGCACAATGTAGTGATCATTGATGAATTTTGAATTATGTAACAGCTGATCAATACTTAGAGTACATCAAATGACATCTAGAAATGAATGTAATAAGGACATGCAAATTAACAAAACCTATAAGGCAGTGTTAACTAGACAAACAAATATGCAATCTTTCTCTACTAATGCCTATAGTATTGTATGCGTTATTTTTGAGTAATAATTATGTAGTTTGTTTCCAATAGCAAATTAATACCTCCAACACTATGATGCACATCATGGCCTTCGTCACACCCAGGCTCTGTGGTAGGATTTGAAGGCTGTAGTGAAATGTCATGCACATTGTTATCATGAAATAGTCAATTTATGTTCGAAATTAACTATTCAATTTGATTTACTTTTCATTTGACCAATTTACATGTGTCTCATCTAGTGCAATAGATTCTTTGTTATGGCTTTGGAATTCTTGGTGTAGGCGTGCAACCATGACTGCATAGCCTTCCTTCAAGACTATTCTCTTGTCTTCATCTGTGTGCTCTACATTGAATTGTGTGCCCTATATTTTTTGTTTAATATCGTCACTTTTACATGTATGATTTGATTAAACAGAATTGTTTGCAACCTTATATATAAAAATTTGATATGAAATTCCAATGCTATTACTTACAAGTCGAGAGTGAAGTTTCATATAGCCACCAGAGCCAAGTTTGTATTGGCCAACCTTTGTTAATCTCGCTTGTGTGGCTTTTGATGTCTCTTGCAGTCTATGAAAAGTTTGAAACATGTTAGATTATATATTTACAAAGATCACTAATTAGTGCATGATTTCATTCTACTTAATACTATCACAACATACCTCTTTTGTCATCTTTTGGTTAAATTCCACTACCCTTTAGCCTTTTCTCTTTTGCATCTTCCATTATTTCATTCCACTCCATCGATGGAATCATAGGAGGATGCTCGTACTTTGGGTTATCCTTTAGAGCCCTTTTATATTGGTCCCTCACAGTCTTTATATGTTTGGCTGCTCTTTTAAGAATCATGCCTGTGTCAAAAGTTTTAATTCCAAAGAGGTCTTCTAAAGATTTAATGATCTGATTTTTTAAGTCGGCATCCTGATCATTCCACCTTTTTTGAAAAAACAAAATTGTTAGATATCATAACTTTAATATAGTACAATAAATGGAAGATAAGAAAAATATTGTACCAATATTATGAAGCTACGTACCTTTTACGTATGGTGGGCCCAAATAGCTTCAATGTCATTTCAAAAAGATGATCATTAAAAACATCATTTCCTACAAAAATAGCACGGGATTATTAGTCCAAAACAAGTTAGGTATAAGTAAACTACAATTACACTATAAATAATAACAATTTTAAAGCACCTGGAAGCTTTGGTACTTTTAACGGAGCCATATTGTTCTTGTTCATCAACAATGTCCCCGCAAACGAACTAGTACTAGTAACACGGGTTGATCCAGGAAATGGTTGATCTTCACTAGTACTAGTCTGATCTATTCTTGTACTAGGTGTAGGTGTATCTATTAGTGCACAAAATAGGTCCATATAGTGTATAAAATTCACACAAGAAAAATAATCAATTCATGATTAGCACATAACAAAATATAGAAAAATAAGGTTTTACCAATTGTAGATGGTACAGAGGAAGATGTCTGCAAGCACCTTGTTGCGGATAATGCAGTCGTCAAATGTGGAATGTTAACCAAAGGAGGCGTCTGCACTTCATCATGAGCTAAAGAATACATTGTTAGCAAAGACATTTGCAATGGATAAAGATTAAATGGGGTACTAGAAGCATCCCAAATATAAGTTGAGTAAATAATGCATACAAAGGTTAAATCAATGGTTAAAGGTTTAAGGATTACTTACATGAAGGTTGTGCGGCGCTACAACCCTCACCATGTTGATGATGTTTCAAACATGTCAAAAAATTCTGTAAGAATAACACATCATATTTTAGATCATGATCCATAAGATAGTATAAAATATAAACATCTATTGAACTTTAATTATTGCTTAAGATTAATTACTACTTACATTAATAGAATTGACTATATGTGTCAATTCTTCTTCGAGTTCCTTTGACTCCTCAGTTTCGTTTGCTTCCATTAGAAGGTTAATAATTTCATTACCATATTTAGTTTTTATTTGAGTAGCCATGAATACATGGTTAGATTTAGATTCTACGTCATCTCTAAATGCCGCATCAACTTCAAATCAAAATAGATCTGCTACCTCTTTTGCTTATCTCTATTAATAAGTATCAAGTTGTGACATCAATATCAGTAAAATTCTATAAAAATAACTCTAAATCCATAAAGAAAAGAACATAATAATATGACCATTTGTTTCTATATAATTTGTAGAATTACACTAATTAAGGTTTACCTTTGCTAAATAAAGTGTACTGTGAGGAACATCCTCACCTGTATCTTGAGGTGGAATATCTATGTCGCCCTGTGACAAAGATTAGTAATTCTTAGCAATCAGAAGCAATTGGAGTCAATATTAATTGCAGGCAATTGGTTTAAATGTTATACTTACCACTCCCATGATAGGGAATTTTTTTGTATCTACACGATTCAAATTGTAATCTATTAGAAGCTCTTCCCCTGCACTTATTAATTTTATCGCACATACAAATACACGACTTCCCTCGTGTGCCTTGAATATACAATTTGGTCGCTTATTAGTTGACACGGGTCAAGAACTATTTATAAAACCTACAATATTCCTTGTTTCTTTTGGCCTTCCATCAATATACATAGCAAGGCTTTTAGTTTGATCATTTGCTTTGCATTGTATATAATTTTCTGACAATGCATACCTACGCATACTTTTTTTATATTGCACAATCCGCATCCAATTCTTGTAATTGTAACAAGGTCCTACATACTCCATCAATTCAACAACTTGATTATAACTGACCTTTATGCCATCCATGGAAAATAAGACCAAACTATGTAATGAAGATGGAGCTATGTGATATATCCTTTCGTTAACAGAAAAATCAGTATTAACTAGAGGTAGTTCCTTGGGTACCCATTCTTTCTGAAGATGTGTGTACCTTAAGGGAACCTTCATGTCACCTTTGGTCTCATTATCATAAGAACATGACCCCCCCTCAACAAGGAAAAATTGCATTCGTTTATCAAATTTTCTTCTAATCTTTTGACCTTTAGTTGATCTCTCTATTTTAGACCTACTAGATGTCTCACTTTTGTCTTCTATTCTCGCATTTTCCTCACTTGAGGAAGACAGATCAGACAAATACCTATTTGGTGATACCTGTAACCCATCAAATGAGAGACATAGTAGGATCTATATATTTTGCTGACTAAAGAGAAGGAAACCAAATAATAAATTATACTTGTCGATCCATGTCAAAGGTGTTAAATTTCTTGCATATGTAAATCATTTATCTTAAGTTAGCCAAAAATTACATGATATGTAAGCTACAAATTACATAGAAGACAAAATTTACATGATGCAAAATATACTCTATGACTATAGTGTTCAACACATAATGACTTAATTCAAATTTCTATGAATAAATCAATACCTCCTACGTGGCATTGATCATACCTTGACATACATTTCATTGATCATGTTATTCATCATCCTCCTCATCCATGTCATCATCATCATAATCATCATCATCGTCATCATCATCATCATCATCACCATCATCATGACTATCATCATCATGACCATTATCATCATGACCATCATCAGCATCACTAGAATCATCATCATTTTCTTCTTCTTCTTCTTCTTCATTGTGTAACAGTCGTTTGTGATCATCATTTACTTCATCTTCTGATTCTTCAGTATCTTCTTCTTCCATCACATTATATTGTACTAGCCTTCCTCTTGGATCATGTCTAACAACAAATTACCAATCCAATTTATGTGGAACGAAAAAGTAAAACATTTGCTCACATTGGCTTGGAAGAACATAGAACATAGGGCTCATCTCCAACTGGCTCAAATAACCTTGTATTAATTATTGTAAATCCACTATTATGTTCAATAACAGTCCTATCAGGATCATTTTGATTCAGTCATAGCCTGTGCCATTTGACAACAAATAGAACTAATTTGAATGAATTAAATTCACACTCAAGTATATCATCTAAAATGTCATAGTATCAATTTTCAGATTGTTGAGGATGTATATCATTTCTAGATGAAATATTAGTGACCTTGAAGACTACACTTATCCCAAAATCGCAAGTTTTCTTTATGTCATCTAACTTTTTTATGCAAAATTTATGGCCATGGTAGTACATAGCTTTGTGGTGTTTGATCTACAATTATTCAAACATGTCAAGATTATTTGCATTTATCCGTGAGTTGATATTAAACTTATAGGTTGTGATTAGTAAACTTATACGTACCTTTCTACCTCTTAAACCATATGCTGGATCAAATACCATTGGCATAACATTGGGATCTCCATTATGATGAGCTTCTTTAACCAATGATGCAACACCATCCCATGTTAATGAACGACATTTTCTTGAGATTGTTGAATCCATACCATCATCCAATCAAGATTGTTTGCAATATACAAATGTAGTGCATCCCACTCACGACCAACTATAAAGAAAACAAATAGACCGCTTAGAAACAACTTATATTGAAGATCTATAAGAATTAATAAACTACAATAACATCATATAATTACCTCTCACTTTCCTCAATCTACCTTTCCCCATCAAGTACTCCCCTTCAAATTTGTTAATAGAGTTGGGATCCCAAATGCGATCTACATGGATATTTGTTGCAAACTTGGGAAGATATTCACTAATATACACCATGGTCTGGTATACCATATATCCCTCCACCATAGAACCCTCAAGACATGCTCTTTGTCAAACCAAGCCCTTCATAAATTTCAAGTGCCTCTCAACCATCCACATTGACCTAGTTTGTACAAGACCACACAATTCAATCTCCTCAACTAGATGTACGAGGTAGTGTTCTTGAGCATTGAAAAAAGTTGTAGGTAGACACTTTTGCATTTCACACATAAGCTGGGGAATTTTTCTCTTCCAATATTTTATATCTTTTTTATCAATTTCTTTAGATGATAACCACCTAAAAGAGATTCAACTCGCAAGAACATATAAACAAAATTTTAGATAAAAATATACAATAAATTACATAAAAAGTAAAGCAAGTCATAAATATTATAACACTTCTAACCTCATGAATTCTCCAAGATCGTATATAACTTGTTTAACATTGTTGTCAAACTAGTCTGGGAAGGATAGAGGTAGGACGTACTGCAATGATTAAAAAATAATATTTTCAATATATTGTAAAATAATACAATAAAAAGTACATGCAATTTTGCAAATATATTGTAAATAGAGAACATGACTTACCTTGACGAGGGTATGCCAATCATGTGTTTTCAACCCTGGCCCAAAATCACCTTTCTTTGATACAAGACTACTTATATTTGCAGCAAATCCTATTGGAAATTTTGTTTTTTTTATGACTTCTTTTAATGCATCACTTTGTTGCTCAGTTAATAACCAAGGAAGGGCACTCGTATTTATGCAGTCTTCATTGCTATTTGATTCAATGAAAGTTTTCAGTGCATGATTGGATTCATGAATGTCATTACAAATTTTGGCCATTTTTTCTTTGTCACGTCTTCCATCCAATATTTTCTATAGTGTCTTTGTTACATTCTTTCCAATATGCATAGGATCAAACAAATGCATGATTGGGAGATCTTTGTAGTATAACAACCTACTAAATTGACTAGGATAACTTTTTATTCCTCTAAGAAATTGGTCATTGATGTCTTGATGACCTTCACGAGCATCAATAACATCATTAGTAAATAAAAGACAATATCAAAATCTAAATTTCAAACAAAAATCATCAGATGGAATGACGTTACCTTAGCGATTTAGTCTATTGTATTCCAACTTCCATAGATGAGGTGTCATTCTTCATGGCCTTGATGTCATCTCTTTTTTCCTATCAAAAAGATATTTTTCGATAGTTCAATACTTATGATTATTGTGGAGAAAGTGCCTAAACTCATCGAACACCTGCTTTCCTAAACTTCTTGAATGATGAAATTTCATCTTCGGACCACAAACTGGACATGCAAATTTACCCTTTATCTAAAGACCTAAAAGATATCATACAATTGGATCATGTACAATTATCATGCACAACTTAAACATACAACAATAATGTGTAAGCACTATAACATACCAAAAATATGTGACCTTAACATGAATATATAACATACCACAAAAATGAGTTAGCCCAGGGGCATCATGTATTGTCCATACAAGCATTGCATGGAATTGAAATTTTCTTTGTCCTATTGTTCTAGAGATGTCATACATAGTGATCTCATTTCATAAAATCAACAACTCATCAATAAGGGGCTCAATATACACGTTCATATCTTTAACTTGGTACTTACCTAGTTGAATGAACAAAAACATTACATAATTATTATGAACATCTTGATGCAGTGTTTATAAATTAATTTACATAACTATTAAATGAAAAAATACCTGGTACAATCATTGACAACATTATGTGCTCCATCTTTATGGACATCCAAGGATGAATGTTATTATTAGTAACAAAAATAGGCCACACTGAGTAAGTAGATCTCATATCTCTAAATGGATTGACACCGTCCGCTGCCACTGAAATCTTGAGATTACGAGGTTCTTCTTTAAAGTGTGGTCATGTTGTTTCTATGTCTTTAAATGTAGAACCATTTGTAGGCATTCGCATAACGTCATCTTGAATTCTATTGTGTGCATGGTAATCCATAAGTTATGCCAAGCTAGTGCACCTGAATAATCGTTGAAGACGTGGAATTAGGAAAATGTACCGAAGACTCTTAAGAGGCACCTTTTTTGTTATTTGATCTTACTGATATGTACTAGTATGACAAACAGGGCATTCTGTTGCAAATTCATGTTGTTTATGATATAGAATGTGATCATTGGGACATGCATGTATTGTCTGATACTGCATTCCAATTTGATTCATAACGGTAGATAATTCTCGATACGAACGAGGCAAAATGTTTGATGGTGGTAAGAAAAAATCACCTATCAACCTAAAACAACAAATATGAATTGTTAATATAATGAATTGTAATGGTATGCTAACATTGAAGATGACAAAAATGGCATACCTTAGCATACGTGACATTGCTACATTGGATAAACCATTCATAACCTTGAAGTTCACCAACAATACTATAGCAGAGAGAAGAGTTGTTTGGGAGCCTTGGTATAGGGGCTTGTATGCCTTCTCAATTATAGTTATATCAAGACCATCTTCATCATCATTATCAGATGCGCTAGTACCATCGTCATGATCAGCTATGCCAATACCATCTTCTTCAATTGTCTTCTCTGCCACAAGATCATCTTCTTCCATGGGAGTGTTATTGTTGGCTTGGATATTCACACCTCCATGTTCCTCCAATTGGAAATCCATATTCACCAATTGATGAAAATCGTGCCCCCCTTCAATGTGACCATATTGCCTACAATGACTCTGGGCTGTTTTGATTAGAATTCTTCGATTCTTTAAGCCCTTACACTTTTTGCAAGGACAATAACATTTTTCAATGTCTTTTCTTTGGAACTAAGACCACAATCTAGCAAGTGTCTTGTTATTTTGCTCTAGGTTCATATTGCCAGGTGTGGACTTTCTTCACAGGCTATAAATATACAAAATGTAAACATACAAACATTAGTAGTATCTTGTATATAATAATTTTTAAAAAAATTATAAGATTATACAAGATTTACAAATACACACACAAATCATGCTCACTAGACCATGAAATATTCAAAAGGATAAGTATTTTGGGAGTTATTATTATTTTGGGAGTTACACAAATCTCCTCACTAGACTACTGAATTAGAGATTATAGAGAATATATTCTGGAGTTGTACAGTCACATTGTCTAGTCTGTAAAGATATACAATATATTTTTGCAAAAGAAACTTGTAATTGAAGATAATAACACATTAGAATTTGGCATTGTAGTGGAGGTGATTCCATACCTAGTACAAATTATTTTCTCTAAAGCTTCCAGATGGCCTTTCTCTGGGAGCTGCATTAAGGCATTCAATTGAGCATTAATGCTTTAATGCCCATCTATATCTAGGTTTGCATCACACATGCTTAAGGAAAAAGTTCCTAATACAACTAAAGAGAGTAATTAATATGGAAATTGAATCAAATGTAAGCAACATATGGCATTACTTTTCAAAGATAGTGACAATTTAAAAGAATTGGAAAAATACAGTGTACAAGCAATGAAAGTGCGCCATGGGAAGTCACAATAAGTATGAACCCATAGAAGATTTTCATTTTTTCATAAAGAAGATCATTTTCAGAGTGAGATTTAGCTACATAAAGGTGAAGCCATGACATACAAAAGGTAAGAGAACCTCAAAGTTTCTGACATATAATGTTATCATGTCAAAAGGACAACAAAGTGTAGTTTTTAGAACAATGGAACAACCATCTCTCTTAAAAGGAACAACCATCATGTTATAGAGTTATTGAATATGGCCATTATCATGAGATCATAGGGCAAAACACATCTATCTACTATTAATGAACAATTTCTTCTATAGCGGCAATTTTGAATTCTATGCTCATGTGGAAAGGAAATGTCACTTAGTTTGAAGTCCTAATAGAATAAATACAATAAGAAGACATTGACATATCATGCCTTAAATCGGAAACAATCACAATAATTAATAAGATGGAACAACCACAAGGTACAAGCATGTGCAAGTGATTGTAATCATTGGAGATATGTTTAAGGTTAAGTACAATAGTAGGGCACAATCATGATACAATTAATGAAAGTGCCATAAAACACCATGATATTTATAATCAATCATAGAGAAAAGAGACAGTGTAGCAAATGTTTACATATTCTGCTTAGTTTGTTCAAGATTATAGTTTGTTCAACCTCTTCCCATAAAATCCGCATGTATACTTTAGTTAAAATAGTTTAGTTTTACAACATGAACAATAACTGATTTATGATTTGCCAATAATTTTTTTATTAATAACAAGTTAACAACAATGCATTGCCTTTAGTTCTACTTCAAAAGTTAATATGTGAAAGTTTGTCAAAAATTTAATAGTACGTAAAGTACATCATATTCTTGCACGAATTGAATTGAGAATACAAATCCACTTAACAATGCTTATACTTGTATTGATATTATTGATTTTTAAATTAAATTTACATAACATCAAAATAAATACACTCTAGAAACTAGAAATTAAAAAATCCATTGTTCCATATTATAGAGATCATAATAGTGAATGTAAACTAAGTTAATGAGTATTGGGAATGGACCAAGTTAATGATCGATTCCAGATCATAATAGTGAATGTAAACTATGTTCAAGCAATGAAAATGTAAATTCATTTGAAATCTGCCAGTCACTGCTTGTGAGGGTACAGTCTGACTATATTGTTGAGAAACATTTATTTTTATGGTTGATATGGATTCAAATGATTGCTAGGATATGGTGTTACATTTCATTGGAATTTTGAATAGTTTTGTGCACATTTGGAAGGCATAATATTT
The DNA here is from genome assembly GCA_027943335.1 of Chamaecyparis obtusa. Lineage (NCBI taxonomy): Eukaryota > Viridiplantae > Streptophyta > Pinopsida > Cupressales > Cupressaceae > Chamaecyparis > Chamaecyparis obtusa. The sequence goes on along the minus strand of BSBK01000088.1, from coordinate 2,816,900 downwards.
TCACTTTTATTGCCCAATCTAACTTCAACATTATTTAATGAGATGTAATATGAATTTTTTTAATGAATTTAGACATGTTTTCATATCTTGAGTTGGCTGATGTTTTTTTGAAATTTTTGGTTCAGACTCAGACATCCAATGCCAAGACTGATTCTTGGGACAAGAATCCTTTCAAAGGTGGTGAACATGGTGCAGGGGCACCTAGAACATCCAAAGACTACTAGGAGTCCATAATGACAACCATGCACCTAATGACATCTAAAGACATCAATTGGAATGTATTGGCACCTATAATGGCCTATAAGGTCATTCCATGCAATGCAAATGGCAAGTATGTAATAAGTCTTAAAAGGCCTAATAGGCCCTAGTACCAAAATAAGAACCTAGGATGGTATTTGGTGTTACAAGTTTATAATAGTTTAGATTTGATTTTAATAATGCTTAATAAGTTCATTTGGGTCACATTTCAAAGTCATACGGCTTCATTATCTTTGAAAGTTTCAAAAACTCCAAATTTGTAATGTTGCAAATTCAAAAATTTGAAATGCAACAGTTATTAGAAAATGGAGGGAATTGGATTTTGTTATGTTTTAGTGCAAACTAATCCATCCAACCAATTGGGATTGGTTGGGGTAGTTTCTAGGAGTCCATCAAATTTGCCAAAGTTTCATTGTACGACAGAAGAGGCCTGGTGTACGGGCTGTACTGAGTTTTTGATAAATAGAATTATTTCAAATGCAATTTCCTTGAGTTCTTAGAGTGATTTTGGATTCATTTTGTCATTGTCTTACATTTCAATGCATTTGGAATAGTTAGATATTGATCCTAGACCACATCTATGCATTTGTGAGGTCTGTATTTGTATTTTTACTCAATTAATTCTGACTGGTAGAGTAGTTTCAGCCATTCCTTTGACAGTTTTATGAGTTTCCAATTGAATATGGTCATTCCATGACCTCTAACCACTGTAACACATGGAATGTGGTGCAAGAGCACCACCTCCACCTTCAAATTTCACATCATTTAAGTCATGTTTGATGGAGTTGATGAAAAACAACCCACAGCTCCCAAGAATACCTGCATGCAAACACCTGTCACATAAAGAGAGAGAAGCGAACAGCTATGGAGACCTGAACGCATGGATCCACGAGAGAGGAGAAATCCTTGATGTGAAAAAACAAAAGTTGCAATCAATAATGAAATGTCAGAAAAGGTTACAAAGTATTATGCGACCAATCCTTATAAAAGGAGATCAGAAAACCTAAAAAGGTAAAACCCTAGGTTGCATAATAATAATTAATAAAGATAATTAATTATTATATGCCTAAAGTTTAGCTTAAGTAGAAAGAGGTAATAAGTGACTGAATAATTGAATCAATATGATTCGATTAATCAGTAAACACTTTATTACTCTAACACCCCCCCTTAAGATAAACTTTGGGAGAAGCTAAAAACCTAGAAAGAACAACTAAAAGCAAATGGGTCCCGGCAACAAAGGCCTAATCAAGTACCCAAGTACAAAAGAGAGTCTCTACAAAGTGGAGAAATAGAGAAAACCACATGGGAAAAACTCTACTCCAAAAAGAGACAAAGACTAATCTGAAGGACTGAAGAAGCCTCCAAAACTAGGAATGTTCCAGAAAATAGGAACAAGGATGAACATGTACAACGTCACTGAAGCATGAAACTGCAAACTCTGTCAAGAAGAAACTGATGATCTAAAGATCCTCCACTGAAATATGACCAGGTAGAGAAGACTGTAGTCTGCATGAGTGCCCTCAAATGACACTACTCGAATCAGGAGGCAAACAAAGGCAAACACCTGAACTCGAAGATACAGATGGCATAAACACCAAAAGCCTGAAGAGTTGATCAATCAATGTTGGAAGAGTGCATCCAAAAATAGGAAAGAAAAGAGTGTCCATATGGTAAATGATCCATCTCACCGGAATGCATAGGTACCCAGCCACTGCAACCGCCTAGTGCATAGGATCAAATATTGAATACATAGCTCACACTATCAAACCAAGGAAGCAATAGAACCAACAGTAGAAACCCCCCCATACTGCTGACAAGGGAGTAATGACAGGTACACTAAAAAGATCATCCAATATGAACTGCATGATGAAGAAGAATCTGGAACATCGAATGTGCAGAGAGAGTACAAACACATATAGAGATACCTGAGGCTAATGTCACTGGAGGAACGCTCACATGACAAAAGAAGATGGCAAACAAAGGCAAACATCAAACCCCCCTAGCACTTTATAATGGAGTGCGAGTACAAATAGCATGAACATGTGCAAGATCCCATCAAAGCAATAGAATGGCACTTTATCTCAGTGTGTGTGCATAGAAGAATGCTACAAAAAATGAAGTATACACTGCTTAAAGAAGATCAAAGGCTGCTAAAACAAAAGAACAACCTAAGATGAGCCATCCCTCAAAGGGAAGAGATCCCAGGACCTGAAATAACCAAGATATCCACCAGACTACAAAAAAGCAAGAATCTAAATAAAATGAACCTAGAGTAGAATCTGGAAAAATGACTCATAGCACTAAAAAGCTCTTTGAACAAGCTTTCCAACGATATATTGTTTTCTGAAAAATGGAGTCTGGATGTGCAAGATAGAGCTCCCGGAGTGCAGAAATGAAGATCTGGCTTTGATAGAGAAAAACACCATCAGAAAAATAATACCAAAAAATATAACCTCTAGATTTGGAAATAGCTCGGAATCATCTTTCCGATGATATCTTGTTTTCCAAATTTTGACACCGTATGCTCAAGATATGAGCAAAAAACCAACAGTTGCGCTGGAGGGCCCAAAGAAGGTGTCTACAAGGATTTGAGGATGGGTGATGTAAAAAAAAAGGACAAAAAACCACATGAAACTATCAGATCTGATAAAATCTCAAAAAGAGCTTTTCGACAATATCTCGTTTGTTGAAACGGAGCCCAGATGCAAGAGAAACGGATCCCGAAAGGTAGGAGGTCTGAAATGCCAAGATCGCAGAGAACATCTAACTTTGAAAGAAAAAAAGAGCATCAAAATGGAAAAATAAAAAAACCATACTAGAAAATTTAGATTAGACTCGGAACCAGCTTTCCAATGATATATCGCACGCCCAATTACGATCCCATATGCCTGAGATATTCGCAAAAAAGCCCAAGTACCCTTAAAAAACTCAAAAAAGGGAAAGAACTCTGCTGACGTCAATAGATACGAGCCTAAAATTGACGGCCAAATGGCTTTCACAGTTCAAAATCCTCCAGGGGCTTAAGAAGTTTGGCCCTAGTCATGTGGGTGACAAGGGGGCTGGCGGGGGCAGAGTGGTGCAGCGCTACACGGGCGGAGAGGCGGCGCCGGTGTAGGCACAGGCAACGGCCGCAGAGGTGGTGCGCTCGAGTGGAGAGCCCGATGGTGGAGAACATTGAGTGGTGGAAAAACTTGAGCCTGGTGGCAGAGAACACTAAGCACGGCGGCGGCAGAGAAACCTGAGCCCGATGGCGGCGGAGAAGCCGGAGCGTGTCAGAGAGTGCGGTGGTCGCCTGGTGTTGGGTTGCTTGTGGGTGGCTTGCAGGTGGCTGCTGGGCGGCACACAGGCCACCCAAACCAAACAAATTTTATTTTTTATTTTTTAACAATCACTTGCATCAGTGTGCCTCGAAGTGCGTGCTAGGGTCATACGACCCTGGTACATAATTTTTTTTTGCCTCAAATGGCAACTTGTCTAAAATTGCCAAGTTTTATATGGATTTTGACTATCTTAGGCCTTCCAGATGCAACTGTGAGGTCCGTTTGGGCCAAAAATGTTCCAAAAAATATTGATTGCCTCGGGATTCATGCCGAGGCCGATTGCAAAAAAAAATTTCTCACAGATTCCAACTTTGTCCAAATTGGAAAAATTTTATATGGATCTTGGGGTTCTTGGATGCTCTGAATGCAACCGTGAGGTCTATTTGAAGCCAAGATGACTAGAAAAATAGGTCCCCCATAGATCTGACAAGAAACCCTCTCTGAAAACACAGATCTAACGAACACGATTGAATCTCTCAGAAAGAGGACAGGGGCAAGCATATCTGATGCTCTGATACCATGATGGAGTTGATGAAAAACAACCCATAGCTCCCAAGAACACCTACATGCAAACACCTGTCACATAAAGAGAGAGAAGTGAATAGCTATGGAGGCCTGAATGCATAGATCCACGAGAGAGGAGAAATCCTTAATGTGCAAAAACAAAAGTTGCAATCAATAATGAAATGTCAGAAAAGGTTACAAAGTATTATAAGACCAATCCTTATAAAAGGAGATCAGAAAACTTAAAAAGGTAAAACCCTAGGTTGCATAATAATAATTAATAAAGATAATTAATTATTATATGCCTAAAGTTTAGCTTAAGTAGAAAGAGGTAATAAGTGACTGAATAATTAAATCAATATGATTCAATTAATCAGTAAACACTTTATTACTCTAACAATGTCAAGACAGGATATATTCATTAAAGTGTTAGAACCATGGTATATTTGTTAAATTACATTATAATGATTCGACAAAGGGAATATGATTTATTTGTAAGCAAAATTTTGAAAAGGAATATGAATGGTCATGGAAGACAAACCGTTTTGTAACGGTCCAATATGGTCTTAAATAGACCACACTATGTAATAGAGAGGAGGATAGTTAGAGAGAGTCGACAGACAATAGAACAGGCAAGAGAGTAATAATTATGGAAAAGTATCGGGCTCTCTGGCTTTTAGCTAGAGAGCCATGAATGTTTTGTCTTCCTTGAGTATGAATGAAATGTATTTTAATTAAGCTTTATGTATTCCCTATTGGTGGTTTTTTATCTCTGTTACGAAGAGCATAACAGTGTTAATGAATCGACTTCTCTTTATTGTTATTGTGCAAAGAAATATAAATGATATGTTTTGTTTCATGACAGTCCCGTAAGGAATGGTTTTTGGGTTATTCGTCTCTTTATGATAGTCCTGTATGGGAGGATAGTAATCGGTTTTGTTGATAGAGAAATGTTTAGAAACCGTTTGGTAAGCCAAGAAAGCCTTGATGTCTACAATGGTTTTAAAAAAATAGTTTTCAAGAACTCATTATTAATTGAGTTTATATATTATTGCTATCGGTTTTTGATATCTTTTGTGAATAACATAACAGTGAATGATATTGGTTTTGGTTGAAAGAGTTTCATAGTGGAATGTATCGGGTTCCTTAAAGGATTGAATAATGTAACAGATGGGTGTTTGACGCATCAAAAACTAATGGTCATGTTTTTGTTTGAGTTCTGGTTTACAAACAGTCTCGATTTAGGATATATCCAAATTATTCCTAGGACGTTGTTGCAAGCATTTTCTTACTTTGTTGGTTAAACACAGCATATATCTAACTAGGGCATCAATCTTGAAGCAGCATAGCTCTTCCTTCAAATCTGAGCACTTGGGTTATTAAAATTTATTTCCTTGGCTTGCTTCTCACCCAATGGCATTAGAGACCAATGGAGAAATCTCAAGTCAAGGCACACTCTCCATGACAAAGCCGACTGAGGAGTTTCTAGGCTGGTCTGACAAAGAGTTTAGTATCTCGCGAGCACAACACAAAAGTTTCAATAAAATATTTGTAGAACTAACAAATGAACTTCAAAACCATGGATGCATTAAAGGTTAAACTTGCAGAGATGTTCAATCTATCCACTCACTTCACAAATTGACAAGGCGTGATATATAAACAACCTAGAAAATACCAAATACATGATGCCCTGGCACATTGCTCACGAGCCCTAAGTAGGTAACCAATAAAATAATGCCAAACAAATGCAAAGTAAGAAAACCCTTACAGGCAGTCCTCCTTTTACACCAAATCACAATGGCAACCCTCGCAGGCAGGCGGTCCTCCTAAAACTCTCACCAAATCACAATTCAAACAATCGCATGCTCCAGCTCCTTCACGCGCTCCAAGTGAAAACCAAACAATGAAATGAGATACAAATTCTTTTTCTTTTTAAAGTTATGCTTGTGTGGGTCAAAATTTTGACCTACATGGTATTGGTCAAAATTTTGACTAACACGGGCATGGATTGAAAAAAAAGAGAGGAAGTTTTCCTTCTATAATCCGACCAACCCAAACCTTTTTAATTGATAGTTGAAAATTTTGGTAGAAAAATGAGGTCAAATGTAGTAGTGCGTTCATCTAGTATTTGGATGAGAGGTTTGAATCTTTCTTACGAGACTATACTTTTTAGATGCTTGTAGAGCTATATGCCTTAATTGTGCTTGCAAAACTAAAGGGGATAGTCATGAATGAAGGACCTTACTAGACACCTAAGGACTTAGAGGCCAACCATTTTAGCCATGTGACTTCCTTGGTGCAATGATTGATCCAAGTGGACTTACCCAGATCACCCCAAGATACTCACCATATGGGCTCCCTTGGGCGATAAAGCTTGAATATGGCAATATGGAAAGACATGCGCCACAAGCATTATTCTTTTCCAATTGATCCATAACTTGCATAGTCCTAGGAAAGGGCATTCAACCACTTAATTATGGGGCTAAGAGCATCAAGTTGTGGGCAAAGGTTGGAACATCTCCCTTTTGACCTTAGGTAGAATGTGCTTGATGTGTCTTCGATTGTGTTGAGACCCGTGGAAATATTTTTGGACATGCACATTGCATTATTTATTTCTATGTTCTAATTCAATCCATCTATCCCATATCATCCAAATCAATCACATCATCCATTCCACTTGCCTTCAAACATCCCTAATATATCATTCCACTTCATCTATTCTTAATCCAAGTCTTATCAACACTATCTTCTAATCTTCCACTTTTGGCTGAGGAGCACCATCATCATCATCTTTGGCCTTTAATCACCATCCAAATCAAAGAAAATCAAATCAAATCCAACTTTGATGCCCTGCCCTCGCAAATCCAAAATCATAATCAAATCAAATCAATCAAAATTCTTGAGGCCATGCCCTCTAAATCAATCAAATCTGTCATCCAATAATATCAAAATCCAAACTTGCTCCTAGTCTTAAGTTCATATTTTATCCTTCATCGAATCTTCCTCTACATCATCTTCCTCTAATCCAATATAAAATCTCTAATTCAACCATCATAAATATGGATTGGTTTCACAAAATGGTTGAGGACTTTCAAATGCCAAATCCCAATCCTTAAGTCATATCCAATCCAAATCCATATCACATTCCTTATTCTTCCTCTACCTTTGATAAGGGAAATCCACCTCATTATCCTTTATCCACACATGATTCCTCTATCACCTGCATGATGTCTCTCACATGCTTAACCTTTCCCAAGAAATCGAAGAGCTTAAAAACATTGTCTTTAACTTACAAAATGGGGGTCAAAATAAAAAGTTTACATAAGAAGACATGTGTCATCCCCCCTTTCTCCAAATCCATAATCCTCATCCACCATCAAACCCTAATCCTACACATAATTCTCAACTTCCACACAATCCTAATCCTCCAAAATACACATCATTCATATCCTTTGAAGCTTCACAATCACCCAAATCTAGATAATGCACTCCCCTTGCAAACCCTATTGATGTCATATTCCACCTACTTGTTGACCAAAACATGATGGTTTTTCCAAACACTATTCCCTTTGATGAGAGTCAACCCAAACCCACTTGGGATAAGGGAAATGAATACTGTGATTATCATCGCATCAAGGGTCATGATATCAAGAAGTGCTTAAAGTTTTAAAACTTTATCCAAGACCTCATTGACAAAGGAGAGATTGAAGTTGAAGATCCTAACCCCTCCATCACATCACCCTCACAAGTCCACACATGTCAATACATTGTCCCAAAGCATGCTAACAAAGATTCCTCTCATCCTCTAGATCCAATAATTCCTCCACTCCTTGATCCCCTTATTTTGGAAAATCCACCTATCCCTCTTGATCTACCTCATGATTCCATTCCTAATCAAGATCAAGGCATTCCCTTCACTCCATTCCATGATAGCCTTCCATCTCAAGATCCTACCATCCCTTCCACTTCACCACATAATCCTCCCCAAAGTCAAGATCAAAGTACCCTTCATCTCCATGTCATGATTCCAATCCCTCTCAAGATCCCATTATTCCCCCTAATTCCCCTCATGATCCTAATCCTCCACAAGATCCCACTCTCCTTCTTGATCCTCCATCACAATATCCTAATCCTTCACAAGATCCTATTCCTCCTCAAGCTCTTATTATTCCTATTAAGGAGCTTCTCAAGGATGAAGGAAACCTTACACTTAATGGCCTTGGTGATATCTCTCACTCTACAGATGCTCATATCCCTCCTACACCTTATATACCTCCATTTAAGTGTAAACATACTCCTTTATTATCTTCCAAATCCATCTTGGGCCCTTATATCCCAACGCTAAACTCTTCATCCCTTCCATCCATTTTAGGTCCTTATGTTCCTCCATCCACTATACCTCTCACTCCTAGCTCATCATTAATCTCTTCCACCATACCTCAAGATCAACAAAGACATGTATCCTTGAGAGATTTCTACCCATCCATCCATAAAAACCCATTATATGAGCCTCATTCATCCACAATTCCTAAGTCTTTTGGAAGAAATTTGGATGCACAACATAAAAATTAGAAATACAAGAATCCACTTACATATGAAGATCACCATGTCCTATCTAATCGACATATTTGCTGCAAAGAAAATGGAAATACTCAAGAGACCACAAGGGTCCTCCAAGCAAAAAATAAAATCAAAGAAAATATGGGTTCCTAAATCCATCATGGAGGAATTGCAGTCAAAAGCACATAAACGCAAAGAAAAATCAAAAGCTATGTGGATTCCCAAGTCTCTCTTAAAGGACTAGAATATAAAAGAAAAAATAAAGTTTACATTCAAGCTTCCAAAGACTTCCACTTCATATTCTTCCAAATATCTTCCATTCTCTCCTCCATTTACTTTGAGTCCTTGTGTCCCAAAATCCACATCACTTCTTACATCAAAACCCCAGGCTAGCCAATTCATTCTCCCTTCACCTTTCCACTACCCTTCAAGGTGTTTGTCAATGTTGATCTTGCCATCATTTCCACCTACTCCCATACAAACCTTTCAATACCTTATCCAATATTCAGCTCCTATATCTACTCCATATCCTTCCATATCATATCCTCCCATTCCTCTTACCCTATCTTACGCATAAATCCTTAGCCATCATCTACCTTAAGCTCCATATCTTTCTCCTACCATCACCATTATCAGCATCTTCGAGCTTACCTTTTAGTGACCTTGGCCAATCATATCATATCTTTCCAAAGGAACATTATCCAAAGATCATCAAGCTCAAATTCCTCCAAAAAAAAAAGAAAAAAAATTTCAAACGAAAAAATGAAAAAAATAATAAAAAATAAAAATAATTCATCCAATGGTGAAAACTTGGTAATCAGGTGCCTTGGGCAAGTACCATGATGAAAACCTGGCAGACAGGTGTCATGTGTAATCCATCCATCCTGTTGCTCTTCATACTTAGGGGCAATTCCTTCTCGCTATCCATCCATAATATCTTCCCTATCATGTACTTCATATACCTATCATATCTTTTTCATTCATTTATACACCTCCCCTTGCACCCTATACTTGGGGGAAAGCTCCATCCATGCTATGATACCATAAATATCTTCCACATTCCCTATCCCCCATCCATTTTCCTATCTAAGTTCATTATCATTTCATTTCCCATCTTTGATCTTGACTATCCTATGTATATCCTCTATCCATATGTACCTTCCATAACCCTTACTCTGTGAAATTCCCAAACACTGATGCATTACAAATTTAATTTCTAACTTCCCAATAAGTGATTATGTGTGGTGGCACAATGGAAATGATAATTATTTATATTCTTTCACTAATACAAGCATTCACCACAGTTCACTAAATGATAAACATTTATACCGATACAAGCATTCACCACAATTCACTGAATGATAAACATTTATATTCTTTCTCTGGTAATGGATTAAAGCATTAAAGTATTCACCATAATTCATCTTTCAACAACTGAAGCATTACTAAAAATAATTGAATTCAAAATGTTTGAGCATTAAATGAGAATTACGACTAGGCACCTGTGTAATGAATATGGCATCGGGACGGTTGAGTAATAATCCTTGGTTTTTGACCATCTGCTAAACTAAGGAATCTACCTTCTATTTGTGTGTTGGCATCTGGATGGTTGTATGACAACCCTACAAACCAACCTTCCCACCTCTTGTAATTACGGTGATTTCTAACAACCAACCGGACGTGTCTTTCCAATAATACACATGTTACCTTTGTCGTCTAGCTAGAAACTCACACCTTATACGCCAAACCTAGTCTTGACGTTTAGGCCCGAACTCACGCCATATACTACCAAATTCTTACTTGCGGGTGCAGACAAGAATGAATATGACAGGAACTAGCAACTCAGCTAGATTCTTCCCTTACTCACGTCGTATACTGCCAAACTATCACTTGCAGAAGCAGACAAGAATGAATGCGATAGGAACTAGCAACTCGGCTAGATTCTTCCCTTACTCATGCCGACCACCAATTACTGCATACTTTCGAATTCCACTAGGCCAGATGTTAATCCGATGAAAGGAATAAATTGTATTTCCTACAATTACTGCAAAATATCCAAGTATATCTTCTCCTTTTCAAGTCGGCTCTTTATTCCCAACAAAATAGTTCCTCAACCAAAAATAAGTTGTAGTTCCCATAAAAGAACTACTTTATTAAAATAAGTTGTAGTTCCCATAAAAGAACTACTTTATTCAATGTGTATGGAAGAAATACAATTAATATTAAATAATTGTTTCCTTGCAAATTCTTCCTTAACCAAATAATGACTAATTATTTGGGGACATGACAAGTCTCCTCTACCACGTGTTGCTTGCCCATAAGCAACTGTGAATCTGGATGGCTCAAAATCTGCTCATTTTCCCAAGTAGCATCATCCAAAGGCAAGTCCTTCCATTTGATCAGATATTCTCGAACAGTGTGATTATGCAAATGTCAATCCTGTGTTTCTACAATCTTCTCAGGAATCATGGCAAGTTTGCCTTCCTCATCCAAAGGGGGTAAAGCCTTGGAAATGGTGACCTGGTGTCCTAAAGCCCATTTGAGACAATAAACGTGGAAGACATTGTGGATCCTACTACCTGTCGGTAAAGCCAATTCATATGCAACCTCGCTAGTTTTGCCCACAATCGGATAAGACCCATAAAACTGCGGTTTCAACTTCTCGGCCCCACTCCATTTAAGAGAGGACTGTCGATAAGGCTATAATATGAGGTACACTAAATCACCAACCTCAAAACTCTATTCCATCCTTTTCTTATCAGTATAGAGCTTTTGCCGGTTTTGAGCACAATGTAAATTTTCCTTGAGGAGTTTCAAAATGTCCTGACATTCTTGAAGCCAATCCTGTGACTTAGGCACATTACTGGTGTCAAAAGCAAGATCAATAAAAAATAAAGCATCATACCCATATAATGCCTTAAATGGCAACATACCGATGGACATATGGAAGTAGTATTATAGCAATACTCGCCCAAATGCAACCAATGAATCCAAGCCTTTTGATGCTCAGCGACATAATTACGAAGGTAACCTTCAATCCATTTGTTGACTATTTCTATCTGACCATCAGTCTGTGGATGGTAACTAGTGTTGTGATGTAATTTTGTACCTGTCAACCTGAATAATTATGTCCAAAAGTTACTCAAAAACCTACTATCACAATCACTGATTATATTCTTCGGTAGACCATGTAAATGGAAAACCTCCTTGAAAAACAACCCGGCAACCTAAATTGTTGTGTATTCTATATAATAGCAAAGAAATGTGCAAATTTTGTTAATCTATCAACCACCACAAAAATACAATCTTTACCTTGTGCTTGTGGTAAACCAGTAATGAAATCCATTGAAATACTCTCCCATTTTGTATCCGGAATAGGTAAAGGTTGTAATAACCTAGCCGGATAAGAGTGTTTTGCTTTATTTTGCTGACAAGTGATACATTCCTTGACGTATTGCAAAACATAATTTTTGAGCCCTTTCCATGTGAATTATTCTTGAATGTGCCTGTAAGTTTTGAAATAACCTAGATGTCCCGCTAAAGGCAAATCGTGAACTATTTGCAAAATTTTCAACTTTAACTTAGACTTGGGTACTAAGAAGATTCTATCCTTGTAGTAAATAATATCATTCACAACTTTGTACCTATCATCCTGTACTTTCCCATCCAATAAATCACAAGCAACAAAGTTCTTAGAATATTCAACCAACAACAAAGATCTCCAATCAGCTGACACCCCGCTTAAAGCATTTATTTTTGGTTTCCTAGACAAAGCATCAGCTACAACATTGTTCTTACCCTTAACATATTCAATTTCAAAATCATAAGCTTGAATTTTACTGATCCACTTTTGTTGCCTATCATTTAAATCTCTTTGACTAAGGAAATACTTCAAACTATTATGATCAGTTTTAACCACAAATTTGGCTCCAACTAGGTATTGTCTGAATTTAGCTAATGCATGCATAATAGCTAACATTTCCTTTTCATATATGGAATATAGTTTCTCATCATTAGTGAGTTTCCTACTTTCAAACACTATTGGATGTTTATTTTGCATTAATATAGCTCCAATTCATTTTCCCAATGCATCACATTCTAATACAAAGGGCTGATCAAAATCTGGTAATGCAAGGATAGGACAAGAACTCATTACCTCCTTGAGTCTGTCAAATACATTTTGTGACTCTGCAGTCCATTTGAATGCCCCTTGTTTGGTAAGATCTATCAACGGTGCTCCAAGTTGTGAAAAACCTCTAAAAAATCTCCTATAATAACTGCATAGACCAAAGAAACCTCTTAGCTCAGAAAGAGTCCATGGGGGTGGCCAATCCAGAATAGCCCTGATCTTTTCTTGATGTACCTGCACACCTTTAGCCCTGATCATATGTCCCAAATATAAAATTTCTGTCATACCAAATTCACATTTAGAAGCTTTTGCATAAAGTGATTGAAACTCCATTATACCCAAAATTTCATCAATATGTTTCAGGTGTTCTTCCCAAGTCTTATTGTAAATTAGTATGTCATCAAAGAAAACGAGCAAGAATTTTCGCAACTACTTATTAAAAATATGGTTCATACAAGACTAAAATGTTGTTGGAGCATTCGTCAGTCCAAAAGGCATAACCAAAAATTCATAATGACCATAATGACAACGAAAACTGGTTTTATGAATGTCATGTTCTCTTAACTTAATCTAATGATACCTTGATCTCAAATCAATTTTGGAAAAATATACAGCACCATGTAATTCATCTAACAATTCATCAATGCGAGGAATCATATACCTATTTTTTATGGTCTTTTTATTAAGGGCCCAGTAATCAATACATATGCATAGGGTTTCGTCTTTCTTCTTTACCAACACTACTGAAGATGCAAATGCACTGGAACTAGGCCTAATATGCCCTATATCTAATAAATCTTTAATAGTTTTTTCTATTTCATCTTTGAAATCCTTGGGATGCTTGTATGGAGTAGTAATGACTGGCTTTGCTCCTTCCTCTAATTCAATAGTATGTTCAAAACCTCTATTAGGGGGTACTCTTGGGGGTATATCACTGGAAACCAATTTATGTGAATCTAGTACCTGTAACAAATCTTTTGAATAATGCTTTGTTTCAAAACCTGTTACCTGAGTAGAAATCAAGCATTGTGCTGACAATGCAACCTCACCATGATGGAAAATAGCTTCCATCCTTTTAGCAGTAATGATCCTGGGACCACCGTTTGTCATGCCTCTAAGAATTACCTTTTGTCCATCAACTTTGAAAGAAAACTCCATGCGCTTGAAACTCTGAGAATATTTATCCAAGGTTTCCATCCACTGGATTCCTAACACCATGTTAGTATCCACCAAATCAATCACATAAAAATCATCAGTCACCGTATAATTACCCAAATCAATTTTCAGTTGTGGAACCTTATGTGTGCTAACTAGGTTAGTGTCGCCTGCTACTTTCACATCAAAACCTTCATGTTTAACTGCATGTAACCCATGTTGTTTAACAAGAGCAACATCAATAAAATTATGAGTAGATCCACCATCAATCTTAACAATAACTCATTGACCCTGTAACACCCCTCTAACCCTGAAAATGTTGTAATGAGGAATTCCTGTCATAGATGCCATTATACCACCTGCCTGTTTATTTTCCTGTTCAAAAGCAAAGTTTGTTTGGGAACCCTCTACATTAGGATCAATATTTTCCTCTTCTTCATTATCTGATGTTACTTCGATGTAATGTATTTTCCCTTTTCCCAAACACCTGTGACCTAGTTTCCATGACTCTTTACAACTGAAACATAGTTTGCATCTCCTAAGTTCATCCCTTTCCTCTTTATCAAATGTGGGTTTTGGAAATGTTTCTTTATTGAAGGGTTGTTTGTCTTTATCTAGTTTTGTAAAAGGACCTTTATTCCAAATTTTCCCTTTTGAGGATAGTTCTAATTCTCTTGCCTTCTTAATAGCCATCTGAAGTGTAGGAGGATTTAAAGATTTAACCCATCCTTTCAAAGAGTCAAAAAGTCCATCAATGAAAATAAAAATCTTGTGCCTCTCAAAAATTTTAGTAACAAACACAGCCAATTTATCAAATTTTGTTATATATTTTTCAATTGCCCCTGTTTGTTTTAGTTGTGTTAACTCTTTTAAATGTAATTTGGGATCTTTAGAATTGAACCTATCAATGAGACGTTCAGTAAATTCCAAATATGTCTCTACTAGATTATGACCCAAAGTGACCTGCCCATGGTGCCACCATTCGTGTGCAACACCATCTAAATGTAATGTTGCATATTTAATAGCTTCATCCTCCATCATAGGGTTTAATTGAAAATAGGTGTCTAACTTTTGAACCCATGCCCTAGCTATTGTCTTACCTGATCCATCATAGTAAGGTATGGACATCTTTCCTATTTTCCTTTGTAATTCATTGTTGTAATTTTTGCCCCTTTGAGACCTATCTTTCATCTTGACATCCACATATTCTTGGAATGTCATGTAGGACTTGAATTCTACCCTAGTTGCTTGCCAATCATTCATAATTTCATCTTGTACTTCTCTAACTATAGGCTCATGTTTTGGTTGTAAATTTCTAGGAGTGAAATTTGGCAGGGATGGCCTAGCTGTTGATGTTCTTTCAGGTTGGTTGTTATTTACTAAACATTCATCCCTACCACCCTCATTTTGATTTTGATTAATATTTTGAGCCATGAATTGAGTCATCAGATCAGTCATTGTATTTATATTATTTTGCATATCCTGTTGACTTCTCATTAATGCAGCAATTAGATCCCTATTAGTTTATGGTTCCCCCATGTGTTCAACAATTATTTCTTCTTCTGTCTCAGTATGACTTTCCTCAATTGCAAATTGTGGAGTTGAACTAGAAGGACTGGTCAGGTTTCTATTTTGACATTCTTTGGTATTCTGGAAGTTGTAATCGGCTATTGGCATATTCAATTAAACATATTCTCTATTTTGGACAACACAAACACTCTACAGGCTAGCAAGAATGAAAGCTCTGATACCATTGTGAAATTCCCAAACACTGATGCATCACAAATTTAATTTCTAACCTCCCAATAAGTGATTATGTGTGGTGGCACAATGTAAATGATAATTATTTATATTATTTCACTAATACAAGCATTCACCACAGCTCATTGAATGATAAACATTTATATTGATACAAGCATTCACCATAGTTCATTGAATGATAAACATTTATATTCTTTCTCTAGTAACAGATTAAAGCATTAAAGTATTCACCATAATTCATCTTTCAACAACTGAAGCATTGCCAAAAATAATTGAATTCAAAATGTTTGAGCATTAAATGAGAATTACGACTAGGCACCTGTGTAATGAATATGGCATCGGGATGGTTGAATAATAATCCTTAATTTTTTACCATCTACTAAACTGAGGAATCTACCTTATGTCTGTGCATTAGCATCTAGACGGTTGTATGACAACCTTGCAAACCAACCTTCCCACCTCTTGTAATTACGGTGATTTCTAACAACCAACCGAACATGTCTTTCCAATAATACACGTGTTACCTTTGTCATCTAGCCAGAAACTCACACCTTATACGCCAAACCTAGTCTTGATGTTTAGGCCTAAACTCACGTCGTATACTGCCAAACTCTTACTTGCGGGTGTAGACAAGAATGAATACGATAGGAACTAGCAACTCGGCTAGATTATTCCCTTACTAGCATCGTATACTGCCAAACTATCACCTACGGAAGAAGATAAGAATGAATGCGATAGGAACTAGCAACTCGGCTAGATTCTTCCCTTACTCACGCCAACAACCAATTACCGCATACTTCCCAATTCCACTAGGCCAGATGTTAAGCCAATGAAAGGAATAAATTGTATTTCCTCTTCAGAATAAACAATTACTGCAAAATATCCAAGTATATCTTCTCCTTTTCGAGCCGGCTCTTTATTCCCAACAAAACAGTTCCTCAACCAAAAATAGGTTGTAGTTCCCATAAAAGAACTACTTTATTCAACGTGTATGGAAGAAATACAATTAATATTAAATAATTATTTCCTTGCAAATTCTTCCTTAACCAAATAATGACTAATTATTTGGGGACATGACAAGTTACTCATTATCCATCCATTTTGTTGCATAATTCCATCCATGTTCACATATTTGATCTTGACTTCCCTATCCTCCATCTCATAGTCCTCATCATATTCATTTCTTTAATCCATTATTCATAATACTCTTTGAGTCCATACACCTTCCCATGTCCTTGATCTTGATTTTCCTATACATTTCCTCCATCCATTACCTATTATCCAATTACATCTATATCCCCCATATCATTATCCCATATCTTCTTCATACCCTCCATCTCATATCCATTATCCATCTATTTCACTTTCATATATTTTCCCTCCAAAAAAAAACTCGAGGAAGTAAAATACAAAAAAAAGATTCCTGCATGCTTTGGACAATGCACAAGCCTTCATCTCCTTCATGCATCCCTTATACACAATCCTTCCATCCTATACATTGTTATCCTCCATATTTCCATCCTTCCATCCTCTATCATTTCCTTGGTTATCCCTTGTCATTGGTCCCAATCCACTTATCATTTTTTCTATTTCATCTTGTCTAGTCCCTTAATCATCATTTCATCTTATTCAAACCATATTTTCTATCATATTTGTTTATCTTCTAATTGAATCCATTTATTCCCCTTCCATACTTTTCAATCTCGTCTTATCCAATCATGTTTTCTTCCAATCCCATTCTATCCAATCTTCTCATCCAAATAAATCCAAAAATAATATTGTGATCAGTGCAAAGTTGACCTATTTAGAATAGGTGTAGACATTCAAACATTAGTTAAAATGAATCCAACAACATATTCTTAAGCATTAAACATAAAATATTCACAAAGACACTCAGATAGAACTAAAACGGGAGCACCCTATCACCATTTGATTTGTTCTTGACTTAGGGATGTGGGTGTGCTCTCGAATCACTTGGAGCGATTCCCTAATGATGATTAGGAGATATTAGGATAGGTTAGAGACCACAAGAACCCCATAGTGGCACAAAACTAGGTATAAAACACTTGTTTTGCCCCTAAGGCCTTAAGGATCCTAAAGGCTCAAGAATGCAATTTAAGCTACTTATGAGTAATCTATGATTGATTTTAAACCAAATGAGATGTAGTATGATGCAAAACTAATTAAGAAAAGCTTGAAAGAACTAGGTTCAATCCATTAAACTTAATCTAAGATGTGTTAAAAAGCATGGAAAATGAGTTAATCTAGCATATAATGAAGAAAGCTTAAGATCTAGAGTTAATCTAGGATTATAACACTACTCAATGTAAAAGATGTGAATTGATTTTTTGCTCTTAGGAAGTGAGGGTATTTATAGGATTTGAGGAAGGGCTTGGGTTAGGAAGATGAGTTAGAGTTAGAGGTAAGGTCTGGGGTAGAGTTAGGGGTAAGGTTTGACCTTGGGTTAGGGTTGCTCACACATGTGTGAGCAACACTAGGGAAGTGTGGAAGAAAAGACATGGGTCTCTTTATAAGGTTTTAAGAAGCTTTAAAGAGTGTTGTAAGAGGCTATAATGAGTGTGTAAGGCTCATTAAGGGAAGGGTTTGACCAAAATTCAATGAGACTTGGATTAGGCTAAGAAATGTATGAAACATCTCCTAGAAGGGTTTAGGGAAGGTTTAGGAAAGTTTAAGAAAAATTAGAAGGGTTTAGGAAAGGCTAGAAGGTTCTAGAGTTTTAAGACTTTAAATAAATATAAAATTTATTTAAGGAATGTGACATCATTTATTGAATATTGATTCAATAAAGAGAGAAAAATCACTTAAAATTGATTTAAATGCTTTGGGAAGAGATCTTTTAATTAAAGATGTTTAATTAAAATAAAGAGATTTAATGGCATAAAAATATATTAATTAATTAAATAATTAATTAATTAATTAGTAAATGGTGATATCATCAGAGGTTTTCAGAAAAATAAAAATACTTTTATTTTCTAATGAATTTTTAGGTGTCTACAAATATAAAATGACCCTGAAAACAAATTGATATATGATCCTGAAAAAAATCCAAAAAATCCAAAAATCCTTATAATCCAAAAAGATCCCAATTCAGTCCAATCAAGTGTAATCAATACTAATCCATACACTGCAATCTTTCAATCTATCACATTAATCTTTAATCAAGCCATTGTCTTAAACCAAATCAGTTGATAATCAATTGATCAATTTCAAATCTAGTCATCATCATGGGATGTATCCTTCCCAATCTTTGAGGCCCTGCCCTCCCAATCAGTCAATCACTCAATCAATTGGTTTTCAGCTTGAGTAGGGGCAACATGTTGGTTTTCTTTTGGTTTGTTGTGCATGCTTGCTAGTTGCTTATATGTATTAGTATTTTTTGCATCTATCATGGTCTTTGCATCCTATTGTCACAAGGCCATCATGGTCTTCCATATCATGGCAACATATGACATATGGTTGTATTTAACCTTTTTGATCACGTACTTGGCACATGGTCATCTTGATTTCTCATACCTTGGTGCATAATGTCAATAACAATATCAAAATAGGATATGCTCTCCTATGTTGACACAATGATAGTCTGCATTTAGGTTCATTTTGCATTTGAGACCTTTTATTCACTTCCTCTATCCTCACCCTTCCTTTTCGAGAAATTGTCAAAATTAATTTTTTGCTCAATTTTCTTGAGGGACACCATCCTCATCCTCTTCCCATCTTCGCTTAGGCACCACTCCTGGGGCATCTCATTTTCTTCTTTTTTGACGCGATGTCGATCTTGACACCACATCAAAGAGGGGCAAAATGTAGACACCTAAAATTGTCCATTCACACTAATGTTAATTTTTATTAATATTTACCCTTAACACTGGTTAATTTTATTAATTCACTATAATTGTTATATTCTTCTATTTATTTTATTAAATTTACTTTAATTAAATAAATTCATTTTCCTCTTTGTATTTAAATTTTATTTAAATACTATAATATATTAAATTAAATTAAATATATTATCCCTCCATTTCCCTTTATAAAATAAATTTTATTTATTTTATTTCTCCACTAGCCTAAAGTTCTTCTAAACCACTATTAAATTAAATTTATTTTAATTTAATTTTTTTTCCCTTTTTCCTATGCTTACCTTTTTTCTAATATTCCTCTAATATTAATTAAAGGGTGGATTACCTCTAATCATGTGCACAATCACCTTTTCCAAGGTGGCCACCTCCCCATCTCTTTTCTTCACCAATCATTTTAAAATTCTTCTTTCCCTCTAAAAATGAAGTTTGACTTTTTCATCTTTTACCACTTCACTTTTTTCAAACTCTACCTAACATCTTTTTGTCTCTTAATCCTAGCCACTCATTTCTTTTTGCCTCTTCATCTTAGCCACTTCCTTTTTACCTCTTAATTTTGGCCATCCATTATTTTTCTTCTTAATCTCCACCATCCAATTTTTTTCATTTTCTATAAAAGGATGCCTCACTCCTCATTTTAGGTCTACATTCTCTTTCTTCTTAATCTCTTAGCTCTTGCATCTTCTAGCTTTATTAATCATTTTAGTTCTTTTATTCATTACAATCTAATATAGTTCTTAGATCTTAATCTTGTTGCATTATCATAGATCTTAATCTTATTTGCATTATCATAGTCTTTAATCAATCTTGCATCAATCTTAATCTTTATCATTTGCGAAGCTTGGGACAAGTTCCTCGTACTTGTTCTCAATCCCTTCACCATCACTTAGCTTGCATCCCATAGTTTTGCATTAGTTTTTTATTTTATTTGTGTTGGGAGAGTATACCCACAATGCTCTTGAAGAGAAAATCAAACAAGGCTTTGGGTGCCCTTGTTTTAGCTCATCGAAGGTTGTAGTGAAGATTACTTATTTTGTTGCATTTGAAATTACTAACATCTAATGTGATTTTATTTGGTGTTTTGGTGTTTTTTATTTGCAGCAAATAAGTCCATATTTTTATTGCATACAAAAATAATGTGTTCTACCGAGCTAAAAATAGTTGTTAGTAAGTAAATATATTGGTTGGTCATAGTTAACTGAGTGAATGTTAACTAAATAGAAATACTTAACCGAGTAGATGAAGTTGGTCAGTTAATCAAGGAGTCAAGTAAAAGATGACATCATGTGAAGATTTGGATTGATCTAGAAGATTCTAAGGAATGAACAAATTTAGTTAATGAAATCAATGGATCAGAATTATTAGGTACAGATAAATGGTGAAGATTTGTTAATTGGTTTGAGATCTAAGCAAAGTTCAAGTTCCAAGGTGAAGATACAGTCAGCAAGAATCATAAAATGTTTTACCAAGCTACAAATTTGATCGAATGGATGAGATTAAGTGGTGATAGGATTAAGTGGCAAAAATTATCTATATAAAGGATGATCACGATGATCATGTTGTTGATGCTAATATTGTTGATGTTGCTGAATTGTTGATATCCAAAGAAGAAAATTGAATTGAAAAGAAGAGTACATCGAGCATAACATAGTTGAAGGAATGTGTGGATGAAGTGAAGAAAAGTGATGAGATAAAGTATATGTATTGATCATCCAGAAAGGAAGAGTTTGAAGAGGAGAAATGAGCATAAAGGAGATCTGAATAAGCAAAGGTAGTTGCATATTTATCAGATCATTTCACTATTACTTTCTAACCATTGTAGTAGAAAATCTCTTAACTGAGTGGATTTAACAGTCCTAATTTCTAAATCTTTTGTAAGGTGGCATTCTAACAAATATTTTAAAGTTCTCTAATAAGGCCACTTGTTGTAGGGTGACATATCTAATTGATATTTGGTGAAATTCCCCTAACAGGGTCACATCTAGCAAATGTGTTTGCAATCTTTAACATGATTGGATTTTAACCAAGTTCACTTCAAAAGAGTAAATTATTTTATGGGTGACATTTTTGACAGTGGTTTTTACCCAAATTGGGTTTCCACATTAAATACTGGTGTTAATGTGTGATTGAATTTTTTGCATGCTATTTATTGATTTTTTGATGAATACTGTTATGGTCGGTTAAATGTTTAAATTTGATTGCATAAACTATTTACGAAGAAGATTTTAAGGTTGAAAATTATTAAGGGACCTAAGGTAACTGATTCATCCCACCTCTCAGTTATCTAACAATGTCTTGTCACCATCCTTTGGTATTAGTTTAATAAGACCATTATTTATGTCCTTTCCAAGGGTTCCTTTAGTTATAGCTTCCCCATAAACTAAATTCAAATCTTTGGAAATCTAATTGATGTTCTCTTTATAAAATTCCACAAGTAACCCATATGAGCCTGGGGCTTTGTCATTGTTGAAGGATTGAATTTATGTGGAAATTTCTTCTAGATTGATCTCTCTTTCCATATTCTTAGCCTCTTTGTTACCAATCTTCATGGGAATGATAATACCAATCTTATCTCTAGCTTCCTCTTTATCTGCTCCTCCATCTTTCGAGGTAAACAAGTTATTGTAATATCTAGTGAAGGCCTCCATAATAGCACCCTGCTCTATCAAGTTCACCCCTTCTTCCCATATGTTGTCAATACATTCCTTAGCATCCTTTCTCCTAAGCAACTGAAAAAAGAATTTTAACCCTTTATCTCCATGATTGAGCATGTTAATCTTGGATCTAATTTTTGCTCCTTGAACCTTCTTGTGCTAGAAACTCCTTAATGCATATTTGGTATGTATCAAGATATCAATGGCCTCCTGATTAAATGGTTCTTTCTGTAAAGTTGTGTCTGTCTATGTCAACATCTAATGTATCTCTATTTCTCTGCTTCTACTATCTTTAGCCTTTTTCTTTACCACCACTTGAAAAAAGGGTTTCCAACTCTTGGTATTCTAGTTCCATCTATCAATGGCATTACGGTGACAAGGAATACATTTGTTGAACTTATGAATCAGATAGATTGCAGTCATAACCTCCTCATCATTGAGTAGTGAGGTATTCAAGCATAATGACTCTTTATTCTATTGAGGCTGGGAGGATTCAAGTAAGGAGATATTAGTTGAAATGAGGTGATGATCAAAAAGAGTATAAGGGACTGCCTTCACTGGGTTACTGACTTTATCTTTCTTTTTTGACCTAGAAGAAAAACTTATTCATATGTACTATGTCTAGTCTATTGTATATCCTTCTATTCCCCTACTAAAAGTTGCACCAAGTGTACCAAATATCCATAGATTCCAGTTTCCTACCTACTAGGGGTCCAATAGTTTATGTTCCCCCAACATTATGTTCCAAAAGAACCTTTCTTCACCCCTACATTCAAGCTTGCTTCCACCTACTTTATCTTAAGCTCTCTCCACCACGTTGAAGTCTCCTGCTAGAATCCATGGAATCTCCTTTAGGTGGAAGAGCCATTTCCACATCTCAATTCTCCCAATATAATCATTAGGGGTGCACATGAACATATGCCCTCTTCTTTGTCTTCAATTTTAATGACAACCCAAACTATCCAATTGCATGGGGAGCATCCCCATTTTCTACATTTTTTCCCCCATTTTGGGCCAACCAAAATAGTTGCCCCTCCTTTGCATTTTGGGTTATTGGTGGAGAAGGCAAGAACATTTCTCCAAATGAATTTTAAGTTGACATATAGGTTGAAATGTATTTCCTTAACCTCTTACAACAAGAGGATATCAATTCCTTTTTGCATTAAGGGTAATCTTTTGATTATGTATTTTCTGTCCAAGGACTCCGACCCTCTTACATTCCAAGATGTTATCTTCATATCCCTATATTGATGATATTAAAAGGTGGTATCCATGGAGGATTTGAAGCTTTTGTAGCACTTGGGTAGTTGCGTCTTATGTGGTCCAAGTTCTAATTTATTGGTGGAGCTAGGGGATCTACCTCTTCTATTCTTGGGTTTGAATTCAAATATCTATTCTACCTTGAGAGGGGGCTCTATATTGTGTTTGACTTCCTTAGATTTTCCAACTTTCTTGGTTTTGATTCTTTCTCTAGCCCTTTTTAGCCCAATCTCTTTCATAGCTTCTTCAATAAGGTTACCATCTTGCCTTCTATCATAGGGGACAATGACCCAACATTTGTTATCCCCTCTAACTTTATTGCCCAAGTGAGGGGGCTCATCTCTAATCTCCCCTTCTTCCATACTCATCAGATTGTCAATTTCTACACAACTAGTTGTTGGGCATTCAAGACCCTATGTTTGGGTAGATTGTTTGGGGGAGGGGAGGCATCTAGTGTATGAGAGGGGGGGATAGATCAACACTGGGGGTACCATGAAAGATATTAGTGGCTAGGACATTATCAGCTAACAAAGGTGAGATACTATTCTAAATGCTAGCTTTTAAATCACGGAGATGCTCTAAAATGACCACTATATTCAATCTACATCTTGATTAGATCTAACATCCTCAGAAGAAATAACTAGAGGGGCCATCCTCAAGTCAATAGGAGTGAGTTCCCTATTATTAGCCTTATTAGGGAACAACAAGATTCTTCCCCTAGAACTAGGGTTTTCCCCACAGGGCTTATTTTTCAAAAGCAAGTGATTTTGCCTTAGGTGACCAGGTCTTTTACAAAGGAAACAAGTGTTAATGTCACCCACAAATTTAATAGGGAATACAACAAAGCCTTCAGGAAACTCAATGTTCAAAGAATCAAGAAGGTCGATGCTAGGATTGATGGAAACCAATATCACATCCATGTGAGGGAGAAGAGAAGGGGTTTCATCTATTTTAATCACGAAGCCAATATAACCAAAGGTTTTAGGAATAATAACCCATAAATAGGGAGGGATATTCTTAATAACAATTCATTTAGGGCATGACAATGCCAAAACTTCTCCATAATTTTCCTTTGGATCCCAACTAACTGCCTTGAAGTAGCAAGACCCAATATTCAAATATTGTTTCTTCAATACTTATCTTTGGCTGTCAGGGCTTTAAAAAAATACAAGAAATAAACCTTTCTACACCATTTTGTAGTATACTACAACCCTAATCTTTTGAACTAAACATTATCAAGCCAATCATTCAAATAGTTCCTAGAAAAGACTCTACCTATATCCAGAGACACTAGAAATATACTCACATCTTTTAATCTAGTTTTTTCATTTTTAATTACACTAACCATTTTATATTTGGCTTGACAATGAGAGTGGAGGTATTAGACCCCTTACCTCTCGGTCCTCCATTGTCTTCTATATAAGCAATGTTGAGACTTTGAATCTGGATCCTTTAAGTAGCTTCCTCTCCTTTATAACGACCTCCTTGGACAATTTGGTAACACTCAAGCCCGAGGCAGAGGTTTCTTCCACCACTTGTTTGTTTTCCTTAGGAAAATCATTCTCCATATACAAAAAGGAAAGGGAATTAAATGCCTTTGAGGGGCTAGGTAGAAGTAGAGGCCTCCCAAAAATAAAGATGTGGCTTCTCGCATGCAAGGTGGCCTCCAAACCCTAGGAGCACCCACTTGTAGAGCAACGAACCCTCGACAATTTTGTTAGAATTAATATTATAATATGTTTTTACATTATCTCAATAGTTTATGAAATTCAAACATTCTAGTCTGCCATGAAATATGCATCAAAACCTTGAAACTTCTAAAAACTACAATTATCCTTGTTGCCCCATCATATCAAAATCAAGAAGCTGATAATAAACAATTGCAAATTTACAAAAAAAATGGTACTACCCCCATGTACAATTACTGCCCTATTCATACATTTTATATTCAACACTATAGAGTCCAGGGAATTAAAATAAAACAAAATTATAGTTTCGAATCAAAATTGACAATAATGTGGAGCAATCACACTTGGGGATTCATGTCCATATCATCTTGGACTGCACTTTATGCTCCTCTCACCTTCGCCCATGTCTAACAATGTTAGTCCTTTGGTGTCGTGATCCACTTCCACCATCAGTAGTGCCTTGTCTAGCTCCCCTCTCACCACCTCATCCACCACCCATGGTGTTTCTCGTTCCACTACCCCATCCTTGTACTTAGGTATTTCTTCTTCAATTCTCTTGCCTAATGTTTTGGCCTCCATCACCATCACCCAATTCACCTTCGTTTCCTACAACAAACCCCTTCCAGTAGTCAGCCAACTTTAATTTTAACACACTTTTGTCAAATTCATTTTTTTTTGCCTTGACTAAATGACCTTTTCCTAGTCATCGAATTACTAGCAACATCTTTCGTGCATCAAACTTCCTCACTTCTCTTTTCACACCATCCTGCTAAAGAATGAAAGGATGTAAATGTGGAGAGTACCAAAGGACATATATCCAATATCCTCTCTTGGTATTGAATCCTCTTCCTAGTTCTGTATATTGAAGCAGGGCATCAAGCCCTTGCCTCCATTCCTCTCTCTCACACCTTGTAACCACCTTGTTCACTTCATTAATGTCACCAAGCTCCAACCCCCATGCATAGAACATGAGCAATATATTTGTATTTGTGTGGAACTTGTAATTGACAATTAAGAAATTAATGTCCAATAATCCTCGCACCATAATATGAAATAAAGGATCATCTGTTGTGAATACATTCTTTAACTATGCGTAGGAAACCTTGCTCTAGAAGGCCATCTGTTGTTTGGTTGCCCTGAGACTGAAGTTGTCTTCCATTTGTTGAGAACGCTTCCCAAACTCTGTCACAAAAACAATTGAGAGAACACATTCCAAATATCACTACCAGACACAAATGAAGAAATGACATTCCTTCCAACCTTTTCATCAAACTATTGCATGCAGAGTGAGCATTTACTCATTGTACTCTATATCTTGGCAAATCCCCCAACCATCATTCCTTCGTTTATTGTTGTATCATCAGTAAATGGAAGCACTTCTATTTAGGACTAGTTTAGCCCTCCAAGTAAGTGGTTTGGGGTCATGTCAAATGCCTTGAATGGGTCTTTGACTTGGATATGGTTTTCCCTTGTCCCACCCTATTTTCTACTTCTTTCCTACCTATTTCTGGTATCTTGCTCTGAGATTTTGAGGTTCTTGACCTCAGGGTCAAGGTCAACCTTCTAGGTCAAGGTCGACCTTGACCTTGATCTAGGTCAGGGTCGACCTCGACCCTATCCTAGGGTCTAAATTTCAAATTCCAAAGATTTTCGGATGTTGGGGTTTGGAAAGAATTCATTTCCACTTCCGGGTCGGCTGCTTTGGGCTTCGAAATGGTGACTCTTAAAAGACATTTAATATAGGTCCACTTCTAAGGGTACGAGCCTAATGAGAATTTATTTCTCATATGTCGACCTCTCTAGAAGTTGGTTGGTGTCTTAGGCTAGTATATAAGGAAGCCTTCTCCTCTCATTTTAAGGAGGAGAGGAGGAGGAAAAGAAAGAAAGAAAGAGGAGGAAAGAAAAGAGAGGATCATCTACGCATAATTTATCAAAGTGAGCATTCAAGCATTCAAGTATTGAAGCATTCAAGATTTAATTCATCAAGGAGATCCATTAGTAGCCATTGAAGGATTCAAGCTCTATGGAGCCCTATTGTTGAAGATTTCTCCATCCATATCCATTCAAGCTTCTTCCTATTCCAAGATCCATTCAAGATTGTGTTGAAGATCTAAAGGCAATTGATTTGAGACATCCTACATTCTACAATTCTACATCCATTTGGAGCATCCATACTTGTGGATTCAAGGATTTGAATCCTCTACAAGGGTTTCAACATAAGCAAGGTGAATTGTTCTATTTACTTTGTTTATTATTGCAATTTCAATTCTATTTCAAGGTTAATTCCAAAACTGGGGTTTGATCAAGGCAAACCCCTCGTCCAAACAACAAAACCATTTTTTTTGCAGGAATAGGTACGAAACAATGAATTATAGAGCAGATTCAGATACCCTTTTCGACAAACTTTCAAGATCCGTGAATAAAATTTTCGTCGGAGCAGTGCAGGTCAAGGTTGACATAAAGAGGTACAATTGCATCCCTATAATTGGGTCAAGGTCGACCTAGTTCAGAAAAGAAAAAGATTTATGGGTTTTCTCCATCTCTGTGTTTCCAAGCTAGGGCATGTTGCAGAATTTTTAGAAACTCAGTATAGACACCAGAAAATAATAATTTCTAGATCTGCTATACTTTGAGGCTAGTATTTGTCTTTAATTCATTTCAATTAAGATTTTAATACTCTCTTCCAAAATGAAATGTAAGGTTTTCCTCTTTCTTCTTATTACTAATCAATTGATTCATTTATGCATTGACCATCTTCTTGTGGTTAATCAATTTGGATCTTTCCTTTGAGAATTTGGGGCTAAGAAGAGAATCTTACCTTTCCCAATTCTTCTATATGTAAAGGATATTATTTACATGTTCGTGAACACATCACAACATAACCAACCAACCAAATCCAATCATTTTTTATTCTTTACAATTGCATGTCCTTTCGAAGCCTTCGTTGTTGTCCTTGGGTGACATATACACCACCTTACTAGCCACCACATTACATCATCCTCTCATCACCCTCCATTCAAGTCCCTTTAAACGTCAACTTGGAGAAAGTGGCTTGTCGAGATGCAATGTCATCACCACCTCAACATCACCATGGGGTCACTTTCGCTGTCACGCCAAGCTGCTGAATCAACACCACCTCATCATAGCTATGGAGTTCTCTCTACTACCTCTTTGGATAGAGAAGTGACCAATGTGTTCCCTTTCCTATAAATGTGTGAAATTTTAAAGTTGTAAAAACTCGATAATTTTTTTCGTATGATTGAAATGATGTTGTCAATTTTCTAGGCATGACATCTTCTGCTAGCAATTGCATTCACTATTATCTTTGAATCTCCTTCCAAGTGTAACTGTACCACCTGCATTTTTTTCACCATTTCAATTGCTAGAAAAGCTGCTTGATCTTTGACTTCATTATTAGTGCCATACTCCAACTTTTTGTATTCAATAGCCAAAATGTTGTTAGTAGGGTCTCTTGCCACACATTCTACCCCTAGCCCCATATTTCGTTTCAATGCTCCATCAAAATTTATTTTGACCCAACCTTCATAGACTTTTCCCATTCCACATCATCTTTTTTTAGTCAAAGTACAATCAACATTCGAAGTCCATTAACATGCCCACTTATATCTTTTGTATTAATTCTAGATGTTTAATACAAGTTTATCTCCTTTTTAGCAGCGCATGGGAGTGAAATAGAACGGTAGAAAAAGGCGGTTGACCCTAGCATCCAGTACACGTGCAGGTAAACTGCTTGGAAAACCTAATCAGCCGGTAGCGGTCATTATTTTTCCTATTTTTTTGTGCGCGTGGTTAATTTAATGGAGGAAATTTTATTAGGTGGAAATAAAAAAAGAGCGGTGTGCTGAATAAACCCTTGCTCACATTTCACAGCCTTGGAAGGACAGAAGGAAGGAACAGAGCGTTTTTTCTTCATTTTTAGCGGAGGTTCTCCCCTATTTGGTTTTGATCGTTATCTTCATTCCAGTCTTAAGTTTTACAGCATATGTGGATCTATATGGCATAAAACAAGGGCATTTTGTGTTGATTTGGCGGGACATTTTTATTAATTTGCGACATTGGCAGGATCGGCTAAAGGAAGGATGCTGCGAGGGGCGGGACGCAGGCTAATCACGTACGGTCGTTTTACATCGACATCGACATACTCGCCAGCGGGCCTGCTGGGAAACCGTGATGTCGGCTTGAAGGAGGAAGTAAACCCTCAGGGAGTTAATACCTCATGGAAATCACGCTTTCTCTTCCGAGGTTAGTAGATCATATCTCCTTATCATTAGTTATGATTTTGAAATTCCCCATATTTGGATTTACCGTGGGCGTAATTGACAGCAAGTGTTGTATACATAGTTGGCAACGGCTACGTATACTTTGATTTGTTAACTTACGCTCTCAAGGTTTCATATTTCTTAGATGCCACAATTGAGGGCTTTTAAAAAAAATCTTCTCCTTAGAGCGACCTTGGACTGGCTCTCGGCCTCTACCCATTTGGGGATATGTCACATGCATAATAATAATTTTTTTCAATTTCAATACTTTGTTAGGTCTTCCTCGTGGAATTTGAACCTGACAAACCTTATTTTCTTTGACCGCTTGGAAAATCCACCCATTTGGAAAGTTGGGTACATCTTATCCAATTTCAAGAATTTACAATGTCTCATAGGTTTAAACCAGGGACGCTTCTGTGGAAGCCCATTTGTTTTTGCTAGGTGAGTTCATTTTAATTGACCAAAACAATGGGTGCGATGTTGTGCCCAATTTTAATCCTTTATGATGTCCCTTAAACTCAGATTTCCTTATCAAAGGTCTAATATTCTAGTCACTCGAGCTTGTCTAATGCAATTGTTACAACAATTTTATTTAGATTTGGTTGTTGATTTCTTTTCTTTATTCAGCCATGTTGCATCGGGGCTGGGAGCATATACATCATAAGGATTGTTGAACTTATCCTACAGTTTATTTAGTTTTTCCTGTTGGCTCTTGCTTTTCCGTACTTAGCCACGTCCATTCAAGGTTTGGGTATAAACGTCTCAAAGATTATTTCAATTTTCTCTACACCTTAGTTAAGTTTTCACTATTGTCTATTTTTTTCCTTAGTCAGCCTTGTTGATTCGGGGTTAACATCATAGGGATTATTGTGAAGGAAATGTTGGTGGTTTATTTTCATATTTTTACATGGTTTAAATTGTTATTTTTGTTTTTGGACAAATATGCCTTTTTAAAATGTGCGCATTGTAGACAGCCCAATTGCAAAGACTGCATGTACCAGATCCAAAACTTTCTTTGACTTAAATGCATTGTGCAAAATAGCCCTTTCAATTAAACATCTGGATCATGTATCTGGATTGAGTATGCAAACACATTTAGGGGTGACTCTTTAGCTGCCCTCTTTGAAGAGGAGATGATAGAAAACAAAATGCAATGGAATTTCTTACTAGAGTCTGTGGAAGAAGACAACCCTTTAGAATGAAGCAGCAGTGTTTTGAAAATTTTCTTGCATCTCTGAATACTTCAAATTCTATAAAATTGCATCTGTGTATGTACTATGTGTAATGTCACTTTCCTGGACCTCCTTGTACTTTGCCTTAAATTCACAAATCCAAGTGAAGCAAATAAAAGAACATAGTTAGAGATATAATCCTTTCTCTCAAAAAAAGATGAGATAGACCTTTTTTGGAAACCTGCAATCAGATTAGATAATAGTGTAGATATTGTTGGTATTTTCAGATTTTCACCAAGGAATATATTCAATCTAGAGATCTAACAAAACTAAGCATAGGGTATGAATAAATAAACAAGAAGAAGGAAGATAATACCCGTATTGAAACCTAGAAATCCGTCCTTGGGGTCTTTATAATCTGATCCTTCAATCTTCTTGATTTGCCCTAAATTCGCCCAGCTAGGGCTGCTTTTATTCGCCATGAAGCAGCCCCAATTCGCTGCCTAGGGTCTGCTGCAATTCGCCATGTAGCAGTCCTAAATCACTGCCTAGGGTCTGCCATAAATTCGCCAAACTCTGCTGCAAATTCGCCCTTTAATGTTTGCATAAATTCGCCTATCTAGGGCTGCATAAATTCGCCTTAGGTCTCTGCCATATATCTGCCTCATAATTCGCCTATAAATCGCAGACTTGGAGAGAAGCACAAAGATAGACTTGAGGTCTTCATCCTTTTGAAAACCGCCTACGTTGTTGCATCCAATGCAACTCAAATTCAGACGTAGTTCTGATTATTATTTTCTTGCTTCTATCATTCTCCAAGTCGCTCTTATATATGAGCAATTAAGATAAAACCCTTGGCCTCCAAGTTGGCCGACTTGGGCCCATAATAAATAATAATCTTATATTTATTATTATCTTAATTACAACTTGGGCCCTCCAAGTATAGATTAATTAAATCATTATAGATAAACAATAGATAATAAATATCCCTTATTTATTATCATTATTTAAATCGTTTATAATAAATATATCTCCATACATTTATTATATATATATTTCCAATTATCTAATTGGTTGATCTTTGCCGTAAAGGCCAAAATATCAACACTCCCTCTTGGACTTGAGGAAAAGATCAACTCAATGATCTCCCTCTATCACCCTTGGTAGAGAAGCCGAATATATCTATCTACAAGATATGATAAGAACACATATGTTTTTCATCAACCATTCATCATAGCCATGTTGGATTCCTTATCCAATGGTATCATAGATTTCACATCTATGACGGTAGATCCCTATCTACCAACCATAAGTCACATATGTATATCAACATTTGACTTCATAATGTTATCTATCTTGTTGTGGGTTGATCAGGCCCACAAGAATATCAAGCCCATGATATTCAAGATAACATTAAGTCACCAAAGTAACAACATCAAGTCCATGATGTTTTACTATCCAGATGTGGATTTCTCATATCTATGAGTCCCATGACTTAAGAGTTTAGAATATCAACTCTATGATATTCATGGTATCATCAAGTCTATGATGCATACCATCCAATTTTGTGGATAACTAAGTCCACGAGTCACCTTGACTCAATAGTTTAGAATATCAACTCTATGATATTTATGGTATCATCAAGTCCATGATGTTACCAAATACTCAATTGTGGATCCTTGATCCATGAGTCTCAAAGACTCAAAGGATATCAACTCCATGATATCTAGAGCATTGGTCTAATGAATATCAAGTCCATGATATGCACCAAATGCTCGGAGAAATGGTCTTTTGACATCAAATCCATGATGTCTCACCAATTGCTCAGAGTAATGGTCTTTTGACATCAAATCCATGATGTCTCACCAATTACTCAGCAATGGATCCCTGATCCATGCGAATGTGGATCCCTGATCCACAAGATATCAAATCTATGATATCCTCGAGCATTGGTCTAACGAATATCAAATCCATGATATTCATCAAGTGCTTGGAGCAATGGTCTTTTGACATCAAATCCATGATGTCTCACCAATTGCTCAGAGTAATGGTCTTTTGACATCAAATCCACGATGTCTCACCAATTACTCAACAATGGATCCCTGATCCATGTGAATGTGGATCCCTGATCCACAAGATATCAAATCCATGATATTCACAAGAAACATGTTAGCTATATGCATAGATGTAATCTCATAAACACAATCTTATCTTACAATTTTGATCATATAAACAAATCTTATCTCATGAACAAGCATAAGAGTAACACTATGATCAAATAAAGTGTTCATGCATAGAACCATATAATCTCAGTCATATGAAGTATGATCCATTCATACACATTAATCCAATAAAGTATGCTTCATCCATACATGCTAAGGTATGCAATAGGTAAATCAGGTTTGCTGCTTACATACATGCTAAAGTATACAATGTGCAGTAGTTCTCTCATAGAACAAGCATAAATCATTAAGGAAGGCATACTTAAATCAATCCAAATAGATAGCTCTTTATGTTACCACAGCTGTAACTAAGACAAAATCTGTAATACATACCAGATTATATCATTTGTCCAATGCCAATGTAAAGACCAACACAAGCCAATGTTGTTAGTGTACAAAAGTACTTCCTTCACATTCATAAGCAGTTAAGCAGTTATGTATGTCATAATTATAGACTTAGTCATAACAGTGAGGAAAGATATTCTATTATAAGCCAAGTGTTATGAACCAGCCAATATGTAAATATAGCATATGCAAGTGCTAATGAATGCAAATGTCAATGACCCAATCAATATGCTAAATGCAAATGTTTAATGAATCAATCATATGATGCTAATGAACTAGTTAATGATCCAATGAGCCATGATGATCTTACACATGTAAGAGGGATAGGAAAGTGAGCCCATGATCAAACTCCCTCTTAATCTAGATTCCCTCCAAGGTATTCAACCTTAATGCAAGATTTAGCCCTACTTTCATATTTACAACCAATTTAAGCCAAACCCTTGGTTGCCTTAGTTTTTGAAATAGTTAGACTGAAATTCCTAAATCTGAAATGGCTCTTTCTTCTACTGTAGTTCTGATACCATGTTGGTATTTTCAAATTTTCACCAAGGAGTATATTCAATCTAGAGATCTAACAAAACTAAGCATAGGGTATGAATAAATAAACAAGAAGGAAGATAATACCCGGATTGAAACTCAGAAATCTGTCCTTGGGGTCTTTATAATCTGATCCTTCAATCTTCTTGATCTGCCCTAAATTCACCCAGCTAGGGTTACTTTTATTCGCCATGAAGCAGCCCCAATTCGCTGCTTAGGGTCTGCTGCAATTTGCCATGTAGCAGCCCTAAATCACTGCCTAGGGTCTGCCATAAATTTGCCAAACTCTGCTGCAAATTCGCCCTTTAATGTCTGCTGAAATTCACCCAGCTGCTGCAACAATTCGTCCATCTAGGGCTGCGTAAATTCGCCCTAGATCTCTGCCATATATCTGCCTCATAATTCGCCTATAAATCATAGACTTGGAGAGAAGCACAAAGATAGACTTGAGGTCTTCATCCTTCTGAAAACTGCCTACGTTGTTGCATCCAATGCAACTCAAAGTCAGACGTAGTTCTGATTATTATTTTCTTGCTTCTATCATTCTCCAAGTCGCTCTTATATATGAGCAATTAAGATAAAACCCTTGGCCTCCAAGTTGGCCGACTTGGGCCCATAATAAATAATAATCTTATATTTATTATTATCTTAATTACAACTTGGGCCCTCCAAGTATAGATTAATTAAATCATTATAGATAAACAATAGATAATAAATATCCCTTATTTATTATCATTATTTAAATCGTTTATAATAAATATATCTACATATATTTATTATATATATTTCCAATTATCCAATTGGTTGATCTTTGCCATAAAGGCCAAAATATCAACAGATATAATTTATGAAATACATCCGATTATAGGGTGATGAAATATATATACAAATCTACACAACAAATCTTAATGATTACATGGGAGCTCAACCGTAATGAGGGTTGTATTGGAAGATATGATGAGGTGTCCCTCGTATCCTTTACCCTAGGCCCCATGGAAGGACCTTATCCTTTGTGGCCTCATGTGGTCCTTAACCATTATCATGAGGTGGCATGCCTAGTGAGGGCTTTACAATGTTCTCCCCCATGTCAACCTCTCGCCTTTTATGATTGACTTACTTTAACAATTGATCACTGTGGAGCTAGTAGGGGAGCTGCATTAGGGTGTCCTTCACACTCAATACTAGGCCCTAGACAAAACCTTATCCTCCTTGGCCTAGGTCCTTAACCATCATTATGAGGTGGCCTCATGGGCTTTAACCATCTTTATGAGGTGCCATGCCTAGTGATGAATCTTTACTGTGACCCCTCCTTGCACTCCCTCCCTTCAACAAGATTGGTTATTGCAAAATTCCATATTGATAAATCATAAATATATAGACATTAAATTCAAGTATTCATTAATTGGATATAATCATATATAAACATTATGGATTCCTATCTATATATAATTATCTATGTTACCCCAAGTTTCTAGGACACAAGGATGGGAAAACATGTTTTTGGGACATTTTTTCCCGGAACATGGGACAACTATATATATTATATACTAAGTCACAGTATTTGGCGAATATCAAGCATGAGGTTAAGATATTGTTGAATTTTCAAACATTTCTATATATTTGATGAAATTCACCATTTGTTTGTACGCAAAAAAAAAAGAGATTTCTTTTCCATTGCAATAAACATTTTGAAATTGCCACTTTAGGATTTTGCAATTGTTTTTAGGGTTTTCAAACCAATTTTTTTCTATAAATGCTGTTCTTGGGCCTCTTAAACGTACATGTTAATCTTGAACTTCTCAAGAGAGAAATTTCTGAGCCTTTTACTTGCAATATCTGCCATAGCTGTAGCGATTCTGCAATTTGAGTGCATTTTGAGGAGAGTGTGGAGTGGCGAATCCTTGCTTGAGTCCTTGCTTGAGGTGAATCCCAACTCTTGCTAGCTCCTGCTGTCTGCAACAATAGCTCTCCTACTATTTGTAATGATAGCTCTTGTAACTTTGGTTGACTGCTTGCGCCCTGTAAGGTAGGTCAACTTTGGTCGATTGCTCGTGCAGTGTAGAAGTGCATATTTTTTATGTTTTTATGTTTTTTTTTTGAAGGCTTTGATAAAGTATATGGTTCATGTCAAATGAAATAGTTGTTTTATTAAATTTATAAACTACAAATGGAATATTTTAAAATATTGATATACTAATTTTTGAATAATATAGTTCTTTAAATTTTAAAATGCTAGAGTTTATAGTTGATTAGATATGTATTAATTTTTTTTTGAAAAACTATTTTATTAAATTTAATAAATTTAAATTTTATTATACTAATTTTTTAAAATAAATATGTTAAATAATATAATTATAAAAGAGTTACATAATGCATTTTATTATTTAATAATAGATTTAAAAGTACTAGTTTCAAATTGTAATTTTAATTTTATTTAGTTGTTAAGAAATTAAATCTTTGTTATAATTATCTAATATTATTTCGTTTTATTTTTATAAATTTTTATTAAAATTTAATAAATAAAAATAATTTATATTATATTATATTTTATAAATATATATTTCAAATAATATATAAGTATAAAAGTGTTAAATGCTAAATTTTAACATGTTTAATTTAAATTTAATAATATTTTTTAATATGATATTGTTTTATTTTAAATTAACATATTTAAATATTTAAATGAAGTTTTAAACTTATTGAATTATTTTGTTTTTAAGTTCAAAAAATTAATATTTTTTTATGTTTTAAAAATAAAATTTAGTTAATGTTTTAGATATTAAATATCATTTTTTGGAATTGTACAGATTGTAATATGGCTTCCAACAAATCAACTTCAGAGGCATGAAAATATGTGATTCGTAATGGTGTTTTAATTCATTGTAACAAATGTCCAAAAGTTTTTACTGAAAGTTTAACAAGGGTAACGGACCACCTACTTGGTATTCCAGGGGGTAAAGGTGGAGGTGTTATTGCAGTTATTGCATGTCTAGGTGTGACCACAGAGATTAGAGCTATTTTAGAGAGAGAACATTCCTCTTTGATTGCTGGAAAGATGAAGGCACAAAAGAAACAAAGAATTGAAGATGATTTGTCTAGATTCACATCTACTATATCTTTCTGTCTACCCAAGGCCATAGGGGCATCAAAAGAGAGTGGAACATTGAGCAGCTTTTAGAAATGAGTTGAGAAACAACAAGTGGATGATGCACTAGCTGATTTATTTTATACAAGTGCTATTCCATTCAATGTAGCTAGAAATCCACATTTTTGTAATGCTATTCAAAAGATTGCAGAGTTTGGCATGTTAAATTTATAGCTTTATATGAATGGTATATCTTAATAATATTCATTCCTTATGAAATGTTTCATTCTTATCGTTAGTAGAATGTAGTTTTTGTCTTGGTTGGTTTATTGTCCTTTGTAGAATGACAAATGGCATTCTCGTAAGCATTCTTATATCCTCCACATTGGAAGTTCCTCTTCTTATTGTCAGGCCCGTGCAGCTAAAAGTCTCAGATTTTCTCACGATGACTCATAACAGTCATCTTGTTATGAATCTCTCCAGCTGTCGTCAGTTTCTCCTTTGTCTTCCTTACCCGCGCTCTCCTTCTGGCAATCGCTCTTCCCTTACGATTTGCCGAGCGGTTACATTCCCGCAAAAGGAATGATGCTTCATCGGTTACGCACCACATACGGGAGTGAGTTGGCTCTTCGTTGGATGGATCGCCATGCATATGCTTGGGAGCGTTTAAGGACGCATATTCAGTCATTCACGTGTGGTGTTTTTTTGCAGGCGCTTACTCTCTTTCTTTGGCGCTCAGTACTCATTATCTCTATGGTCTAAAGAAGAACCGTGTTGTTTTTCGGTGTACTGTGTGTAATGCTACCTTCTGTATGATCATTCAATATTGGGTGTTTATTCTGTTTTGTGTGGAGAGTGTTATTGAGTCTCAGCTAGTAGACATCTGTAGTGAGCTTCTTCCAGCTGAGCTCGTATACATATTAATCTTGTATTACCTCTTATAATAAAAGGTTATTATTTTGCTGAGTTGTTTCCCTCTGTTTTATGAGGGTTTTTCCCAGGGTAGCTGGTGTTCTGTGTTGAAAGTTTTTCTTGAGTATTTTAACATGGTATCAGAGTTAGGTGTGTGATTATTCAAATTTTTCCAGAACCACCTTCACTGCTTCATTTTTCTCTTCTCCTCTATTCATCATGGTCCTCAGGTTGAAGGTTGAAGATCGTCTTGAAGGAGCTTCAAATTTCATTTCTTGGAAGTCTAGAATCTTACTGATTTTTGAAGAAAATGATCTTCTTAACTCTGTGGATCCTGATGACAAAGCTCCAGAGGATGAAACAAAATTATCTTCATGGAAGAAGAACAATGTTTTGGCAAAGAGGATCATTGTTGACTCTATGAAAGATCATCTTGTCCTTGCCATATCTAAACTGCAGTCGGCTAATGAGATGTTTAAATCACTTCATAGCATGTTTGAGATAAATAATACTAGCAGAGCTTTGACTCTTCTCATGCAACTCCTTCACATCAAAATGAGTAAAAGTGACTCTATCGTTTCTTTCTTCTTGAGGATTACTGATTTAGTGAATCAACTAAATGCTATTGGGGAATCAATGAATGAAAAGGAGCTTGTCATGCTTGCCACGAATGGTCTTCCACACTCTTGGGAATCATTCATTCAAGGTATCAGTGGTAGGAGTAAGTTTCCTAGCCTTGACAGATTAAGGTCAGATTGCATTCAAGAAGAATGCAGGCTGGAAGCTAGAGGAAACTATAGTAAATCTCTTTTGTTTGAAGATCAAGTCTTGACAGCTCATATGCTTAACAAGAGGGGAAGGAAAAAAAATGTTTCTAATGATAAGAAATTTTCTTCCTCTTCTTTAGATTTTAAAAGGAAAAGCGATATCTCCAAGATCCAATGCTTTAGATGTGAGAAATTTGGTCACTTTGCCCAAAATTGCACTATGAAACTTAATCATCAAGTTGCTGTGTCAGAAGTTAAAGAATCATCTCCTTCCAAGATCTCTTTCGATTAGTCTGAAGGTCTTCTCTTAATTTCAGCTCTTTCAAGTTGTGTTCCTGCTGATTGCAATACTTGGTTGATAGATAGTTGTGCATCTCGCCACATCTCAGGATATAAGCAGCACATTGCAAATTTAATAGAAAAGGATTCTCATTTGAAAGTTGTGATTGGTGATGATGCTTCATATTCTGTAAAAGGAGCGGGTAATACTTCTTTCAAATTAAACTTTGGTGTCTCTCTTCATCTCAGCAATGTGTTATTTGTTCTAGGGATCAAGAGGAATCTCATCTCTATTTCTTTCTTGAGGATAAAAGCTTCAATGTAGCTTTCTCAAATGGCAACGTTGTTGCTTGGAGGAAAGATTCTGATTTCAGTTCAGCCCAAGTGATTGGAGTGAGGCACGGAAGTCTTTATAAGCTCTATGCAAATCTAGTTCAAGTATTAAATCATGACACTTCTGATCTCAACTTGCTATGGTACAAAAAGTTTGGTCATCTCAACTTCAAATCCTTGTCTTATATGGAAAAGCTGGTTGTAGGGCTTCCCAAAGTAAGTGTTGCTCATGACGGCATTTGCAAAGGATGTGCTTTGGGTAAATTTTCTAAAGGTTCATTTCATTCCAGCAAGAGTAAATCAAATTAGATTTTAGAACTAATTCATTCTGACTTGTGTGGACCCATGTCCTCTGCTTCTTTGAGTGGTTTATGGTATTATGTAACTTTTATTGATGACTTTTCTTGTAAGACATGGATTTACTTTCTCAAATCCAAGGATTCAGATGAAGTTCTTTCGAAGTTTAAAATATTTAAAGATTTGGCTGAAAATCTCTTTGAAAAGAAGATCAAGACTCTCAGGTCTGATAATGGAGGAGAATTTACTTCTGGATAGTTCCAATCTTTTTGTACAGAAGCTGGTATTAAGAGGGAGTTCTTTGTTCCCTACAACCCTCAACAAAACGGGGTTACTGAACGGAAAAACAAAGCTATTGTTGAGGCTGTTAAAGCTATGCTTCATGATCAAGGATTGCAGATTTTCCTATGGGCATTGGCTTGTCAGACTGCTATTTATATTCAGAATAGGAGCCCTCACTCAGCTTTAAACAATTCTACTTTTGAAGAAGTTTTCTCTGGTTCCAAATCTGATGTAAGTCATTTTAAAATTTTTGGTTCTTCAATTTATATTTATGTGCCCAAAGAGAAAAGATCTAAGTTAGAACCCTCTAGCAAGAAGGGTATTTTTGTTGGCTACAGTGAATCCTCAAAGGCATATAGGATCTTCATTCCAGGTCAAAAATCAATTGAACTTAGCAGAGATGTTTCTTTTGATGAAAGTATTGCCAGTAAAAGTTCAGCTGACTTTTCTTTTGATTCTGATTTGGATATGCCTTCTAGTCCTCAAGATCTTTCTCCTGTTGTTCCCTCTTCTCCTTGCCTCTCTGAGAGGGAGGATTCTCCTGCTTGCCCTCCTTCTCCTGTAAATCAGATTGTTTTAGAAGCTGGTCCTAGTTCTGTTTCAGTTTCAAAGAAAAGACCTTTATGGCCTAGGAATACTGTACAAGATGCTGAAAACTTTTCTGCTCCTAAAGGAACTTTTCGTGAAAGTAAAAGACCTCAAAAATTTGATAATTATGTTGCTCTTATGTTTAATATTATTGACTTTGAACCTCCTTGTTTTGAGACAGCTTCAAATCAGGAAGTTTGGAAAGATGCCATGTTGGAAGAATATGAATCTATTTTGAAAAATGATGTTTGGGAAATCGTTCCTCGTCCTCAAGATAAAACTGTGATCTCTTCCAAATGGTTATACAAGATTAAACATGTTGCTGATGGAAGTATTGACAAATTCAAAGCTAGATTTGTAGCGAGAGGATTCAGTCAAAAGGAAGGGATAGACTATGATGAGATCTTTGCTCTGGTTGCAAGGTATACTTCTATCAGATCTATCATTGCTATTGCTGCTACCAAAAGATGAAAATTACATCAAATGGATGTTAAGACAGCCTTTCTAAATGGTGTGATTGAGGAAAAAGTCTATGTTGAACAACCAGATGGTTTCATTATTCATAGCAAGGCTTCTCATGTTTGCAAGCTTAAAAGGGCTTTGTATGGTCTGAAACAAGCTCACCGAGCTTGGTATGATCGCATTGATGGATATCTAGTGAGTTTGGGGTTTGAGAAAAATGAAGCTGATCCTAACGTCTTATATGAAAAAGTATAATGATCTTATTTTGATTCTTGTTTTATATGTGGATGATCTATTTCTCACTGGTGATGATGAGTTGATTATTAAATGTAAACAAGAATTAACTTTTGAATTTGAGATGAAAGATCTTGGATTAATGCATTTCTTTCTTGGGTTGGAAATCTGGCAAAGGCCAAATGAAATCATTATAAGTCAATGTAAGTATGCTTTGGAAATTCTTAAGAGATTTGGAATGGTTGATTGCAAACCCAATGTAACACCTATGGAGGCAAACTTGAAGAAACTTCAAGAAGTTGCAGCCGATTCAGAACTTATTGATTGCACTCCTTATAGTTAGTTGATTGGGTCTCTTATGTTCCTTGTTAACACAAGGCCTGACATCTGCTTTGCTGTAAATCACTTGAGTAAGTTCATGAGCAACCCAAGGAAGTACCATCTCATTGCAGCCAAGCATATTTTGAGATATGTGAAAGGGTCTCTTATGTATTGTTTAAAGTTCTCATGTTCTAATGATCTTCTCCTTCATGGTTTTTCTGACTCTGATTGGGCAGGATGTATTGTAGACATAAAAAGCACTTTAGGTTTTTGTTTTAGCATCGGATCGGCTATGTTATCCTGGTGTAGCAGAAAGCAAAAATGTGTTGCTCAAAGTACTGCTGAAGTTGAATATGTGGCAATTTGTTCCGCAACTCGAGAAGCTGTATGGCTTTGAAAACTCCTCAGTGGATTGTTTGGAGAAGTTGTAGATCCTACTACCATTTTCTGTGACAATCAGAGCTGCATAAAGATTTCTATAAATTTTGTCTTTCATGACATGTCCAAACATATAGAAATCAAATTTCATTATCTAAGGGATATGGTACTTTGAAAGGTTGTGGAGTTGAAGTACATCAGCACTGATGATCAGACTGCTGACATACTTACCAAGCCTTTAGCAAAGGTAAAATTCTCTTACTTTAGGGAAAAGTTAGGAATGGTAAATCTTGAGGCTTAAATGGAACTAAGTCTCAGTTTTGTTGTGTTGCTTTGATATTGCTGTGTGCTAATAAGATTGTAAGAATCAGCTATGATAACTCTCTCACTC
Source organism: Chamaecyparis obtusa (assembly GCA_027943335.1). Taxonomy (NCBI): domain Eukaryota; kingdom Viridiplantae; phylum Streptophyta; class Pinopsida; order Cupressales; family Cupressaceae; genus Chamaecyparis; species Chamaecyparis obtusa. Next base: position 2,774,851 of record BSBK01000088.1, on the reverse strand, counting down.
TGGGAGTGAGCATCATGTTGAGAGATTCCATGACTGTATCACGTTGAGAGATTCCGTGATGAGAGTTGGAAGTCATGTTGAGAGATTCCATGGCTGTATCACGTTGAGAGATTTCGTGATTAAAGGCTTAGTAGAGATTCTTGCAATTCTTATCATGTTGAGTGATTCCATCATTTTGGTTGATAAATCTATTTTTTTGAGTGATTCTAGAATTGTTTGCTCTTTGTTGTGATTTCAAAATGTCAAAATGGTTACATGTATTTTTGGTTCATAACAACTAAGAGGGAGTGTTAAATTTATAGCTTTATATGAATGGTATATCTTAGTAATATTCATTCCTTATGAATGTTTCATTCTTATCGTTAGTAGAATGTAGTTTTTGTCTTGCTTGGTTTATTGTCCTTTGCAGAATGACAAATGGCATTCTCGTAAGCATTGGCATATCCTCCACGTTGGAAGCTCCTCTTCTTATTGTCGGGCCTGCGCAGCTAAAAGTCTTAGATTTTCTCACGATGACTCGTAACATTCATCTTGTTATGAATCTCTCCAGCTGTCGTCAGTTTCTCCTTTGTCTTCCTTGCCTGCGCTCTCCTTCTGGTAATCGCTCTTCCCTTACGATTTGCCGAGCGGTTACAAGGTTGTTTCCCTCTATTTTATGAGGGTTTTTTCTAGGGTAGCTGGTGTTCTGTGTTGAAAGTTTTTCCTGAGTATTTTAACATGACAAAGGGTACACACTTCCCTCTTTTAAGGCTTTCAGATCAACACTCTTGCACAAGTCAAATGATAGAGTGGCTAAGAAATTAGCTTAGGTCAAAGCCTTTTTGGAAGGCAACAATTTGCACTATATTGAGTGATGGATGGTAAGATATATGTCAAAGGCCATTGATCAATGTTTTAGTGGCTTGCCTTGAAGGTGTTGTATTCTTGAAGGTTATTGACACTATGAACCAAAAGAAAACTTATGAATATATATTTCAAATATTAGAGGAAGCCATTCTTGAAGTAAGGGTGGAAAATGTGGTTCAAGTAGTAACTAATAGTGAAACAAATTGCGTGGGAGTTGGGAAGTTGATTATAGAGAAGTACCTACAAATATATTGGAGTCCATGTGCAACTCATTGTTTGGATTTGTTGCCTCATGACTTGCTTAATTCCCATGGATACATGAAGCCATTTATAGAGCAATTGCAAATTTCATATAAAATCATCGTCTCACATTGAGTCTTTACAAACAACATGCATCTAGGGAGTTGTTGTTGAGGCCTTGCGGCACAAGGTTTGCTTCATTTTATATCACTTCGAAAAGAGTGGTTGAAGAGAGAGCAGCTTTGAGATCTGTAATTTGTTCTAATGAGTTGGAAAATTCAACACTCTTTAAAAGTGCTAAGGGGAAGATCATAGAGCAAATTGTTTTAAATAATAGCTTTTGTGAATATGGAGCAAAGGTCTTAAGTATATGTGGGCCAATTGTTGATGTGCTCCGTATGATTGATGGTGACACTCCTTACCATAGAATGCTTTATGAAAGCATGAACCGTTGTAAGGAAACTATTCAAAAAGCACTAAATAATGTGGAGGCAGAGTACATGGAGATATGGGAGACTGTTGATTCAAGATGGAAAATGATGCACACTCTTTTGCATGCAACAACTTGCTATTTGGAGCCTAAGCTATTTCATATTGATAGACAAGGTGATATTGAAATTATGGTAGGGTTTTATGAAGCCATTAGCAGATTTGAACTAGATCTAACAATTGCATCTCTAATTAGAGAACAATGTTGGAAATAGAAGAAAGCACAAGGTATATTTGAAATAGGAGCAACCAAATATGATATGGCACGAGATGAGGTACCTGGTTATAGATATGGTGGATGCGCTATGGGGTAGAAACTCTTGAACTTCAGCGCTTTGCCATTCAAATATCGAGTCAAGGAGCAAGTTCATTAGCTTGTGAGAGAAATTGGAGTTGCTTTGACCACATCCATTCCAGAAAGAGGAACAAGTTGTTGTCTAGAATGTTGGGAAATCTTGTCTATTTTCGCAGCAATTTAAAATTGCTCATGAACAAATCAGCAAATGACTCTTCTTCACAACAACAAACTTTAGAAGACATAGCAATACCAGATGCATATGAGCTTTACTTTTTTGATGAGGAATTGGGTAGTGATGCTGCTGATGATGGTACACCATCTGAGCCAAGTGCTCTTGATGACTTAGAGTTTTTTTGAAGTTTTAAAGTCTAGACTTTTGATTGTATCTTTTTGACAAAAATACATCTTTGCAATCGTGATTTCACATGTTTCTTATGTTCTATATTTTATAAATATGTGATCATTTTAACTATTTTGATAAATTATGGGATATATTACATATATTTTAGAAATAATTAAAATTATATAAGGCAAATTTAATTTTTTTCTGTATTTTTACTCTTGCCGAACTTCATTCAAATTTTATGGTTGCCAAACTCAAATTTGAACTCTCTCTCTCTCTCTCTCTATATATATATATATATATATGGGGAAATCTGAAATTTCAAATATATTCATGAATTATATAACATTGTAACATTCATCATAGCAACATAATAACATTTATAAATCTAAAATCAATGACCATTCATTGAATTATCATAGAACATAGCATCAAATCAATCAAATCGAATCATCATAGAATAAGAACATAGGATAGCATCAAATGAATCAAATGAGAGTTCAAATTTCAATTTCATACATTCGTAGATATAATTCATTGAAACAATGAGAAGTATCATATCATGTATCAAAATGTGCAAATGCTGCAAGTTTCAACAAAATGAAAAGCTAAAGACTTGAAGTATCATATCTTATATCAAAGATTCAATTATCATTGCATCAATGTATCATATAATGTCAGAAGACTCAAGTCTCAAACTTCAAAGTCAAAATGAAAACAAAGAGAGTATGTTGCTGCCCCTAAGATTTGGTCTAATAATACTAAAAACTGCTCAGATTTGCACTCTCAATCTGCAGATTTTCACCAAAGATTTCCAGAATTCACAGATAACTCTGTTCACATTCTAACAGAAGCAAGAGCAAATGATTATTCACTTGGGCATAACTATGTTCACTCAGGCCAATCTATACGCAACTCGCAAGGCATACACGCTTTGATGTTTTCGATCATATGCTTAAGATTTGATATTAGTAATAACATATTTTAATATTTAGGGTTGCCTTGAGGTGTGGGGACCACACAAGATTAAAAAAAATTGCAAATGTTTTATAAAATTATCTTACTTTTTGCCTCCTGTTGCCAGAAACGGCCATCAGTCCCCGGGATAGCTAGGAGAGATGGCTTGTCCGTTGCCAGCTGTCCTGGGGATGGTCAAAGGTTTCTGAAACTTCCCTTGACCGTTCTCGAGTTTCTGGGTCCGTTTCCGAAAAATTTGATTCATCGGGGTCAGCTAGGAAACATTTCTGGCCATCCCCCCATCCTTGAAACACGTTTCCAGGTAACACTGATAATTATAAATGCGCATGTAAATTTTTTTCTTTCATGCCAAAACAATTAAGATATTATAGATAAATCTCTTTGTTGTATGCACTATGCACTATTGTATCTACTGCTTATTTGACGTGTTTCTGCTGTCTTGATTGATACTCTTTTCAGAACATATGTTTTCTTCAGCTGCTGATGGATTGTTTCCTGCTGTCTTGTTGATTGTCTCTGCTATATGATTGCTTCTGCTGGTCATTGATGCTCTTCCAGGTGCTGTTGCTTGATCTGCTTGATATATTATGACTGATCTACTCTTTGGATGAGTGCTTATGCTCCTTTTGATGGATTATTTGATCTCCTTCATCGTTCGCCTTAGAGTTTTCCTTGAAAGAGATCATATTTATTTCCTAAAATCTGCTCCATTCAATGATAAGAGATCATTTTTAACTCTTTATTTCTGCTCTGTATATTCAGAAGGTATGCCTGATTGCTGATAACTGCTCTGCTTCTTCTGAGTACTGATTGTTAATTTAATTGTTTTTTTTTATCATTCCATGTCCTTTTTGTAAATAAACTTCCCCTCTTTATGCTAGTCATTCCTGGGGTCATGTCTCTTTTTTTTGAAGGATGCATCCTTTCATAACAGTTTGTTGCCCTGAATTATGCTGGTCGGCTATCTTTTAGATAAAAATGTTATAATTAAAACACTTCACATCTTAGTCGGCCCTTACTCTAGTCAGCTGTCTATTATTTATTTCTTTATTATCCTACATAAATTATTTTATTCTCAAATCAGGTTGGCTCTTTTAGGGTTTTATTATTATTATTACTATTAGATGCTTCCTCCCTTGGTCGGCTCCTGTTGCTTGGCAGTGTTAAGACAGTATGGTGTTTGTGGTTTTGTAAACTGTTTCAGTCTTAATGGTGTAAATAAATTTAATAAAATGATATATCATTCATCTGGTATATCAGAATACTATTACCAGTCTAGTCAAAGATAACTAGATAAGCCTAAGTTACCACATTTGCTCTTGGCATGTGGAATTCTTGAGTTGGTTTGTCCGAAAGTCTGGTTGGATTCACATTCGCCTAAAAGTCTGCCACAGAGCCCGAAATTTGCCGGAAAGTCTTGCAGAGGGACCCAGGTGGAGTTTTGGGCAAATTTAGAAGACTTCCGTTTTCAATGAAGGAACCCGGAATGACTTTCAGAGAATTCTGGGGTTGAAGCAGTTGCTCGTCTCAACCTTGTTACTGCCTCTTCAGTTAATCATCACCCAAGTATTAATAGGATTCGTTAAAGTTCATCTCGCTGAAAGAGTGTATCAGTCTGTTGACAATGCATTCTTTGTTGGCAACAGATAGGGCACAACGAAATCCATCTTGGAACAATTAAAAATTAGTAATACTTTATTAAAAAATAAATTTATTATGACATGTTTTACTGAATCACCATTGTACGCATTGTGCGAATTTATGCAACCTTGGGAGATGATTTCCATGGACGAGGAAGTAACTTGAGGAGGGAAGTAGTGTCCATAGTGGCTAGGATGCATACTATGAAATCCTCCTGCAAAGCGAAACAAAATTATTGGCGGGGAAAAGAAGAGGGAAAACTGTCACATGAAATCTAACTGCGTACATGGTTTCAATTGTCTTGCACGCCTGTTGAAAACTCTACATTGTTGATCTGTAAATGAAGCTTGGAATCTTATAGAGGGTATGGTCTTTTGCAAAGATCCAAGAGTTGGAATTGGCAAGGCCGAATCGAATCGTGAATCGGCCATGAATTGGAATCGAATCGGCAAATTTAAAAAACCCTTGAAATTTAGAGATTTTAACAATTTAAAACTTATTTCATGCACCCTTATTGAATATAACTTAAACACACTATAACATCATCAAATAAAAACTAATATACATAAACAAGGAACATAAATGATAAATCCATCACATACATTACACGTAAAATGTAAATTGTAGTGAAAGTAAATAGAAATCATAGGATCGTAATGAGTCAAATCATAGAATGTATGTAAGATGAAGATCCATAAGACATCAAATCATAAATGTATGTAAGATGAAGATCCATGAAACATATGTCTATCAGTATTTGTAAGATCCATAAAACTAAATCGTTTCATAGTATGAATCTGTGATGCTTGATCATTGATCAATGCCAAATGTCAAAGTCTTCATAACTAGATCTTAGGTAGTCTTTGTTGGTGGCTGTTTTCAAGTCCCTAGGTTCGGCAAATGAGGTTTGAATGATTTTGGTTTGTTGGGAAGTCATGTCTGTTTGGGATTTGGGCGAGAGCTAAGCTAAGTTTGTCATAGAGATGGGGTCGAAACCAAGTGATTTGTGATAAAACGAGTTAAAACCCTTTGATAATTCTTTTGCCAGCTTCAGTTTGACCTTAGAAAGCCATGATGGATTGTGGGAGGTAGCCCTGCTAAAGGCTTGTTTAATCCTGAAATTTGGTTAAGTCTGGAATTTTCAAAATCTAGAATCTGCTTCTTAACTCTTATGAAGCTAGAACCTATCTCAAACATCCTGAAGTATATATATTTTATAATTTATACAAATATAACTTAAAGTATAAGAAATTAAATAAATCAAACTTATACTTAAATGTTATATTTGTATAAACTTACAACAAATAGGAAAGGCATATTAGGATAATATCTTTAATATCTTTATTAAGATATTATCTCCTTAGTTAAATACTTTCTTTAATGGTCAACTATTTGTCTGTAGTCCGTCTTTCAATCTAGAGAGGAATGTTTCCTATCCTGTCTCTTTCGTCTTCAGTCCAGATAGGAATGTTTCCTATCCCGTCTTTAGTTTTGTTTCTAATTTCGTCTTCAGTCTACGTTGTTTCTTTTAGAAACAACGTCCTTGTAATTCTTTATAAGGAACACATTTGTTCCTCTGTTAATCAATCAATTATACAAAAATTTGTTAATCTGCCAATTCTTGAATCTTGTAACATGGTATCAGAGCCATTACTTTAAATTTTTTTGGAAAATTTATAATTTCTTTCGAAATTATTTGCTCAAATTTTTCCAATAAATTTATGTTTATTCCCACATTGTGGGATCTACTGCTGCTCAAGTCTGGGGTTTGTGAGTTTGGCCAGTTTTTGGCCTTGTTCAGCCACGTTTTTTGCAAATCTGCCTAATTTTTGGAGGTTTTTTGCAGCAGGCCGTTTTTTTCGAAACCCTAATTTTTTGGGCTCGAATTTTTTTTTTGATTACAGATTCTTGGTGGGTTTTTCGAAAGCTCAACTGGGTTGTTGTCCGTTTTTTTTTGGGTGCCTCGATTTTCGAGCCAACGGATCCAGATTTTGACAGCATATTCTTTCTGGGTTTTTCGAGCTCTCTTCTGGGTACTTCTCAATTTTGTCTGGGTCTTCCAATTTTTTGCCTCGAAGTACATGTCAGCGCCTCTTCTCTATATCTTCATTTTCCGTGCATTAGGAAACGTGCAAGATGGCGTCACTGATTAATTTGATGTTGGAGGGCAGTCAACGATTCAACGACAAATATTATCTGAAGGGTTTTTCCCTCAAAAATTATCTGTGTTTGGTTTTGATTGATTTTTAACCTCAAAAATCATGTTGGGTTTTGATCAATTTTTCACCTAAAAAATTGTGTTGGGTTTGTTGATTTTCTCCTTAAAAATCATTTCATGTTGTCTGTAATACGCAAGGTTGCGTGGGATTCTGGGTTTTTACTGTTTTTTCCAAAAAAATGAAGTTTTGTAATTGCAGTTTGTTTTGAGTCATAGCACTCTTTTGGCAAAGCTTCTTGGTTTCAGCATTCTGTAGATCCAGGGAGGGTCTCAGTTATCATAGAATGTTCTGACATTCGTACGTTGACCATTAAGGGAGGGTATTAGGATAATATCTTTAATATCTTTATTAAGATATTATCTCCTTAGTTAAATACTTTCTATAATGGTCAACTACTTGTCTGTAGTCCGTCTTTCAATCTAGATAGGAATGTTTCCTATCCTGTCTCTTTTGTCTTCAGTCTAGATAGGAATGTTTCCTATCCCGTCTTCAATTTTGTTTCTAATTTCGTTTTCAGTCTACGTTGTTTCTTTTAGAAACAACGTCCTTGTAATTCTTTATAAGGAACACATTTGTTCCTCGGAACACATTTGTTCCTCTGTTAATCAATCAATGATCCGAAAATTTGTTAATCTGCCAATTCTTGAATCTTGTAACAAGGCAAAAAAATACATTGAAAATATTTGTGTTTTTTAAAAATTTGACTTGACTTTTTAGCTACACGCCGATTTCCCAAGTCGATTCAAGCAATTTTTTCACATGAATCGCCGATTCGGCGATTCAGGCGATTCATGTGAAAAAATTGGCCGAAACGATTTCCGGCTCCAAAAAAATCGTTTCCAGTGAACCGGATCGTGATTCACTGGCAATTCTCGGAACTATGGTCTTTTGGCATAAATATTACTGATTTATTTCATTTTTATTAATTTGTCAAATTGAATTAAGTTTATCATATCATTTTTTCAAAATTTTTAATAAATATCCATTCTAACTGATTTTTCAACTGTTAAGATTTTTAAAGAATTATATTATATAATAAATAAATAAAATCAGTAATATTATAAATTTTTTGAAGGTATATATAATTTTTTGACCTAATTATTTTAAATATCTAGATTAAAGTTAATTGTATCTCTTAATTTTTTTGAAATGTATCATGTAAAAATGATGTAATCAAAATGTTAAGTTTTTATTTAATAATTAATTTTTATACATAAAATTTGAAAATAAAATATTAAATTATATTACTTCTGTTACTTATCCTCTAAATCTAGTAATATAATATGACTTGAGAAATTAATATGTGTTTGATGATTTGTTTGATGGTTTTTGATGATATTTGATCAGTGATGGCTGATTATTAATGTTGACATTATTTTTTTGAACCGAAACATTGATATGGTGGTGTATTTTGTCATTTTGTTATGTTATTTGGGTAATTGATATGGTGGTGTATTGTATATATATTCTTGTACTCCACCTTCAGAGCTGTTCAGAGACGGTCTGGGCTCCTTCTCGTCCCGGACCGTATCCTTAGGTGCTTGATTACTTCTCGCCTGGAAAGGGCCTTTAGGCGCTCGTCCCGGCTCTTCTGCTTTCTGCTTTCTTGTTGTTGTTCTTTCCCCGGACACCGTTTGGTGCTCCTGTTGTTGGCTGTTTGCTTTGTATACTTTGAGATGTGTTTTAAGAATGGAGCCTTGTTCTGCTTCAATATTTGTTGAATCAGAGCTTTGAGACTTAATGGCATATGTTGAAATATCAATGTTGCCTAAAAATCCTAGAGACTCTTCCTGCTTGCAGTCTGTTGCTAGGTGGAGAGAAGGGGTTCAATGATCTGGTGTTTTAGAATTGCTGTCTTTTTGTCACCTCACTTACAAGTCAATGAATCTAAGCTAAGCCATTTGGCTAATTACAGCAGCCACTCAAGCCCAACTCTCTTAAAACAAGTGGTCCAACTCATTTGCATTGTCAATATAGAATAGTTGAACTCTTGAATTATAACTTAGTGCTAAATAGTTGCTTGAAGTGCTCGTGGGTTGTCTTTTTGTCACCTCCAGTAAAGTTAATAGATCAAGATTGTTTTTTAGTCATGACCAAAATAGATGCTAAGTTGGCCTTAAGAGAACTCACCTCATCAAACCTTCAAGGGGATATCTTATTATTTATTTTGTATATTAATTAAATTTTGTACCTCTGTGTTTTGAGTTTTAATCTTCAAGATCATTCTTGGGTGTTAGCTTCTGTGAGGAATGAGAATCTGAGCCCGAATCTGATGTCAGTTGTAGATCACATGGACTTTGGTTGACAGATAATCAAGGGTCAAAATTGTGGTATGGAGAGAGATTCTTAAAATGAGAGAACTTAAGAGACAAAATACACTAGTATAAGCAATGCTCACACTACTTTTTCTATTAAATGCTCACATTAGTTTTTCTAACTAATAGAGTAGAGAGGTGACTGCTATACATATAGCACACAAATAGGGCATTTACATCCAAGAGGTGTTATAACTCCAACTACCCAAAATAGCTGGGAGTTTTATCTACTTGGTAAATGCCAAATTACATGGTTGCACCTAGTCAGATGAAGACAAACAAATGGTTATGGGAGGTGGCATATAAATCCAAAAGAGGGTTTGAGACTCAACTACTCAAGCGTGGATTAGAGTGACACATGTTATTGATGAATTACGTCATGTTTTCATAGTAACTAAAGTCTTAGTAGCCTAAGCATGTTTAATAATGTGTGTAGGAAAAAAAGATATATCCTCTCACATAAGGAAAAATGGGAAACCTACACTAACATTTGAGACTCAACTACTCAAGCGTGGATTAGAGTGACACATGTTATTGATGAATTACGTCATGTTTTCATAGTAACTAAAGTCTTAGTAGCCTAAGCAGGTTTAATAATGTGTGTAGGAAAAAAAGATATATCCTCTCACATAAGGAAAAATGGGAAACCTACAATAACATTGGGTGTGAGTTGAATTTTTCTAATCCACTTACACCATTGTTACCTTGAAGCTTATGATTTTCTTGTTAGTCTTGTAGCTAGAAGGTACAAAGTTTCATGCAGTACATTTAGGTGTCACCAAGAGTATATTTACCTGGTTAACTAGGTCTCCTATTGCTTGTTCCCAGTCACCAAGAAACTCCATTACATGGGATTTAGACTGCAGTAATTTCCATACCCACATCTTTGGGGACTATATTTATGGAATACAACCTTCCCTTCATTTGTTTACTTACCTTGACATCATTTTAATGGTGTATTCATCCATACCAGTACCTGGTCTCCCATGTCCTCGGGTGATTACTGATTCCAATTGCACATCGCAAAACCTTGCAATAATACAGACAAAATGGGATCATTAGTCCTGTTAACAGTGGTGACGATGTGATATTTACCCATCTTGATGGCAATAGCTCTCCTATATCTCATTTGATAGAGTAGGTTAGTGAGATAATACTTATTCTCTGGTTGGACTTTGTTGAGGGAAAAGTTTCTGAGCTTATTATTAGTTTTTTTTTAAACCATATAGTGTCAGTATTCCTAAATAAAGGTATCTATCACTTTCCTTGACATTTTAGGTTGTTGTTCTTGGAAAATAGTGAACAACCTTATTTATGCAGCCTTACTTTTTTTTGTTTACTCATGTTCTTTAATTTCAAGGGTGTACTCATCCACATAACAGTACCTGTGCTCCCATGTCCTCAGGTGACTACTGATTCCAAGTTTACATCACAAAACTTTGCAACAATACAGATTAGTCTGGCTAACAGTGGGGACAGTGCCCATATTTACTCATCTTGATGGCTTTAGCTCTCCTATATCTCAGTTCAGAGAATAGGTTTGTGAGATAATACATATTCCCTTGTTGGACATTTAAAGTGTTTGAGCTTATTATTAGCTGCTTTTAAAGATGATCACAAGCAAAGGTTTGTATCACTTTCCTTGATATTCTTGGTTATTGCACTTAATAATTAAGACCTCACTTGATATTCTTGGTTAGTGCACTTAATAATTAAGACCTCAACGTGATTTTTTCTGCATAGAACTTTTCTTTAGTCTTTTTGTTCTTTCCTTTTCATCGCTGATGTTTTGCCTGTCACCTATGATTTTTATGTCTGACGAAAATACTTTTATAAGCTTTACACAAACATCCTTTTTGTTTTATGTTGAAAGTTTCACTTGATATTTGCAAAATACCCAAATAAGTTGGTCACTGGTCACTTAAGTTGGTGGTGAAAGTTGATATTGGTAGTCTAAGCATCCTCAGTGTAATAGAAAACATATTGATATGTAGGAGATATTTTCCAGAGCAAGTCAAATTGTCATATTGCTATCAGGATTCAACTGTGTGTTTTTTGAGTCAAACTTGTTGACCCATTTTTCATGTGTCAATGAGATGAACATATTGCTTTTATCTACGTTGGATTGATTTAAGCATTTGGAAATGTTTATTTTTATTTATTCTTTGTTATCTTTTAAAATTTCTACAAACTAATTTATTCTGCACTTATGAGATGGTAATTAGAGAGTAATAAGAAATATGCTGATTTGGATGATGACTATATAATTAGCTGTTTTAGATTTATGTCTTAGATTTTCCTTATCTGCGAGTTTCATAATGCTACCCATATTTCCTCTTAAATTTGTTTTGGTAGAGAACAAATGATCTGCTCTCATCAGATAAGTGATGTTATAACTGCTGCATGAATTCCAGGTTTTGCGGCAGAGACCCTTGTTCCAAGGCATGAGCTAGGAGTTTCTGATGTGCCTGCCACTGTTGCAGCAGTGAAAAACCCTACTTCAAAGATAGTATATGATGAACATAACCATGAGCGTTTTGCCCCAGGGGATCCTAGCAAGAGAGCATTTACCTACTTTGTCTTGACAGGTGGAAGATTTTTATATGCTTCCTTTATCCGTTTGTTAGTTCTCAAATTTATTTTGAGCATGTCTGCAAGTAAGGATGTTCTTGCTATGGCTTCCCTTGAAGTGGATTTGTCTAGCATTGATCCGGGAAACACGGTAACAGTCAAGTGGCGTGGAAAGCCTGTTTTTATTAGACGGCGAACTGAAGATGATATCAAATTGGCTAACAGTGTAAATGTGAGTTCTCTCCGCGATCCTCAGGAAGACTCAGAAAGGGTGATTGATCCGGAGTGGTTGGTTGTGGTTGGTGTTTGTACCCATCTTGGTTGTGTTCCTCTGCCAAATGCTGGTGATTATGGAGGATGGTTCTGCCCTTGTCATGGATCGCATTATGATATATCTGGTCGAATCAGGAAGGGTCCCGCACCTTACAACCTTGAGGTGCCAACCTACAAATTTTTGGAGGATAATAAAATGTTGGTTGGTTGATCTCCATGGTACAAAACAAGGCTTTAAAAAGACCCTATTTCTCATGTAATTGCATGAGAATATAGTGCAAAATCATTTTAAATGTCTTCATAAGAGTTGCTACTGATTTAGGCATGATATGCTATGTTCAATAAATTCAACATTTATTATTGGAAATATTACAATTTTTTTCCTCGTTAGTCAATAGATCAAAATTTTCTCAGCAACTAGGTATTGTGATTTTTGCAGATATGGTTTGGTTTTAAGTCAATTATTTCAAATTTGGCATGTGACACAATAATTTTCCTGTACTTAATGCTTTAGCATGCCTTTCAGGATTGCGTGCCTGACAAACACAAGTATATATATCGAAGCCAAATAATATCCCATATCTCTTTGCATAATAACACTTGTATGGCGAAACATAAATGAGAAACAATATAACTTGTTCTAGTGCATCATATTTGCCATAATGGTCAGGAAACTTAGTTGCTAGAGTTGTCTGTCGTTTGATTGCTTTCTCAAGTGATACAGATGAGTGACGAGGCTGACAAAATTGATTGTCATTTAGGGAAAAACATGCGACTGCATCTGTCTGTCGTGTTAATGTCATGAATCAATGCATGGTGGGCACAAGGAATACAACGTGACTTGTGCATATGATGGTTTAAGTGGGTTGACCCTTAATGAGTCACTATTGTTTATGACAGCAAATGGCGGACTGAATATGATCTGTGGATAGAAATGAATTTTAATGTTTTCCAATGGTAGAGTTGTTTTAATAGTTGCATAGCGTAAATGAGTTTTTTATACAGATGTATTAGTATATCATTTGTGGATGACAAGATAAGTGGACTTGGTCGCAGGGCTTTTAATTGCTTTCAAATACCCTTAAGGGGGTTTGACATGATGATGGACTAAACCCTCGGTTAAACATTTGCAGTGAATTATTATGGAAATGACGGACTAGATATGATGTACGGGTAAAAATGAACTCAATGTTAGAAAATAGGTGTGTTTCATCAGGTTGCATAATGCGGACATGTATGATATGCATTCTTAATATATATGTACCGTTTGTGAATGTTCTAAGGGATGGTAATGCGACTTGGTAGCAGACCTTTTACTTGCTTTCAAATACGCTTGTGGATGAATGAGGGGAATGTTCCGTTGAATTTGCTGGAGGCGTATGCCCCATCTGGAATGTCACTCTTGGTTTGATGGGGATGGAGGTCCTCTAGAATGCCACAGTTTGATAGATGGAAACTTAAAATGCTTTTTTCAGTTGAGTTCATTCTATTTTTCGAATTTTCACTTTTTTGGAAAGTGCAAAAAATACTTTTTCTTCATAAGTTTCTTGTGTTTTATAATGTCTGGTTTTACAACTAAGTTGATGATAGTTTTCAATTGAACAATCCAAATTTTGGCTCTCCAAGAGATTGACATTATGTATGCTTTTTGATGATGAGTACAAGTAAGATTAATTTTATCAATATAATACATTTTCTTCTCTTTAGTCCTTATCCCAATAATGCTTGTGGAACTTATCTAACAATTTTTTTAAATCTTTTTACTATTTGTGGACTGGCGTTCATGTAAATATTCCATTTACTAAAAGTGTTTGTTGTTTTGTTGCATCCAAGTTTTTTTTTGGTACAATGTCATTGTAGACGACCTTAAGCATCTCTGCCCTTTCCCATTTGCTCACTTTTTAAAAAATATCTTAAGTGCTGCACCATAGTAATTGCTTCAATAGGAGAAGCCTCCACGTCATTCAACATGATACATAACTTTTCTTCCAAAGTTTTAAAAAAAGTGTTTCCATAACTTTTCTTTCTCCATTAAAAGAGTAAAAATAAAATAAAATGCTATTATAAGCCTTTGGTGTGAAGAGATGAAAAAACAGTTATTTGTAAAGACTCTTATTAAGAGAGATTTGTTCTCAGACCCCTCTCCCAACGGGAATGTGGAAAACATATTTTGATGATGCACTTCGGTTCCTTAAGTGCAAGGTGTCTAGTATTGTAATCGAAGCCACCTCAAAGAAATTTAATTTCTAAACATTCAATGTTGAACCTTCCATTATAAAACCTAAACCCTAAACCATGAATAATTGAGAGAGATAGAGAGCTGAGATTGAGAGGAGAAAATGGTGTAAGAGGTATACCTAGAGGTTCATACTTCCATCATCAATCCTAAATTATAAATGTTAAATCATAAACCCTAAATCCTAGGCCCTTTACCCTACAACCTTAACCTTGAGCTATAAACCATAAACGCTATATGCTAAAACATAAATTTAATAATTTAACACTAGAATTTGAGGAAAAAATTTATCCCTAAACTCTCAATCTTGAACCCTCCATAAATTTGAAGCCCTAAACTCTTAAACCCCGAGCCCTAAATATGATACATTAGAGACCATAAAACATTAAATGAATTGTTTATCCCTGAAAAATGGGCCCTAAATTGTAAACCGTGAATTAAAGAGAGAGCTCGAGAGAGAGGAGTGTAGAAAATCAACCCTCTATCATCAACTGTATATTGTATGTCCTAAATCCTATATGATAAAACTTAAAACTTGACATAAAAATTGTAACATTAATACTTAAAAATTAAATTTAACCCCTAAACCTTCATTGGTGCAACCTCCATCACAAATGGTCAAAATAGAGAGAGACCCTCCATCTATCATAAACCTTAAATCCCATATGCTAAAACCTAAAATAAGACACTAATAGTATAACACTAAAACCTACAAAATTAAATTCAATCCTTAAATCCTCAAAGCTTAATGCTTCTAAGATCAAACATAAACACTATATCCTAAACCACATGCCCTAAACCTTAAAACCTATACACTAAATAATAATCTAATAATACAACATAAACAAATAAATTCAATCTCTAAATTATTATTTCTCAACCCTACATCATTAAATAGAAACTATAAACCCTAAATCCTAGGTCCTAAACCAATAATCCTCTATACTTAACCCTAAAACTTGACAATCATAATATAGCACTAACACTTAACAAAGTAAATTCAATCCCTAAACCCTCAATGATAAAGTATGGCATTAAAAAAGAGGGAGAGGGTTGGAGGGAGAGGTAGGTAAAGAGAGGCATAGGGTAGATAGAAATAAGTAGAGAGATAAAAAGGCCAACGGTGAGAAATCATTTTACTTCACAAAATGCTATCATGTTATAATGTGCTCATATTATTGTTAGTCTTGGGAATTTCCAACAACATTTCAACTTCCAAAGACATGCTTTTTCAAATTGTAATAAAGTTGACACAATTTCAAGTATGCTCTCTCGTAGATTTCTAGCATATCTTCAATATCAACCAAAAAATTAGATTTTTACATTTTCAATATCAACCAAAAAATGATATAATAGCATTGAGCTCTCTTAGATTTCTAGCATATCTAGATTTCAATTGTGTCAAGATTTTGATCTTAATTTTTTTCTAGTGTCTCCATGTTTGACAAAACCCTATTTATGATAATTTTGGTCTTTTTTTAAAAAGTTCATTCATCAAAATATGAAATAAATTATATTTTAGAAATCAGAGCCTATACTACACATTCATTTTGTTAGTTTCAAAAAAATAGTGTGAAACAAAGTATTATATATTCATTAAAAAATTAGAAAAAATGAGCATAAATTACATGTAGTTAGCTAATTTATCACGTAATTCTTTAAATACCGAAAAAAGTCAACATTTTAGGAGTAATTCACCAAACACCATGTTATGTTTTTTTCTTGAAATAGGAGTACTTAGTGTGCTGTCTATTTTTGAACTCCTTAATCTTAGGTGTCATTAAAAAAATAGTTTAGAAAGTAGTTTCAAAGCACTATGATTCTTATTCTTGTTCTTGTGAATTGGTTGTAATATTACCATTTGGATGGATGCCAAACTTCTGCAAAAGGGACTTACATAATATTATTTCTACCTTTATGAGAATTTCTATTTGTAGGACTCTACCCTATTATTTTCTATTATCTTATGTAATGTTTTGGATACTTGAATCTTTTAATGTTGCAATAATTTATCATCGTCTGAGCTCAAAATATTAATTTTTTTTACTACATGGAGGATAGTTTTAGGGAAGGAGTAAGTTTGAGGGGGAGAAGTTTCAAAGGTGATGTTTTTTTATTGATTAGTTTCAAAGGTCATTTTGATTGAATCGGAGAATATATATACTCCTTATGATTGTTGTAAAGTGTTGGTATTAAGAAACACTGAGAGGAGGGAGGGGGCGACTCAGTGTTTTGCAATTTTTAACCTTATTAATTTCATTTTTAACCATAAAGCACATGCAATGTTTAGTAATCTAACAAATTAAACTTTTCATAAACCATTAAAGAACTTGAATCAATTAACATCCATTGCATGAATAAATAAACCAATGAAGATAGACATCCACAACCATACAACACACTAACACCAATATTTTTCTTGTGGAAACTCAACTGGGAAAAACCATGTGTGGGGATGGCACCCACAAATAATTCTGCACTCTTCTAAAGTACGTCCAGTTAAGAGCTTAACCCTGTTAGGAGCTTACAAATGCTCGATTAAGAGAAAGACCCCCTTAGGAGCCACTTAGTTAAGGGATTTACCTCTAACTCTGTTAGGAGCTTTACTTTGTTAGGAGTAATCTTGTTAAGAGTTTTCAAACCCTAATTAAAGAGTCACCTAGTTAAAGGATTTACAAATAAGACCTGTTAGGATCTACCTGGTTAAGGGATTTTATCTTGATGAAATTGCTAGGAATCAACAGGTGAAAGTGATATGAGAAAATAACACTCCTCTGCTAGTACATATCCAGTTCAATCTCAATCTTTGCTTTACATATAGGCCATCCAAACCCTTCAACCACACAACTACATTCATGATCTTTCTCTTCCACACAGACTTCTCATAATACATCAAAATGATATATAAAACGTTTTACAACTTAAGGTGGAAAAATAGCCTTAATTACATTTGAATTTCATCTATGATCCACCAAAACCTATTACCAAAACCAAATCCATTGATAACAAGATCTGTTCGATTGCCAATTCAAACCACACGATGATTTGACAAAGAAAAGTAAAACCACATCACACTCTCCATTGTTTTCGCATAACTTGAAGAAATTTGATTAGAGCGATCATGAAAATGCTAACTCATCACTCCACATCCATCTATCACGTCACTATGATCCCTGGAACGCATAACCACTTACCACAAAATGATGCAACATCTTTGATTGAGGATTTGACTGATTGTTCTAAGAACTTCTTTTACTTTTCACCGAATGATCTTCTATCCATTGAAACTTTATCTTCCAATCACCAATCATGATGTGGCCGCAACAACAATGTTAGGAATGAATGCTGAAGCCTTTGGCAGTCATTTTGTAGCACTGGTTGTTGCATTCATGGCTATGATTGTCATTGATGTCAACACAGTGATATTCTGGAGTTTAGTAGAGAAGCAAGCACAGTTTTGTTTTGCGCACATGTTATATTGCAGATTGAGTTATGCACAGTTGATAGTATGTTCTTTGGTGTGTTACTAGCCTATGGTTAAGAGCGCAAAAGGAAATTCATTTATTCATGAAAGTTATAAGCATTTTGGTGGAAGCAGTATTCTGGCAGTGTTCCTGAGTAGCGGTTTTTGGTAATCGTAGGATATCTCCTAATCGGGATGGAATCTGATTCTGTGCAGTTAAAGGGAAGTTTGAGACTCATTGGTGATGGCGTGGTTCACAGTGCAAACTTCAAGGTCACACGATTGGAAAGTTATTATATCTAGAAGTCGACAGTTATATATAATTTTGATGTAGCGTGTTGAAATTATTATTTTGTATTTGCATGCCGACTCATTTGTAATTATTTGAGTGTGGTATAAAGGAAGGAATGTTTTCCTTGTTATGAGAGGATTGTAATAGTTGTGATATGAAATTATGAAAGTTGTGATGCGAATGTATGCATGAAGTGAAAAAAAGAGCTAATTCAGTGATGAAGGAAGACTTGCGAAGTACAAAGATCTGGATTTGTGATCTTGTGTAGCAGAGAGTGCAGTTTTGGCACAGTGTGAAGGAGGTAACATATTTCATATTATTCTGTTGAATAATCCTAAGATTTGTTGGATAGTGAGTTCAGAGATCTTGCCTTGAAGCTGTTTGGGCAGTGGGTCCTTCTGTCTTCCATAACTCCTAACAGGGTTAGAATCTTTTAACAGGGATTCAAAATCTCCTAACAGAGATTCATATGTATTAAATTTATTTCATAAGACTCCTAACAGGGTCCATCCTCTAACAAGGAACTTTCATATTAGTGCATCATTTTGTGGGCATCATTCCCACCGGGGTTTACTCTTTGATCAAGAGGTTCCCTAGTTAACATATCGTGTTATTGTGTCATTGTGTATGATTATCTTTCTATGGTTGGTTACTGTATTGATTATATGGTTTAAAGCTGTTGAAGTTGATATTGAAGTTGATGATAAATGATTTAATTATCAGATAACTGATTCACCCCCCCCTCTCAGTTATCTTGGTGGTCTTTACTTTCTAACAATTGGTATCAGAGCGGCAGGTTCTTGAAAGAGAAGTTTAACAACTTAACGAGATCTATGGCGAATTTCAGGAAAGAAAGCCCTAAGTTTGATGGAGTAAATTTTGACAGCTGGAAAGAAAAGATGAAGAGACATCTCTTGTGTTTAGGACCAGGTTATTGGTTGATTACAAAGAATGAAAGGACTATAATTGAAGAAGACAATCTTGAAACAAGTACTAAAGATGAGGTAGATCTATTCATGTGTAACATACTTGCAAGAGAAGCACTTTTATCAGCACTTCCGGAGAATGAATACAGTCAGGTAAAAGGTTTAACTAGATCTCATGATATTTGGAAAGCTTTACATTCTACTTTTGAAGGTGATGAACATGCAAAGAAAGCTAGGTTACATAACTAGATTTGTGCATTTGAAGACATAAGAATGATGGAAGATGAATCTGTTAGAAGCTATATTGGTAGGATGTCAGAAATTGTTGCAGGAATAAAGTCTTGTGGAGGTGAAAAGATAGAGAATGAAGTAATATGGAAGATTTTGAGAACATTGACACCGGTATTCAGGCAGACTACACAAATGATTGAACAAGTGATACCTTGTACACCAAACTTTTCAAGAGAGACTCTTCTTGGAAGATTGGAAGCAGCAGAGATGAATTTGAGATTATCAGGAGACTTACCTAGAGTGGAGACAACATTCAGTGCTCTTAGCATCAGACCTACTTTGTCTAGAAGTACAAGTGTGAATGGAGATTATGCCAGCAGTAGAAGATCCAAATTTGATGAAGATAAGAAGATTGAAGAAGGTATTGCCTTGCTTGTGAAAAGAGAACCAGATGGTAAGAAAATCTTTAAATCTTGGACATGTCAAGAATATGGTCATTTTGCATCTAAGTGACCTAAGAGAGTTAAGAAGTATAGGAACAATTTTAAGCCTAGAAGATCTAAAGAATGTTATTATGCAAATGATGAAGAGATTGAAGCAGGAATTGAAAGACATTTGAGTGATAGTGATAATGATAACTTTGATGACATAGGATTTGAAGCAATTAAGGAAGAAAATTCTGAATCTGATATTAAAGAAGAAAAAGCCTTAGTTTCCCAAGTTGAAAAGAAAGCTGATTGGATTATAGACAGTGGTTGTTCACATCATATGATTGGTGATAAAGGAAAGTTCATAAAGTTTAACAATTATGATGGAGGAGTTGTTAGAGTTGGTAACAATGCACCTTGTTTGATTAAAGGTATAGGATCTATTACTCTTGATAGAAAGACTAATACTGATGATGTTTACTTTGTTGATGGATTGAAACATAATCTTTTGAGTGTTGGGACAATTAGTGGATAAGGGATATCAAGTTTGGTTTACTGAGAAAACTTGTGTGATTAAGGATAAAGATGGAAATCTAATTGAAATTGGATCTAGAACCAGAGGTAATGTATTTCAGTTGAACTCTACTGAGATGACATGTTTGATGACTAAAATTGATGACAGTTGGTTATGGCATAGGAGGTTTTGTTATATAAACTTTGATAATATTGTGAAAGTAAGTTATACACTTGCAGTAAGAGATTTACCTAAGATTATGAAGCCTACTAACATGATTTGAAAGGAATGTGTGATGGCTAAGCAGGATAGGAGTTCATTTCCTAGCAAGAAGTTCACATCTACAGAGAAGTTGGAGATTGTTCATACAGACTTGAGCGGTCCTACTAGGACTAGAGGATTCTATGGAGAAAGGTATTTTATGATTCTTATTGATGATTTTACAAGAATGACGTGGATTACATTTTTAAAAGAAAAATCTGAAGCATTTGATAAGTTTAAGGTCGTGAAGAATAAAGTTGAGAATGAATAAGGAATGAGGATTAAATGTTTGAGATCCGATAGAGGTGGAGAATTTACATCTAAAGAGTTTAACACTTTTTGTGAAGTAAATGGTATTAAGAGACAGTTATTAGCCCCTAGAACACCTAAACAAAATGGTATTGCAGAAAGAAGGAACAGATCACTGACTGAAGCAGCTAGAGCTATGTTGTTTGAAGGTGATTTGGCAAATACATTTTGGAGAGAAGCAGTGAATACAATAGTATATACAATGAACATAGTACAAATTAGAGCAGACACAGACAAGACACCTTATGAATTGTGGTTTGGATATGCACCCTCAGTTAAGTATTTTAGAATTTTTGGAAGCAAATGTTATATTAAGAGAGATGATGATATAGGAAAGTTTGATCCTAGAAGTGATGAAGGAATTTTTCTTGGATATTCTTTGAAAAGCAAAGTATATAGATGTTACAATAAGAGAACTAAAACTATTTTTGAAAGTGCAAATGTAAAAGTTGATGAGAAGTTTAAAATTTAGGAAAGAATGCTTGATTATGAATCTAATGAAGGAACTAACCCTTAGCCTAACATTGAAACTACTGAACAATTACAGTGAATTGTTGAATGAAAGTCATGTTGAAGAAAACAGAGAAGAATCTACAGTTGAAGAAAGATCAGTGACTATGACACCTAACGGGTATATATCAAGACATCATCCTGTTGAGCAAGTTATTGGAAGTTTGGACAAAGGAGTTATGACTAGAAAGAAGGTACATTTATGTTTGATTTCTCAAATTGAACCTAAGTCTACTAATGAAGCTTGTGAAGATGAACATTGGATTAAAGCTATGAAAGAAGAATTGGATCAGATTGAAAAGAACAAGACATGAGAATTGGTCCCTAGACCTAAAGACAAAAATGTGATTGGAACTAAATGGGTATTCAGGAACAAGATGAATGAACAAGGAGAAGTAATTAGAAACAAAACAAGATTGGTATGTAAGGGATACTCACAACAAGAAGGAATTGACTATGAAGAGACTTTTGCCACTGTGGCAAGACTTGAAGCAATAAGAATATTTTTGGCTTATGCAACATTTAAGAAATTTAAAGTGTATCAGATGGATATGAAGTCAACATTTTTGAATGGTGAATAAGAAGAAGAAGTCTACATTGAGCAGCCTGAAGGTTTTCCTTTGACTCAAGAAGGAGACTTGGTATGTAAACTAAAGAAAGCATTGTATGGACTAAAGCAAGCACCTAGAACTTGGTATGCTAGATTTGATAAGTATTTGTTAAAATTGGGATTTACAAAAGTAACAACTGATAGTAACTTATATACAAAAGAAATTGAGAATGGATTGTTAGTTTTGGTTATTTTTGTTGATGACATTATTTTTGGAGGAGAAGATAAAGCTAGTGACAAATTTGCTGATGAAATGAAGATAGAATTTGAAATGAGTATGATAGGAGAAATGAAATACTTTTTGGGATTACAAATAACACAAAACAAAGATGGTATCTTTATAAGTCAGACAAAGTACTTGAATGATTTTTTGAAAAGATTTGGTATGGAGAATTGTAAACCAGTTGGAACACCTATGGTTACAGGACATAAACTATCTAGTAAAGATGAGACACCAGTAGTTGAGAAAAATAAATACAGATCTATTATTGGTGGATTGCAGTACTTGACACACACTAGACCAGATATACAACATTCAGTTGGAATGGTAGCAAGATTTCAAGTTGAACCTAAAGAGTCACATTATGCAGCAGTAAAGAGGATATTAAGATATCTTAGAGGCACAATGGACTATGGGTTGTGGTATGAAACTTCTTATGATTTTACCCTATGTGCATATACTGATGCTGATTGGGGAGGTAGCGTTGATGATAAGAAAAGCACCCGTGGTGGAGCCTTTTTTATTGGAGGAAGATTAGTTTCTTGGTTGAGAAAAAAGCACAATTGTATCTCACAGAGTACAATAGAAGCAGAATATGTAGCAGCAACAAACAATTTTAATTAGATAATTTGGATGAAGCAGATGTTGATGGACATTGGAATCAAGTTTGATGAGCCTATTGTCATACATTGTGACAATACAAGTACAGTTAGTATGTCTAAGAATCCTATTTTACATTCTAAAACAAAGCATATAGAGATCAAGTATCATGTTGTAAGAGAGAAAGTAGCTGAGAAAGAAGTCAAACTGGAGTACATAAGCACAAAGGAGCAGATAGCAGATATATTTACTAAGCCTTTGCCTAAGGATACATTTGAGTATCTGAGAGGTATGCTTGGGGTTATGCCCCAACCTACTTTTGAGTAATGATGCAGTTGGTTGCATTCGTCCAGTGGAATATGGCCCTATCTATTTTTTGGATTGGATGTTGGTATTTCCTTTATGGGGGAGTATGTGTATCTGAGCTGAGTCATTGAGGACTCTTGTGAATGTATTTTCTGAACAGTGTCTTTTGACATTGAGCTATTGTTGACATTGTGATGGAATTTCTGTCATTGATGTCAATGGGGGAGAGAATCATGAAAAACATTGAAGAACTACATTTGTTGGAGAGATTGAATAGGATAATGAAGCAAGATTTGATTGATGAAGAGCAGTAGAGCAGTTGAGTAGCAGTGATTGGATTTTTGGAACATTGGATGTTTTTCATCTATGTTGCCATCAATGCCAATGGGGGAGATTGTTAGGAATGAATTTTGAAGCCTTTGGTAGTCATTCTGTAGCAGTGATTGTTGCATTCATGGCTATGATTGTCATTGATGTCAACACAGTGATATTCTAGAGTTTAGCAGAGAAGCAAGCACAATTTTGTTTTGCGCACATGTTATATTGCAGATTGAGTTATGCGTAGTTGATAGTATGTTCTTTGGTGTGTTATTAGCCTATGGTTAAGAGCGCAAAAGGAAATTCATTTATTCATGAAAGTTATAAGCATTTTGGTGGAAGCAGTATTTTGGCAGTGTTCCTGAGTAGCGATTTTTGGTAATCGAAGGATATCTCCTAATCGGGATGGAATCTGATTTTGTGCAGTTAAGGGAAGTTTGAGACTCATTGGTGGTGATGTGGTTCACAGTGAAAACTTTGAGGTCACACGATTGGAAAGTTATTCTATCTAGAAGCCGACAGTTTTATGTAATTTTGATGTAGCGTGTTGAAATTATTATTTTGTATTTGCATGCCGACTCATTTGTAATTATTTGAGTGTCGTATAAAGGAAGGAATTTTTCCTTGTTATGAGAGGATTGTAATAGTTGTGATATGAAATTATGAAAGTTGTGATGCGAATGTATGCATGAAGTGAAGAAAAGAGCTAATTTAGTGATGAAGGAACACTTGCGAAGTACAAAGATCTGGATTTGTGATCTTGTGTAGCAAAGAGTGCAGTTTTGGCACAGTGTGAAGGAGGTAACATATTTCATATTATTCTATTGAATAATCCTAAGATCTGTTGGACAGTGAGTTCAAAGATCTTGCCTTGAAGCTGTTTGGGCAGTGGGTCCTTTTGTCTTCCATAACTCCTAACAGGGTTAGAATCTTTTAACAGGGATTCAAAATCTCCTAACAGAGATTCATATGTACTAAATGTATTTCATAAGACTCCTAACAGGGTCCATCCTCTAACAAGGAACTTTCATATTAGTGCATCATTTTGTGGGCATCATTCCCACCGGGGTTTACTCTTTGATCAAGAGGTTCCCTAGTTAACATATCTTGTGTTATTGTGTCATTGTGTATGATTATCTTTCTATGGTTGGTTACTATATTGATTATATGGTTTAAAGCTGTTGAAGTTGATATTGAAGTTGATGATAAATAGTTTAATTATCAGATAACTGATTCACCCCCCCCCCCCTCTCAATTATCTTGGTGGTCTTTACTTTCTAACAAACAATCCCATAACATAGTCAAGATACCATATCTTGAATCACAACACCTGAATCCAAACGTATTTGACACAATACTCAAATCATTCCTCCTTGGCTACATCTTGTTCTTCCTGTTGATATCAATGACAACATCATAACTAATCAACCTAACATCAGATCTACATCAAACACATACCATAATATACTCAACTCATCTCTGCATCAGTTATGCCAACAATCTCCCCCTTTGGCATTGATGGCAACACCAACAATACCAAACAAATAAATACCCCCCTTAGCTAATACATATTTGTATTTCTCTGTTCCTGATCTCTAGTTCTTATCCTCCTTTGTCTGTCAAAGTTTCTCTCTCCCTTTACCGATTCTTCTCCCACTTTGATAACAATGCCAAAAGACGTAATATGCCCAAGTCTTCATCTATTGCAACTATCTTCATATCTTTCCGACTACTCCCCCTAAGGAGTAGTCCCCTAAAAATCAATCCACATTGAGAGATATGACAATAAATCCACTCGATTGATGCATCGACAATATCTTAGTTTTGTTCAGGTAGGGGCACAACCCCTAGCTTACCTCTAAGGTACTCAAAAGTATCCTTAGACAGTGGCTTTGTGAAGATATCTGCTAACTACTCCTTTGTTGGTACATATTCTAAATTCTTCTCCTTCTCATGCACTTTCTCTCTCAGAAAGTGATACTTAATTGCAATGTGCTTAGTCTTAGAAATATTTATTGCACTTTTATTGTCACAAAAACTAGTTACCGGTTCAATCACCTTTTCTTTGATACCTTCAAGAATATACTTCATCCATGCAATTTGTGTACAATTTATAGTTGCTACTACATACTATGCTTATAGAGTAGATTGTGAGATACAATTTTGCTTCTTTTTTGTTTAAGACATAAGCCTTTTACCTAGAAAGAATGACCATCACTTGTGCTCTTTCTATCATCAACATTTCCTATCCAATCTACATCAGTAAACACACTCAAAGAGAAATCATCATCATGAGCATACCACAGACCATAGTCAGCTGTCCCTTTCAAATAATTGAATATCCTCTTGGCTGCAACCATATGAGATTCCTTGGGATTTGCTTGAAATCTAGCCACTATTCCAACTGCTTGAGATACATTTGGTCTTCTATGAACACCATATTGCAACTTACCAATCATAGACCTATACAAGGTAGCATCCAATGTATCATATTCATCATCCTTAGACAATTTACATCATGTTACCATGGGGGTTCCAACCAATTTGGAGTCATCCATACCAAAAGTCTTGAATACTTCTTTCACATATTTGGATTGACTGATATATATACCATTTTTTAGTTGTGAAACCTGCAATCCAATAAAGATTTTAATCTCCCCAATCATTGAAATTTCAAACTCCAACTCTTCAACGAATTCCAAACTCATCTCATCATTTCCCCCAAAGATGATATCATCAACAAACACTTCAACTATCAACAACTTATCTCCTTCAAATTTTAGGTACACATTACTATCATCACTTGTTCTATCAAAACCAATTTGAATAAGATAAGAATGTAACCTTTCATACCATACCCTTGGTGCTTGTTTTAGTCAATATAGTGCCTTTTGTAGCTTGCATACCATGTACTTGTCCTTTGTCAATGCAAAACCACAAGGCTGTTCTATGTAGACCTCTTCTACAAGAATTTCATTCAAAAAATTTGACTTGACATCTATTTGAAAAACTTTGAACCTTTTATAAGTAGCATAAGCAAGTAAAATTCTTACCCCTTCCAATCTTGCCATTGGAGAAAAAGTCTCTCCATAGTCTAGTCCTTCTTCTTGTGCATAACCCTTACATACAAGCCTTGCCTTATTTATAACCACATGTCCATCTTCATTCAATTTGTTCTTGAAAACCCATTTGGTACCAATCACATTTTTATCTACAGGTCTGGGAATAAGTGTCCACGTATCATTCTTCTCAATTTGATCAAGTTCTTCCTGTTACCATAACTGATAGTAATGTTGAAGATTGATTATCTAATGGTGATGATGATGAAGACCAACCAAGATAAGAGGAATACATGATAGTAGAAAGGTTTAGACCAGTTATTGTCTTTTCATTGATGACAAACAATTGATTTATGGTTTATATTTTGTTGCCATATCATTCGGCAATGATATAAGTTGAATGAGTTAAGGAGAAGAAGAAATGAGATGTTACGAAGTTGAAGAACTTAAATGGGCAATTGATACAAATCAGACAATGATCAAATCATGTTGATATAATTATTTTCTACCTAACATATGATTATGTTAAGTCGGTAAAACATGGTAATGAAGTTTTGTCAAGTTGGTAAGTTAAGTTGTTTTGGCTACCGAGTAGGATATGTCACTCGATAAAGGTGAAAGGTAAAATGAAGTAACTCAAAAAAGGCAAAGGAACCAAAGGCACCGAGCGAAGTTAACTGAAATATAAATGGAGGACACCGAGCAAGGAACACAAATTAAATAAGAATTAAATAGATATTTAATGATTAGCTATGTTGTATTGGATGATCATGATGATAAGGAGAGTTAGTTACAAGAGATCTACATACATGAAAATTCAAGGTAAAGAACTAAATGGAAATAGAGATGGAACAAATTTCAAGAAAAGTTCAAGTTCGTAGGTGAAAAGAAAACATGTTATCGAGATCCAGATTCAAGGCATAATGAATTGGACGGTTAAGATTGATCAAAGGAAAACATAATAAAGGAGATTAAGAGGCAAAAATTGTCTATATAAAGGATGGATTTGTATGAACAACTAATTGGCAAATTGAATAGTTGAAGGGTCACTGACTGATATAGTGAATAAGGAACAAAGAGATTCTGAGTGGAAAAGAAAGATTTGATGAAGTGTTGAAGCCAATGGATAATGAAGAATTGAAGTGAAGATTGAAGAGCGCACAAAGGATCTGTTTGAGAAAACATAGTTGCAAATTATAATGGGCACCTTTGAATGCCCAAAAACTGAAAAACTAAACAACTGCTGATAGGAATTTTGTCAAACAATTTGCATCCAACTCCTTATTCCTCTGTTTACTAATTTAACCCTTATGACTTTGGTAATGAGATGTTTATATTTTTTTCTTGCTTGGAATTAAAAAATGCTCAACATGAACCAAAAGAAAGTACAATGATATGCGGATTTGAAATTGTATTACTACTAATAAGATGTTATTTTTAGAATTTAAGAAAAACAAATACATGGAAGATTATCAACTCACTAATTTCTTTGATATTATTGACATAATGCTCCCACAAATGTTATTTAAACCTGCTACTACAGTGACATGAATAGTGCTGCATGAACAATACCCATGTGAACAATGCCATGTGAATAGTGTTGTATGAACAGTGCCACATGAACAATACTCGCATGAACATTGTTGCTACAATACTTTGTCCTTCAAATAGTCCAATACCTTCATAAAATCATTCCCTCAAAGTAGCATAAGCATCGAATGTGTGATGAATAAGATACGAGCAAAACACCAATTTTGCCTATAGCTAGAAACACATCCAATCTATCTGATAATGAAGTTGATAGCAATGGATTCCAAAGGCCAAACCCCAAGGGAATGACGTCTAGAATGTCACAAGAAAGGATAGGCATCCTCTAATGTCAAGAATGGATTTGCAACTCACACATCAATTTCTTCTCATATTCAACATGTTGAACAAGGGCCACAAGCTCTCCTTTTATTTCCACTTCATAGGGTCGACCCACTTTTCACAAGCAATGTGGGATAAAGTGTTTTAAAATAAAATAAAATAAAATAACACCTTATGTCTCCCTTGGGATTCCCTTCTCCAACACACAACCCAACATGAATAATATTAAAGTAACACTATTATTTTAATAGTTAATTTAAATGTTACTTTAACAAACTTTAGGCATTAAAATAAAATAGTAATTGGGCTCAGATTAATATGAGTGATAGCTCATTGGAAAACTCTCATCGAGGAGCATCAAATCTAGTCACTAACTTTGACATTGCCCATGCCTTGCTGACTTACTAAAAATAGTAAGTTTTCCCGAAACCATGTAAATCAATTTCGTTCTGGCCCAAATTGGAAATGACTAGGCCAAAACATCTCAGGATCCCATTGACCTCTTCGTTAGCCTCTGAGACCATGCAAAAATAGTCTAATGGTCACACAACTAGACAAATGCTAAAGTGGGGACATTACAGTCCGCCCCCCTTGAAATTGCTTGTCCTCAAGCAATCTCAGTCCTGTCTGTTGTAACACCTGCTCACTCTCCCAAGTAGCATCCTCCTTTGGTAGGTCTCTCCATCTGACTAAATATTCTTTAACCACCCTGTTCCACAGAGTCCTCTCCCTGGTGTCCAGAATAGCCTCAGGAACCAATATGAGCTTCCCCTCCTCATCTAATGGTGGAAAATTTGTAGAAGGCACAACTCTCTGACCAATGGATTTCTTAAGCCTCGACACATGAAACACATTATGCACTCGACTGCCCTCCGGAAGATCAATCTCATAGGCAACCTCGCCCACCCTGTGAATCACTCTGTAGGGACCATAAAATCTAGGCTTCAACTTCTCTGCTCCGCTCTTCTTGAGTGATGACTGTCTGTATGGTTGTAGCATCAAGTAAACCATATCCCCAACCTTAAAGCTGGGCTCTATCCAGTGCTGATCAACATACAATTTCTGCTGATTTTGTGCCTACTATATATTCTTCCTGAGCACCCTCAAGATATCCTGACTATCCTACAAGAAATCTTTAGCTTTGGGCACTCTGCTATCCCCCAAAACCAAATCCATGAAGCTAGGTGCTTCATAACCATACAGTGCCATGAATGGAGTCATATTGATGGATATATGATAAGTGGTGTTATAACAATACTCTCCCATATGTAGTCATCTGACCCAAGCTCTCTGTTGTGTAGTCAGATAGTTCTTGAGATATCCTTCCACCCATTTATTCACAATCCCTGTTTTCCCATCTATCTGCGGATGATAACTAGTGCTAGGTGTAAGATCTATGCCACATAGCCCAAACAATTCCTACCAAAAAGAACTCATAAATTTACTATCCCGGTCACTGACAATGAAACTAGGTAGCCCATGTAACTTGAATATCTCTCTGAAGAAAAGATTGGCCACCTGTGCTACTGTGTAGGTGGATGGAATAGAAAAGAAGTGAGAAAACTTCGTCAACCAGTCAACTACCACATAGATGCAATCTCTTCCCTATACTCATGGTAACCCGGTGATGAATTCCATGTAAATACTTTCCTATTTCCTATCTGGAATGGGCAAAGGCTGTAACAACCTTGCAGGATATGTGTGCTCTCCCTTATTCTGTTGACAAACTGCACACTCCCTGACATGCCTTTGAACATCATCCTTGAGCCCTCTCCAAGTGAACCGCTCACAGATCTTCTTGTAGGTCTTAAAGACCCTTGGATGTCCAGTTGTAGGTGCATCATGAAATGCCTTCAGTATTACCTCCCTAAATTATGATGAAGGAATCAAATATATCCTATCCTAGAACTTGATCAATTCATCCATCACCACATAACGATCATCCTGTATGGTTCCTGTAATCACCCT
This sequence comes from Chamaecyparis obtusa, assembly GCA_027943335.1. Taxonomy (NCBI): domain Eukaryota; kingdom Viridiplantae; phylum Streptophyta; class Pinopsida; order Cupressales; family Cupressaceae; genus Chamaecyparis; species Chamaecyparis obtusa. Next base: position 2,744,518 of record BSBK01000088.1, on the reverse strand, counting down.
AGAAGCCCAAGTGTCCCTTGCATACTCTATTGTAATCTTATTTCTCCAATCTCCTGTAATCTTAACTAGAGCACAAATATGAGGTCTCCTGGATAAAGCATCTGCCACCACATTCTTCTTACCTTTGACAAACTCAATGTCAAAGTCATAAGCCTACAACTTCATAATCCACTTTTGTTGTCTATCATTTAATTCATGCTGGCTCATGAAATATTTGATGTTGTTGTGATCAGTCTTGATAACAAACTTCCCTCCAACTAGGTAGGACCTAAACTTGGCCAATGCATGCATAATGGCCAACATCTCCCGGTCATAGATGGAATAGCTCCTCTCCACTCCATGGAGCTTCCTACTCTCAAAAGAATTGGGATTCTTCTCCTGCATCAAGACTGCCCCAATCCCATCACCTAATGCATCACAATGAAGCTCAAATGGCTTCATGAAATCTGGTAGAGCTAATACTAGATAGGATGACATCACCTACTTGAAATGATCGAAGTATCTCTAAGCTGCCCCTGTCCATATGAAGGCCCCTTTCCTGGTAAGGTTTGTCAAGGGTGCATTAGTCTGTGAAAATCCCTTAACAAATCTCCTATAAAACCCGCAAAGACCAAAGAACCCCTTAAGCTGTGTGAGGTTCATAGGAGTAGGCCAATCAATAATAGCTTTAACCTTTTCAGGATCTTTCCGAACTCCATCTGCGCTGATGATATGCCCAAGGTATAGTAACTCAATCAACCCAAACTCACACTTAGATTCCTTGGCATATAGTGACTCTTTCTCCAAAATGGAAAACACCATCTCTAGATGTTGTAAATGCTCCTCCCAAGTCTTACTGAAGACCAAAATGTCATCAAAGAAAATCAAGACAAATCTCCTAAGTTGCCCCCTGAATACCTGATTCATGCAACTCTAGAAAGTAGCAGGGGTATTGGTTAGCCCAAATGGCATAACCAAAAACATGAAGTGGCCATAGTGACACCGAAAGGCTGTCTTCTCAATGTCCTCCGCCCTCATCCTGATCTGATGATATCCTGACAGCAAATCAATCTTCGTAAAGAAGCATGCACCATGTAGCTCATCAATTAGCTCATCTATTTGCGGGATGGGATCTCTATTCTTAATGGCCTTCTTATTTCATACCCTATAATTAATGCACATGGGCATCATCCCATCCTTCTTCTTTACCAACACCACTGGTGAAGTAAAGGGGATCTTACTAGGCCTGATATGCCCAATCTCCAACAAATCCTTAATCACCTTCTCTATCTCATCCTTGTGTTTCTTATGATGACGATAGGGAGTAATCATAACTGGTTTGGATCCCTCCTCAATCTCAATAACATGCTCTATCCCTCTGTCGGGAGGAACCCCATGCAGAATCTCACCAAAAACTTTAGCGTGCCTGTCAAGTATCTCTTGGATATCTAGTGGATGACTCTTCACCTGTGGCTCCTGTGAGGCTGGCATAGTGAAACATTCTACTGCCCACTCTACATCATCATGCCAAAAAATCCTCTACATTCTCCTCAAGGAGATTACTCTGCAGCCCCCATCCAAAAGTCCTCTAAGTACAATAGTTCCACCCTCATGCTGGAAACTCATCTCCAATTTTTCTAGGTTGAGTGTGAACTCAACCAGTGAGGCCATCCATGTCATGTAGAGGATGACATCATAATCTCCCATGTCTACTACATAGAACTCATCCTCCAACTCATAGCCATCTCCAAACCTTATGTGAAGATTAGATATCTTCCGAGTGCATAATAATTTGTCATCGTTAGCCACCATGACTCTAAACCCAACATGATCCTCAGTCTGTAAACCTCTCTTGGCTACCAATTGTGCATCTATGAAATTATGTGTAGCCCTAGTGTCAATGAGTGAGATCACTTTCTACCCTTGGATAGTACCCCTGACCTTAAATGTGATTTCCTTCTAAGCCCCCGTTAATCATGCCAATGATTTATCATCCTCAAGAATGCTGCTCTCCTCTATAGTGCTACCCTCATTTTAATCAGAGTGCTGATCCTCCCTCTCTGACTGTGACTCCTCTACTGAGAAATACTCCATTTGATTTTCCTTAGCCTTGAGAGGACACTTATGAGATAAGTCCCAAGGCTCTCTGCAATGAAAACATAGCTTCTTCCTCAACTCATTCAGGGTGTCATTATCCAACTTATTATCCCTTTTTGGCTAAGCATCCCTGTGAAAATGTTTTTTTTCCTTCTCCTGATCCTTCTTCATATGTGAATCCATAGGATGAAATCTTCTCCTAAAAGAAGAAGGTGCTAAGTCACGAGCCTTCTTAGTGGCCTCCTGTAATGTAGCTGGGTCATGCCCCTTGACCCAACCCCTCAAGGGATCTGAGAGTCCATCCATAAACAACACTAATAATCTCCTATTTGAAATATCTATGGCCAACACAGCTAACCTCTGAAATTTACTGATATACGTCTCAACTGATCCCCACTTCTTGAGCTGTGCCAACTCCTTAAACTGTAACTCGAGATCCTTGGTATCAAATCTCTCTATAAGCCTCTCAGTGAACTCCTCATAAGATGTGATCTGATTATGCCCCAAGGTTACCATGCCATGGTGCCACCACTCATGTGCTGGGCCGTCCAAATGAATAGCCACATACTTGATAGCCTCCTCCTTAGGCATAGGATTCAACTACAAGTATGTATCTACCTTCTGCACCCAAGCTCATGCAGTCATCTTCCCTCAAGCATCATAATAAGGTAAATAAATTTTTCCAACTTTCTTTCTCAACTCAAAGTTTTGATTCCTCCCTCCTGCTCTAGGCATGTGTCTCATCCTCAAGTCCATATAATCTCTGAGGGAAATATCCACCTAAAACTCTGGTCCACTAGCCTCCCAGTCCCTCCTGAACTGATCCTGTAACTCGGTAATCTATGGTTCATTTACTGGTTGAACCAGATCTTTGGGTGGGAAGGTGGGGGAGAAGAGGTCTCGAGCTCACTGTCCGAGTTGGGCATGCAACATGTCTAAAGTTATAAGCCTCATTCCCATTGTTTCCATGTCCATTATTATTACCATTAATGTTATTCTCAGGACCATTGTTGTTTCCTCGACCTCCATTATGATCATTGCCCCCATTGTTATCATTTCCCCCATTGTTATTGTTTCCATTGTTGGCATCACCTGGATTAATATTAACACCCATCTGTATAGCCATAAGTTGCAACATCATGTCCATTTGCCTATTTTGCTCCTACTGTATACGCTGCCCCTTGTCTAATGTATCCAATAACTGTCTAAACATTACCTCCCCTTGATCTGGATTGGTATTCTTGCCTCCACTAAGTCTTGTATTCCTATCATCTTGGTCACCCATGCTACTGTCCTGATCAAAGAATATCTCCTCTGTGTCTGTATGACTGGATTCTATGTCCACCTGCACGGATGAACTAGATGCTCACTCTGAGAGTTCAAATTTTTGTTTTGTCTTTCTTTGGTATGGTGGAAGTTATAAGGCCCCTGTCGCATGCTCAAACATAAATGCTTAGCCTATTTTTAATTTTTAATTTTTCTAATTTTAGTGTTTTGGCATTTCGTCAAACACTTTTCCTTCTATTCGGTTGTTCCAAATTCCCTGTAAGACCTCCACAGGATGGCGAGACTTATAGCTCTGATACCACTGTAATGGGCACTCTTGAATGCCCAAAAATTGAAAAACTAAACAACTGCTAATAGGAATTTTGTCAAACAGTTTGCATCCAACTCCTTATTCCTCTGTTTACTAATTTAACCCTTATGACTTCGGTAATGAGACGTTTATATTGTTTGCTTGCTTGGAATTGAAAAATGCTCAACATGAACCAAAAGAAAGTACAATGATATGTAGATTTGAAATTATATTACTACTGATAAGATGTTATTTTTAGAATTTAAGAAAATCAAATACATGGTAGATTATCAATGTTGGAGATTTGCCAGCAGGTCAATATTGACTTATGTTTTTCATTGATGACAACATATGGAAAGTAGCATGCATGGAAGTCTGATGTAGTAAGCTTTTAGTATATGATGCATGGCATGATATCCACCTGATATCATGGGTGCAAAGGTTAACTATTAGTACAAATAGTTATATGGAAGCTTGTGTCAGTAGTGTTCCTAACAGAGTAATAGGCAGTGTTCTGTGTATGGTTGTCCATATAGTTGTCCTATGGTCATGCACCCTTGGATATATGTTTTAGACATGTCAGTGATGTTAAGTTCATGGATGCATGATCTGATGATGAACGCAAGTGAAGTTATGCAGTCGCTATTTGCCAGTTGCAATTTCCTATGTTTGTTTAGCAGAGCCGACAGAGAATTTATTGGATATTGAGTTGCACCTATCTTTAGGGCATGCGCCCTTGGAGTTAAGATTAGAGATGAGTCATTGATGTTTGATTAAGAGCGCATGAGTTAATTCAACTTGTAGAGAAAGATCTAGTTGTTTTGGTAGAGCCGACAGTGTGTAGTGTGTGTCTACATTTATTTTATTAAGGCAGGTCCCAAAATATGTTGGGTGCATAATAGAGCTGACATAATGTTTGTTGGAGTTTATTATGGTTTCTCTATTATGATTTCAAGGTGGTTCTAAAAGGCTAACTTGATTATATCATTTAGAGGAAAGATATTTATAGGCAATCATTTGTGATTGCTGAAGTGTGGTTCATGATTGATTAAGAAGAGCAGAGTAGAGTGTGCGAGTTGTAGAACCATAAGAAGAAGGTCTATGTGACCAAGTAGAGTATTTGTGCTATACATTGGAACTGATCTAGACAACAGGTCAAAGAGCAGTTCACCAAGATCCAGATATAGTGTGTATCTGTTATTCAGAAGGTTGTAGCCTTTGCCCCTTTGAGCAGTGAGCTCTTGGATAGTGCATCCTCTCCCCTAATAGGGACAATTGTAAAAGACTCCTAATAGGGTCTGACCCTTAACCAGGTCTATTGTACTTCATATATTGTAAAGATACTCCTAACAGGGTAAATGATCTTCTAGAAATGATCATTATACACTAGTACATAATATTAGTGGGTATCAAGTCCCACTGGGGTTTTTACCTATTTGGGTTTCTCTGTAACCAAAATATTGGTGGCATGTTCATGTGTTCTTTCATTGTGTTTATGCTTTACATTTAAGTATACTTAATTAGATAAATAATTGAAACTTGTAGATGACTGATTCACCCCCCCTCTCAGTTATCTCTTGGGATTATTCCTAACAATTGGTATCAGAGCCAAGAGTCTCGGAGAAAAGTTTAATAGCTTCAGGTTGAACAGATGGTGTACTTCAGGAAAGAGAGTCCTAAGTTTGATGGACAAAATTATCTTGATTGGAAGAATAAGATGGTGACCCATTTGCAGTGCATCGGTTTTGAAGTTTTAATGTAACTATCAAAGCAACCAAGATCCCTACCCTAGAAGACCTTGGATAGGATGATGCTACTAAAACACAAAAGGAATTGTTTCATCAAAATGCTATTGCTAAAGAAGCCCTTATCAACACACTATCAGATAGTGAGTTCTCAGAGATAAAGAAGGTAGACACCGCCCACAAGATATGGAAGTACCTAGCAGACATTTTTGAAGGAGACAAACAAGCAAAGGATGTGCACAAAAAAACTTGGAAGAAAAGATACAATGCATTAGAGATGTTGCCTGAAGAAAACATCAGATCTTATAATCAATGGATCAATGAAGCAGTTGCTGGAATCAGGAACAATGGTGGAGAGATCTCAGAGGAAGACATTATGGATAAGTTGATGACTACTCTCACTCCAGAATATGAAAACAAGATCAACATCCTTGATGAGACCATGCAACTTATAGCCAATTTCAAGAGAGAGACCTTGATCAACAAAATCTCAACTTTTGAGATTTCAAGATTGAAGACCGAACCTAAAAGTGAGATAGCCTTCAAAGCAACACTTCATGGTAAGAAATCTGCAAACACTTCTGGTAATTTTGATGATGATGATGAAGAGAGAACTTTAGATGATTTTATTGCTATGATTGCCAAAAGAGAAAAGAAAGGAAAAGGAAAATATGAAGGTCAATTGCCATTTAAGTGCTTTTAATGTAACAAGATTGGTCACTTTGCATCTAAGTGTCCTACTAGAGCTAGAAAGTTCCAAAAGGATTACAAGCCTAAGTACTCTAAGGAATGTTACTTTGCTGGAGATGGAGTCTCAGATGAAGAATGAATTGAAGAAGAAATTGGATTCATTGCTATTGTAGACAAAATGAATAATAAGACTGAACATAAAGATGTGAAAGAGAAACAAGAGCTAGCATTGATTTCCCAAGCAGACATAAGGACATAATGGATTATAGATAGTGGTTGTTCACATCACATGACAAGTGATAAAGGCACATTTGTTCATCTGGACAAATATAATGGTGGTATGGTCAGATTTGGTGACAACACTCTTAAACCAATAGTTGGTAGAGGAGTCATCACCTTGGATGGTAAGAACAATACTGATGATGTTCTCTATGTTGATGGTTTGAAACATAACCTTCTCAGTGTTGGACAGTTACTTGGAAAAGGATATCATTTGGAGTTCAAAGATGACAAATGCATCATTAACAACAAGGATGGTGTTATGATTGCATCAGGCTCAAAGACAAGAGGTAATGTTTTTCAACTCAATTCAGAAGCAAGTTGTTTTGTTGCTAAAGTTGATGATAGTTGGTTGTGGAATAAAAGACTATGTCATATCAATTTTGATAACATAGTAAAGATAAGCAATGTTAAGGCAGTAAGAGATCTACCTAGCATAGCAAAGCCAGTTGATACTATATGCAGGGAATGTGTGATGGGAAAGCATGTGAGGAATACATTTAGAAGCAAGCACAATTCAATAGAGAACAAGTTGGATCTGATTCATACAGACCTATGTGGACCAACTCAAACAAGATCATACTATGGTGAAAGGTATTTTATTTTTTTTGTTGATGATTATACTAGGATGGTGTGGGTTGCGTTCTTAAAAGATAAGTCAAAAGCATATGATAAGTTCAAAATATTCAAAGCTAAGGTTGAGAATGAATCTGGATTAAAGATAAAATGTTTGAGATCAGATAGAAGAGGAGAATTCACCTCTGACAGATTTTATGAGTACTACGAAGAACATGGCATAAAGAGACAATTAAGTGCACCTAGAAGACCTCAGGAGAATGGGATTGCAGAGAGAAGGAATAGGATCATTTTGGAAACAACACACACCATTATGATAGAAGGAAAAGTTGCAGACACCTATTGGAGAGATATGGTCAATACAATAGTCTATACCATCAATAGAATTCAGTTAAGGCCTGACGCTGAAAAAACACCATATGAGCTATGGTTTGGTAATGTTCCCACAATAAAATACTTCAGAATCTTTGAAAGCAAGTGCTACATCAAGAGGGATGAAGCAGTAGGCAAGTTTGATGCAAGAAGTGATGAAGGTATTTTTCTTGGTTACTCTACTAAAAGTAAAGCTTATAGATGTTTCAATTTAAGATTGAAAAAGATCATTGAAAGTGCTCATGTGAAGATCGATGAAAAGTTTATGATTCAAGAAAGATATCATGATTACTCACCCATGATTGAGGAAGAACCTAGACCCTCCACTAGTGAGACAATTATTGAAGAAATGTTTGACAGTATTGATGTGTTATTCAATGACCATGAGACAAGTGAGGAAGAAAATCCTAAGGCTGGTGAGTCAGCAACAACTAAAGCTCCAAAGTTTACATCTAGAAACCATTCCAAGAAGGACATCATTGGAGATTAGAGCGGCAAAGTCTTAACAAGATCACAGGCAAAGAACATAGCTAGCAGTGATGCGGTATGTTTACTATCTTAGATTGAACTTTTAAGTGTTGAAGATACTTGTAATGATTCAGATTGGCATGATGCTATGAAAGAAGAACTTGATCAGATTATTAAAAATGATGCTTGGGAATTGGTTCCAAGACCCAGTGATAAAAATGTGATTGGTACAAAATGGAAATTCAGAAATAAGATGAATGAAGATGGTACAGTAGTAAGAAACAAAGCAAGGTTAGTATGTAAAGGATATGCGCAAAGAGAAGGCATTGATTATTTAGACACATTTGCACCTGTGAGCAGATTAGAAGCTATTAAGTTGTTTCTAGCTTATGCTATAGTTAAAAACTTCAAAGTTTATTAGATGGATGTCAAGTCAACATTCCTGAATGGAGATCTGAAAGAAGTATACATTGAGCAGCTAGAAGGATTCACCTTATCAGATAGACCTGATATGGTATGCAAATTGAAGAAGGCCCTCTATGGACTTAAGCAAGCCCCCATAGCATGGTATGAGAGACTAGATGGATACTTAACAAATATTGGATTCAAGAAAGGAGCAACAGATTGTAATCTATTCATTAGAGAGACATCTGAAGGTTTGTTACTTGTAGCTATATTTGTTGATGACATTATCTTTGGAGGTAATGACAAACTTAGTGCTGAATTTGCTAAAGACATGTAAAATGAATTTGAGATGAGTATGATTGGTCCTATCAAGTAATTTTTAGGATTGAATGTGCAACAGATAGAAAAAGGTATATTCATCAATCAATCCAAGTATGTGAAAGAAATATTAAATAAATTCAAGATGGATGATTGCAAGCTAGTAGGGACACCTATGGTTACTGGATGCAAGCTTACAAAGGAAGATGACTCACCAACAGTTGACATAACATTGTATAAATCTATGAATGGAAAACTGATTTATCTTACTCAGACTAGACCTGATATTTCAAATGTAGTTGGCATAGTTGGAAGATTTACAGCAGAGCCTAAGAAAAGTCACCTCATGGCAATAAAGAGGATATTCAGATACTTACAAGGCACTATAGACTATGGTCTATGGTATCCTAATTCAGAAAATGTTGAGCTTCATGTGTACACTAATGCAGATTGGGCAGGATGTGTAGATGACAAAAAGAGTACATCAGGTGGAGTAGTGTTTCTTGGTGATAGACTTTTCACCTAGACAAGAAAGAAACAAAATTGTATTTCTCAGTCAACAACAGAAGCAGAGTATGTTGCAGAAGCCTTGAATTGTTCTACAATTGTTTGGATCAAGCATATGATAAAAGATTTTGGAATTCAGATTGATTATCCTATTGTTATTCACTGTGATAACACTAGCACTATCAATATGTTGAAGAACCTTGTGATGCATGCAAAGACAAAGCACATTGAGATCAAGTATCACTTCTTAAGAGAGAAAGTGGCAGAGAAAGAAGTCAAGTTGGACTATGTGAATAATAAGATCAGTTGGCAGACATATTCACAAAGCCCTTACCTAAGGATACTTTTGAGTATCTCAGGGAGAAGTTGGGAGTAATTCCCTTCCTTGATTCAGCTTAGAAGAAAGAAGGAAAGGCATCAGTCCTTCGGGACTGATGGAAGGTTGACTACTCTACCTCAGGAGTAGTATCGGTGCTTAAAATGTATGGAACCCTTTTCCATTGATG